>CM060363.1:3780246-4380246 GCA_030545235.1 Helianthus tuberosus
AATTGTAGTCATTTGAAAAATCGAGGTTCTTGACTGTATATCTCTTAAATGTCAACATATACACGTGTGATTTAGTTTACGAAGAATTTTCAATGCCGAGAACGTCGACCAGAGAGTAAAAAAGGCGTAAGGTTCACAATGGTGTAAAATTAAAATGGGATATATCGGGCTAGGATTCGAGTTACAGGAACAAGGGCCAAACCAACCACCCAAGAATGGAATCGTCGAGTGAAAACACTTGACAACCTCCAAGAAGCAGCTTTTCTTGCCACCAGACCTTTCTCCATCAATTAGGAATCTGATGCCGTCACTAAACACATTCCTTAAATTGTAGCCATTTGTTGAGTGGTTTGTTTTTGGTGTCTAATCCGCATATATATCACCATTGCCCTTGATTTTCTTGACTGTATATCTCTTAAATGTCAACATATACACGTGTGATTTAGTTTACGAAGATTTTTCAATGCCGAGAACTTCGATCAGAGAGTAAAAAAGGTGTAAGGTTCACAATGGTGTAAAATTGAAATGGGATATACCGGGCTAGGATTCGAGTTACAGGAACAAGGGCCAAACCAACCACCCAAGAATGGAATCGACAAGTGAAAACACTTGACAACCTCCTAGAAGTAGCTTTTCTTGCCACCAGACCTTTCTCCATCAATTAGGAATCTGATGCCGTCACTAAACATATTCCTTAAATTGTAGCCATTTGTTGAGTGTTTTTTTTGGTGTCTAATCCACATATATATCACCATTGCCCTTGATTTTCTTGACTGTATATCTCTTAAATGTCAACATATACACGTGTGATTTAGTTTACGAAGATTTTTCAATGCCGAGAACCTCGATCAGAGAGTAAAAAAGGCGTAAGGTTCACAATGGTGTAAAATTAAAATGGGATATACCGGGGTAGGATTCGAGTTACAGGAACAAGGGCCAAACCAACCACCCAAGATTGGAATCGTCCAGCGAAAACACTTGACAACCTCCTAGAAGCAGCTTTTCTTGCCACCAGACCTTTCTCCATTAATTAGGAATCTGATGCCGTCGCTAAACACATTCCTTAAATTGTAGCCATTTGTTGAGTGTTTTTTTTTTGTGTCTAATCCGCATATATATCACCATTGCCCTTGATTTTCTTCACTGTATATCTCTTAAATGTCAACATATACACGTGTGACTTAGTTTACAAAGATTTTTCAATGCCGAGAACCTCGATCAGAGAGTAAAAAAGGCGTAAGGTTCACAATGGTGTAAAATTAAAATGGGATATACCGGGCTAGGATTCGAGTTATAGGAACAAGGGCCAAACCAACCACTCAAGAATGGAATCGTCGAGTGAAAACACATGACAACCTCCTAGAAGCAGCTTTTCATGCCACCAGACCTTTCTCCATCAATTAGGAATCTGATGCCGTCACTAAACACATTCCTTAAATTGTAGCCAGTTGTTGAGTGGTTTTTTTTGGGGTCTAATCCGCATATATATCACCATTGCCCTTGATTTTCTTGACTGTATATCTCTTAAATGTCAACATATACACGTGTGATTTAGTTTACGAAAATTTTTCAATGCCGAGAACTTCGATCAGAGAGTAAAAAAGGTGTAAGGTTCACAATGGTGTAAAATTAAAATGAGATATACCGGGCTAGGATTCGAGTTACAGGAACAAGGGCCAAACCAACCACCCAAGAATGGAATCGACGAGTGAAAACACTTGACAACCTCCTAGAAGCAGCTTCTCTTGCCACCATACCTTTCTCCATCAATTAGGAATCTGATGCCGTCACTAAACACATTCCTTAAATTGTAGCCATTTGTTGAGTGTTTTTTTTTGGTGTCTAATCCGCATATATATCACCATTGCCCTTGATTTTCTTGACTGTATATCTCTTAAATGTCAACATATACACGTGTGATTTAGTTTACGAAGATTTTTCAATGCCGAGAACCTCGATCAGAGAGTAAAAAAGGCGTAAGGTTCACAATGGTGTAAAATTAAAATGGGATATGCCGTGCTAGGATTCGAGTTACAGGAACAAGGGCCAAACCAACCACCCAAGAATGGAATCGTCGAGTGAAAACACATGACAACCTCCCAGAAGCAGCTTTTCTTTCCACCAGACCTTTCTCCATCAATTAGGAATCTGATGCCCACACTAAACACATTCCTTAAATTGTAGCCATTTGTTGAGTGTTTTTTTGGTGTCTAATCCGCATATATATCACCATTGCCCTTGATTTTCTTGACTGTATATCTCTTAAATGTCAACATATACACGTGTGATTTAGTTTACGAAGATTTTTCAATGCCAAGAACTTCGATCAGAGAGTAAAAAAGGTGTAAGGTTCACAATGGTGTAAAATTAAAATGGGATATACCGGGCTAGGATTCGAGTTACAGGAAAAGGGGCCAAACCAACCACCCAAGAATGGAATCGTCGAGTGAAAACACTTGACAACCTCCTAGAAGCAGCTTTTCTTGCCACCAGACCTTTCTCCGTCAATTAGGAATCTGATGCCGTCACTAAACACATTCCTTAAATTGTAGCCATTTGTTGAGTGTTTTTTTTGGTGTCTAATCCGCATATATATCACCATTTCCCTTGATTTTCGTGACTGTATATCTCTTAAATTTCAACATATACACGTGTGATTTAGTTTATGAAGATTTTTCAATGCCGAGAACCTCGATCAGAAAGTAAAAAAGGCGTAAGGTTCACAATGGTGTAAAATTAAAATGGGATATACCGTGCTAGGATTCGAGTTACAGGAACAAGGGCCAAACCAACCACCCAAGAATGGAACCGTCGAGTGAAAACACTTGACAACCTCCCAGAAGCAGCTTTTCTTGCCACCAGACCTTTCTCCATCAATTAGGAATCTGATGCCCACACTAAACACATTCCTTAAATTGTAGCCATTTGTTGAGTGTTTTTTTTTGGTGTCTAATCCGCATATATATCACCATTGCCCTTGATTTTCTTGACTGTATATCTCTTAAATGTCAACATATACACGTGTGATTTAGTTTACAAAGATTTTTCAATGCCAAGAACTTCGATCAGAGAGTAAAAAAGGTGTAAGGTTCACAATGGTGTAAAATTAAAATGGGATATACCGGGCTAGGATTCGAGTTACAGGAAAAGGGGCCAAACCAACCACCCAAGAATGGAATCGTCGAGTGAAAACACTTGACAACCTCCTAGAAGCAGCTTTTCTTGCCACCAGACCTTTCTCCATCAATTAGGAATCTGATGCCGTCACTAAACACATTCCTTAAATTGTAGCCATTTGTTGAGTGTTTTTTTTTGGTGTCTAATCCGCATATATATATCACCATTGCCCTTGATTTTCTTGACTATATATCTCTTAAATTTCAACATATACACGTGTGATTTAGTTTACGAAGATTTTTCAATGCCGAGAACCTCGATCAGAGAGTAAAAAAGGCGTAAGGTTCACAATGGTGTAAAATTAAACTGAGATATATCGGGCTAGGATTCGGGTTACAGGAACAAGGGCCAAACCAACCACCCAAGAATGGAATCGTCGAGTGAAAACACTTGACAACCTCCTAGAAGCAGCTTTTCTTGCCACCAGACCTTTCTCCATCAATTAGAAATCTGATTCCGTCACTAAACACATTCCTTAAATTGTAGCCATTTGTTGAGTGTTTTTTTTGGTGTCTAATCCGCATATATATCACCATCGCCCTTGATTTTCTTGACTGTATATCTCTTAAATGTCAACATATACACGTGTGATTTAGTTTACGAAGATTTTTCAATGCCGAGAACCTCGATCAGAGAGTAAAAAAGGCGTAAGGTTCACAATGGTGTAAAATTAAAATGGGATATACCGGGGTAGGATTCGAGTTACAGGAACAAGGGCCAAACCCACCAACACTTGGCATTCTTTGAGTTTTCCCTGGCACATAAGTAAGTTCTCCTTGTTCCCCATCACCCATATATGCATAACCCTCTTCATCATAACCCTCAAACTCCTCATATCCTTCTTCATATCCATCTCCTCCTATACCCGATGATTGCCCAAATGGAAGGGTCGAGTATTGAAAACTCGATTGGTTCGATGGTCTAAATGTAGAAGTTTCATGAACGACAGTTGAACCTTGGGGTAATGTATATGTTGAGGATGATTGACCTGAAACTGGGAAGAAATGAGTGAGTGGTGGAATCGTAGTAGAAGGGTTAAAAGTCAATGTAGGTTCTTCTTGAGTAGTAATGGGTTGGGTGATGTTGGTTGGTGTAACATTGTGAGGTTGAGTAGGATTGGTAGTGGTGTTTGAAATAGTAGTGTTTGGTGAAAGTTGAGTGGATGATGGTATGAATGGTGGTATAAGTTCACCCGTAGTGGGTGGTGGTGGTGGTGGATCCATGTATCGAATTGGTGTGATTGGTGTAGTGGGTGTTGTTGGTGAACCACTTATTCTGTTTTCCCTTAACAAAATTCTGTTTCCTCTTAATGTCCGCTCAATTTCTGGATCAAACACCAATGGTGATAGCTTGTTAGAGCTCCTAGTACGCATGCACCTGTAAATACCTGCACAATAACACACCCAGCGTAAACCAGAAAAATAACAAACTTAAAAAGAACAAAAATAACACACGTTGCGCACTACTCCCCGGCAACGGCGCCAAAATTTGACGTGAGGTCGAAGTTTCAATCAAATTTAATCCAATTACTACTAAATAGATAGCGGTAAGTGGGTATCGAACACAGGGAGTTTGTGGAATATGTGTTATTTGAAGGTTTATCTAAATTGACTAAAGTTAAACTAATTGCAATAAAAGTAAATTCAAGAGATGATTTGATTGGATTAGTTTTAAAAAACTAAATTTAACTAAATAGATTGCAAAAGAAAAGTTTTGGTTGTAAGCAAATTAGAGACAAATGACCATCCTAGATTTCCGATTTGTTTCGACATTCATATTATCATTTCACTAGAAAGAACTACATAGACATAGTTCATGTGTGATTACTTGCAGTAATGAAAGGGAACTAAGTACTCAGATTCCTAGAACGTGAGGTTGTTACCCGATGATCAATCAACCCTTACCCAAGCCTAACTATACCCATGATATCTCGATTGCCAACGGCACCAAGAACGTATGGTTTCTAATTAGTTCAACATAAGGATTAACAAGTTACTAACAAACAAACACACACCATAACAACAAATCATAATGATAAAGATTGTTATTCTAGAAATTAGAGAAATCAAACATGAAATGTCTCAACCAAACCTTCAATCCAGGACAATCATCAAGTGTTTAGCCACTCATGGCTTGAAGCAACATCATAACCAAAGTTCTATTGTTCATAAAGATCGAAGCACAAAACTAATGATTAAGAAAGTGTTTTTTTTTTCTTCCAAAGTCTCCAACAAGCCCCCACAATCGTTCACAATCCAGGTTTGTAACCGATTCCAATGATGAGACACAATAAAACCTCTTGAAAACAACATTCAATGTGGAAGTTACAATGTGAGCATGGTCGGCGCCGTAACCTACGGCCCTCTGCCGTAGGTTACGGTGATAAGCTAGTCAACGAGTCAACACAGCGCCGTAACCTACGGCCGCCTACCGTAGGTTACGGCGATAAGCTATGTCATACGACTCCTGTGTACTGTTTTACGGTGGTGCAATGTTGCAATTGTGAAGGTGCCGTATCCTACGGCCTCCCGCCGTAGGTTACGGCACTGAGTGGCCTTTTACTTTATTTTCTTCTTTTGATTCACCGTTTCTTCGATTCCTGCTTAGCCGACTTTAAACATCCATCCCTGCTTCCTAAAACCATCATCTTGAACACTTTAACACCTGCATCATCAACATCTTGTGATTACCTTGTTCAAGCAAATAACCGGACAAAGTATGGGATTTTAGTCTATTTAAAGGTCTTAAGGGTTGTCCTACGGACCACCCGTCACATCCCCACACTTACCCGTTGCTTGTCCCAAGCAACCCATTCAAAACTATTCAAAAACCCAAGCGATCAATCATGCAAACCAAGCTAAATGTGCCGTCCTTTTACTAACTTTCAATCATACCACAAAACACACCCCTCACAAAAATCTCTCGGTGACAAGAATTATTAGCATAATGCTAAACCACTCAATACATGTGTGTGTGTGTGTGCGACAACAAGCTTGTATAAAAATCAAGTCTCCTCCTAACAAATATCTAGCATGCTTATGAATCAAAGGAACTTACGGGTTGTAACGAGGCTAGGTGCAAAGGTAGGACATGGTGGATTACATATGAAAGAGCTAATTGATTTGACCCGGTTTTTATTTCTACTACTACGAAGCAAACACCAAATATATACAAAACTTCTTCACATTCTCAACTACTATTACAACTAAACACTCTTTTTGGTATTTTTCATATTTTTCATATATTTTTTTTCTTTTCTCTCTTTTTTTTTCATACATAAAACATAAAAGCTCAACAATATGTACACGAACATCAACACTACATACTAAATTCCTAAACCGGGTCATCTAAAAAGGTAAAATTTATAGGAAGTAGGCTTGGGTCACAACCGAATGGTCAAAGGCTCAAACTTGGTTTTCTAAGGACCAAACCCCCACCCCTCACAATACCAAGCTCATATATGTAAAGTATGAGGTCCAACCCACCTATCCCACACTCTCACACATCTAGACGAGGTTACCTAAAAGTCCCTTATCATTTTCAAAAGCATGCTAATTCTAGGATTTAACAAGAATTCGTACACAAGTTCTATTAACACACTACACACACCGCCACTCAAACAAAGAAATATCTATAACAATCATATGTGGCTCAAATTCTTACCAAGAAAAGACTAGGAATGGGTGTCGGTATGTCAAGCGGGACAAAATCAAGCTTTCAAATTTTGACAATTTTCGCTCGGATTTACAAAAAAAATTTAAATTCTCAAAAATTTCCCCCATCCACACACTTGGGATACATTGTCCCAATGTATGGCTTTGAGGGAAGGATCGCTTTTAACCAACAACATTAGCCTTTGCTAATATTCTCAAATCCCAACTTTCTTTTTGCATTTTTTTTATATTATATTTTAACTAAAAACACCACCAACTTTCACATCCCAAAACCATACATCAACATCAAAACACCACCCTACCTCCCAAACATAAACATAACATACGAGATAAACAAATATACACAAAATGTACAAAGGAGCAAGATACGACCTGGCTAGTAGTACTTCGACTGTGGAGGCCCGAAGATGGATGTCATCATATCATTCCACTCGCCAAAACCGAATGCTCTGCTACCACTGCTACTACCTTGATCACCACTTGGATTCGCCTGCTGATAACTCATAGCGTGTGGATCCACCCATTGAGAATGATGTAATGGTGGGGTGGGATATGACACACTACCATCATTGGGTGGCAATGTAGTATAATCCATAACTGGCGGATCCGCTTCGATTGGTTGGCCCGCATGCCACTGATCATGCATGCGTCTCTGGCGATCATCTAGGTAGCGATTGTTCACTTCTTCTTCATGGGCATACATATGAGCACGGTTCCATTGCTCACTCCTATCATAACTCTGCTTCAAAGCCCTCTCCATACTTGCCCCCATGAAAGTTTGCTGATCAAAGAGCATCTGGTTTGGTGGCCGCCTCTGTTCAATGATCTGGCCCATATTTCCCGAATGAGCCCAATAGGGATCATAAGCCTGTTGTGCATAGTCGTACGCACTCCCCACATAACCAGTGCCCCTTATCTGAGTATCAACCACAAAAGTGTCTTCACGATAATCATCGTCACCACTCACTTCTTCATCGGTCGTTTCGGGCTCATCAGCCTCACCCGGTCGTAACGGCCTCGCATCCGCTTTTAACACTCTCCATCTTCTCCCATCTGTTTTCAGCTTATGATACCTCTCCGATTCCTTGTAATCCCAACCTGGCCCCAGATTCTTGAGGTCAAATGGTTTAAACCTCTTGTAAGAACCTTTTTCATCACCTTTAATTGCCCCATATTTCTTGAGCAACGCCGTAATCAACCGGCAATGAGGCACAATCTTTCTTTCTCCACTATTCCTGCTCAGCCAGATGTTGTTTAACACTAGAAATCGGAATGGTACCTTTGGAGAACCATGCATCATCATATACAAAAGCGGCACCTCTTGAAACCGGACCTCCATCTTGTCACCCCGCCGTGGGATAACATTGTATGTACACAAAGTCAACAACAACTTTGCTTCCATTCTTAAGTTACGTCTATACCACTTCCCATGTGTTCTACCCGGAAGAAAAAGATAATCGAGCATATTCTGCCATTGAGGGTGCTTATCGGGCTCATGGTAGAGATCTTTGAGGCTTGGGTAGCTATATTCACCGGATGGTAAATCATCAAACTTTGCAACTCGGCGCAACGACTCATAAGACATTTCGACCTTAACCCCATTACACCACCCAACGAGCTTCATCTTGCTTGGGGCCTTAAACGGGGGACATTCGAGCGAGGCCATCCATTCTTGAATCTGAGTATCATACATCTTCTTCACCTCACCATCATAACACTTCAAAGCTGCCCCCCAGCCCAGTGCTTTAAACTTTGCCGTTATCCCGAACGGCCCGAAATCAACCTCCCGGATTTCCTTTTCACAGATAAATGCTTCAGCCCATTGTTTCAATTTGTTCATTTGTTCGTGAAATAAATCCTCTCTCCATTCTGCAGGTTGCTCTAACAATGAACCGGATGTCCAATCCGGTTTCGGACCCCTTGGAGGCGCATCCTCCTCCGAATCTGGGTCGCCTATTCGTGTTAATCTCCTCCTCTTTTGTTGTATATCCTCCCCTTGAGGTTGGCTAGATGAACTTGCAACTGCTTTTCCCTTTTTCGTCACCATATCTACACACATTCATAAACCACACAAAACAAATCAAGTTAGTTCAACTTCCAAATCTTCCCCACACTTGCTTCATGTTATGGGTATTAATGCACAAAAACCAAAAATTCATTCTTTCAAACGAAAATTCGGCATGATGTCCCTATAATTCAAAATTTTTCACAAAAATTTTCACTAGACATCAAACACATTTATACCCATAGCACTCAATGGTTCACAAAATCCTATCATCTATCTCATACAAGCAAGTGTGTAAGCAAAAACTATAATGAAAACTTACAAAACTTAATGTACTTCAAAGAATGACCAGAAATTGCATGCCTTAATGTTGTAGAAGATGAAAATAGCAAGTATTTGAAGTTTACACAAAATCCCACAAGAAACCCCAAAATTTCGACCCTAAGGGATGGATTTTCGGACAAGAAAACAGAGTTTTCTTCCAAATCTTCACCCACAAACAGAATCCTCGTGAAATTTTAGTCAAAATTGACCCAAAAATCACTTGATTTGGTTGAGATATGAAGTTTTGTGATTATGGGACCTAGGGTTCTTAGAAGAAGAAAGATGAAGAAGATGATTGTGTGGTTGGGGTAGAAAGAACGATATGTGTGGATAGGGTAAGTTGTGTTTTATTAATTAGGTTATTATTATTATTATTATTAATATTTTCGGTTTTTTTTATATGAAACCGCCGACAAAGGGAGATCCTTACATTTCAGCTCGGTGCCGTAACCTACGGCACCCCGCCGTAGGTTACGGTGGTATCTGGTGACAAAAGTTGCGCCGTAGACCAGGAGCCACATGCCGTAAGACTCAATTTTTATGAATGCCGCCGTAAGCTACGGCCAAATGCCGTAACCTACGGCGCTAACTGGGCAACCCTACTCAGCCTTTTTTATTACATGTCAAACTTAAATTTTTTTTTTTTTTTAAAACTTAATAATTTTTATTGTTTTATGATTTTATTGAAAACATGAAAATTATTACCCTACCCCCCGTTAAAAACCCGTGTTGTCCTCAACACTATGTTCGGGAAATTCGTACGGATTTCCCCACACTTGTTTCAAACACCGGTTCTAACCGGGACTTTATTCCAAACATGAAACTAAGCTAAAATATGTACAAAACACCAAACCTGGGCCTCTTTCAAATTTCCTCATCATCCAATGGGCGTAAAATGTAACCCACTTTGTCAAGGTCAATATGGTTGATTTCGTTGCCTTCCAAGTACGGTTTGAGCCGATGCCCGTTCACCGTTTGTTGCCTATTGGATTGTTCGTCTTCTATATCGACATCACCAAATTTCCCCACTCTTCGGATGACGTAGGGGCCCATCCACTTGCTCTTGAGTTTTCCCGCGAACATCTTCAATCTCGAATTGTACAACCACACCTTTTGACCCACTTCAAAGTTCTTTTTCCTTATCTTTGCATCATGAACTTTCTTCAGTTTGTCTTTGTATGCGGAAGCACATTCATAGGCTTCGTCTCTAATCTCCTCAATCTCGTTCAATTGCAACTTTCTTACCCGACCCGCTTCGTCATAATCCGCATTAACAGTTTTTATGGCCCAATGCGCTCGATGTGCTAACTCCATTGGAAGATGGCACCCCTTTCCGTACACCATCCGATAAGGGGTAGTACCAATTGGAGTTTTGTAGGCCGTCCGGTATGCCCACAATGCATCGTCAAGTTTACTTGACCAATCCTTTCGATCCGTTCTTACCGTCTTCATGAGAATCTCCTTGATTTGACGGTTGGATACTTCAACTTGTCCACTTGTTTGCGGATGGTACGGTGTCGCCACTCGGTGGTTCACATTGTATCTTTTCAACAATTTTCCGAAATTAAAGTTCTTGAAATGTGAACTGCCATCACTTATTATCACTCTTGGCACACCGAATCGAGCAAAAATGTTGGATTGCACAAACTTACACACCATGGAATGGTCATTGGTCCTTGTAGCAATGGCTTCTATCCACTTCGTCACATAATCCACCGCAACCAATATATACAAGAACCCATTCGAGTTAGGAAACGGACCCATAAAATCTATTCCCCAAACATCAAACACCTCCACCACCAAAATTGGCTGTAAAGGAATTTCATCCCGCTTCGATATGCTTCCAACTTTTTGACAATTGATGCAATTTTGAGCGAACTCACAAGAATCTTTGAAAATTGTGGGCCAATAAAACCCACATGACAACACCCGATAACCCGTCTTGTTCCCACTAAAATGCCCTCCACATGCCGACGAATGAGCATGGGTCAAAATCTCTAGAACTTCGGTTTCGGGAACACATCTTCTTATCACTTGATCGGGTCCAATCTTGAACAAATCCGGTTCATCCCAAATGTATTGTTTTACTTGACTTAGAAATTGTTGTCGTCTCTTCTTCGTCCAATGATTCGGAATTGCACCCTTAGCCAAATAGTTCACGTAGTGGGCATACCAAGGTGCAACAAAAGTAGAGACGGCTAACAATTGCTCGTCGGGAAACCGCTCGTTAATTTCACTCGGGTCATCAACACCTTCCAACGGGATCCGGGACAAATGATCCGCAACAACATTTTCACATCCCTTTTTGTCCCGAATCTCTAGATCAAACTCTTGCAACAAAAGCACCCAACGAATCAACCGGGGCTTTGCATCCTTCTTTTCCATTAGGTATCAGACCGCACTATGATCCGAATAAACAATCACCTTGCTCCCCCAAATGTAAGCTCTAAACTTGTCCAAGGCATACACCACCGCTAATAATTCTTTCTCGGTTGTGGTGTAATTCAGTTGCGCCTCGGACAAAGTTTTACTTGCATAATAGATTACCACTGGCTTCTTATCAACCCTTTGACCCAAAACCGCTCCAATAGTCGTATCGCTAGCATCACACATAATTTCGAACGTCTTTGACCAATCCGGTGGTTGCAAGATAGGAGCCTTCACCAACTGTTCCTTCAACACAAGAAACGCTTGCAAACATTCGTCAGTAAAATCAAATGGAACATCTTTCAATAATAAATTACATAAAGGTTTTGTAATTACACTAAAACCTTTAATGAATCTTCTATAAAACCCAGCATGTCCCAAAAATGACCTCACCCCCTTAACATTCTTTGGTGGGGGTAGAGATGAAATTACCCGAATTTTTGCTTTGTCTACCTCCATTCCCCGGTCCGAAATCACATGCCCCAACACAATACCCTCTTGAACCATAAAATGGCTCTTTTCCCAACTTAGCACCAAGTTCGTCTCAACACACCTTTTTAAAACTTTTTCCAATTCGTCAAGACAAGAATTGAAACTTGGGCCAAAGATGGAAAAATCATCCATAAACACTTCAAGAGATTCCCCGACCATGTCTGAAAATATACTCATCATACATCTTTGAAATGTGGCCAGGGCGTTACATAGTCCAAATGGCATTCGCCGAAAGGCAAATGTACCATATGGACATGTAAACGTGGTTTTGTGTTGGTCGTCCGGGTGAATAGCAATTTGGTTATATCCCGAGTACCCATCCAATAAACAATAGTATTTTTGACCGGAAAGTTTTTCAATGATTTGGTCAATGAAGGGTAATGGGAAATGGTCTTTGGAGGTAGCGGCGTTTAATTTTCTATAATCGATACAAACTCGCCACCCAGTTACCGGGCGGGTGGCAATTTGCTCACCTTGTTCATCTTTAATTACCTGAATGCCCGATTTTTTAGGCACTACCTGAGTCGGACTTACCCACGCACTGTCCGAAATGGGATAAATGATCCCCGCATCCAACCACTTGATAACTTCTTTCTTGACCACTTCTCTCAAATTCGGGTTCAACCTTCTTTGCGTTTCACGGGTTGGCTTTGCATCTTCACTTGTAATAATTTTATGCATTACAATGGAAGGACTAATACCCTTTAAGTCGGCTATCGTCCACCCAATTGCCGCCTTGTGAGCCTTCAACACCCGTATCAACTCCTCTTCTTGAGCTACCGCCAAATTAGAAGCAATGATCACCGGTAAGGTGTCATTCTCCCCCAAAAATACATACTTTAAATGTTTTGGTAGCTCCTTCAATTCCATACTCGGTGGACATTCCAAAGAAGGCTTTGTACCCGAGTCAATTCCCACCGGTAAAGTGTCCGTTTGGTGGGTCCATGGCGGTCTTCCTTCTTTCACCACAAGAGCCTCTTGCTCTTTCTCTTTCTTTTCCAAATCACATGCGTGCACCTGCAAAGACACATCACAAACACAAGAACCCAAAATCTCTTCCTCGAATTCCTTTGGGTCGTATCCATCTATGAAATCTGCTACAAAACACTCATCATCATAAATGTTAGTACCGTTAGTAAAAACATTTAATCTCATCGTTCTATTACCGAATGTCATATCGACTGTACCATATCGACAATCAATAACGGCATGTGCGGTGTTTAAAAACGGCCGACCCAAAATAACATTTTGTTGTTGAATTGGGTCCGCGGATGAGTAATCTAGCACAAGAAAATCCACAGGATAATAAAACTCATCAACTTTAACTATCACATCCCGTACAATACCCCGAGGAAGTTTATGAGACAAATCGGCTAATACCACCGTTGTCTCAACCCGTTTCAATGGACCAAAATCGTATTGGTCAAATAACCCCCCCGGTAAGATACTTACTCCGGCTCCAAGATCCAATAACGCCCATGCGGTTTGAAAATTTCCTACTTGGATGTTTATGAGAGGCGTTCCCGGATCTTGTAGCTTAGGAGGAAGATCTCCTTTCAAAACCGCGCTTACCCGCTCCGTCAAGTCAACCAATTTAGGCACTTTTTGTTGCCTCTTTTGGGTACACAATTCTTTTAAAAACTTGGCGTAAGCGGGTACCTGTTTGATTGCTTCAAGTAAAGGAAGATTGATTTTAACTTGTTTAAAAACCTCCCACATTTCCTCTTTTTGAGGTCCCCGTTTTGAAATGAAATTTTTCTTACCCGGATCTAATAAAGCCGAGGGAAATGGTACTTGACTAGATCCCTCACCCTCATTTTTCTTTTCGTTTTCTTTATTAATTTCGGGTTTTTCAAAATTGGTTTTTTTAGAAGAATTAGTAGGTGGTTCATTTTCTTCCTCACTATCTTGACCCGTTATATCTTCAACCACCCCATCAACCAAATCCGGTGAAGGATTGGTTTTATACTCTTTCCCACTTCTCAAAACACTTACATGGTGAATGTTAACATTATTACCTCTTGAAGTACCATGAGATGGGTTTACCTTAGTGTCGCTTGGTAATTGACCTTTATTTTTCTTCAATTCTGACACTTCAGTTGCAAGTTGACCCATTTGGGTGGTCAAAGTTTGAATTGCTTTATCTCGGGCTTCATCCTTTTGTATGCGAGCATCATCCATTTGGTTCCTCTTTTGCATCTCCGCTTGCATGCTCTTCAACATATCCATCATCTCATTTCCACCCGATTACCCCCCTTGTTCTTGACCCGCTTGATATTGCCTTTGGTATCCTTGGTTGTTCCCACTTCTATATCCACTTTGGTTATTGTAAGGTTGGCGCGAACCATAATTATCTTGGTTACCTTGAAAATTCGGGTTTGCTTGATTTGAAGGGTTCCCATAGCTAAAGTTTGGGTGGTTCCTCAACCCGGGGTGGTAAGTGTTGGAATTCATGTTATAGTTTCTACCACCCCCTCCTTGACCTTGTACCGCATGAACTTCTTCATATTGCCCTTCCACCATTCCTTGGCAATTTTCAGCCGCATGACCTATTTCATTGCACAATGCACAAACATCATAAATTTGGTTAGTGGTTTGAACATTACCGTCATCTATTGCGTGCACTTGAGGTCGGGTAACGGTCGGTCGTGCTCTCCTCGATGCTTGAGCTTTCCTCTTTGAAGTGATTGCCATTTGTTCCAAGAACTCCCAATCGTCTTGCTCATAATTTGTACCAAAAGTGCCACCAGTAATAGACATTAAGTCTCGAGCATCTTCGGCACTCAACCCCTCGTGGAAAGCATTCATTAATTCCCAAAGTTCAATTCCATGGTGAGGGCAATTCTTAATCATCATATTGAAACGCTCAAAGGCTTCATGAAACATTTCGCCTTGTTGTTGTTGAAAACTCCTCAACCCCTTCCTAGCATCGTTGGTCTTTTGAGCGGTGTAAAACTCATCTAAGAAAATTTGTTGCATTTCCGCCCAAGTGTAAATAGATGCTGAAGGCAAAGTGTAGAACCACTTCTTTGCCTTGTCCTCCAACGAAAATTGAAACAAGACTAACTTGACATCATCGGCCGAAAAACCTTGACTCCCAAGAGTATTGCAAATCGAGTCATAGGCCTCCAAATGAAAGTAGGGTTCCTCCGTTGCTAGACCCTTATATTTCGGCAAACTTTGCAAAGAATTTGTTCTCACTTCAAAAGTTATCCCTTGATCATTGTGAGGAATAACTACCGGTGAAGGATTTTGAGTGATTACCGGCCTAAAATTCGCTTCAATGCCTCTTGCATGATCTCTAAGATGCCTTCTTGGCACACCCACCCGAACCCTTGGTCGAATAGGACCCATTGGTCTTTGCATAGGCCCTTGTGGTACATAGGGTTGATATTGTTGTTGTGGCATCGGTGGATGTTGAATTGGCCTTTGGAATAGTGGTTGTACGTTTTACGGACAAACTTGTTGCAATGGTATAGGGCGTTGCATTGGTGGCCCTTGTGGCCTTGGCCTAATGTGTTGTGATATAATTTGTTGTTGTTGAAACCCACCAACACTTGGCATTCTTTGAGTTTTCCCTGGCACATAAGTAAGTTCTCCTTGTTCCCCATCACCCATATATGCATAACCCTCTTCATCATAACCCTCAAACTCCTCATATCCTTCTTCATATCCATCTCCTCCTATACCCGATGATTGCCCAAATGGAAGGGTCGAGTATTGAAAACCCGATTGGTTCGATGGTCTAAATGTAGAAGTTGCATGAACGACAGTTGAACCTTGGGGTAATGTATATGTTAAGGATGATTGACCTGAAACTGGGAAGAAATGAGTGAGTGGTGGAATCGTAGTAGAAGGGTTAAAAGTCAATGTAGGTTCTTCTTGAGTAGTAATGGGTTCGGTGATGTTGGTTGGTGTAACATTGTGAGGTTGAGTAGGATTGGTAGTGGTGTTTGAAATAGTAGTGTTTGGTGAAAGTTGAGTGGATGATGGTATGAATGGTGGTATAAGTTCACCCGTAGTGGGTGGTGGTGGTGGTGGTGGTGGATCCATGTATCGAATTGGTGTGATTGGTGTAGTGGGTGTTGTTGGTGAACCACTTATTCTGTTTTCTCTTAACAAAATTCTGTTTCCTCTTAATGTCCGCTCAATTTCTGGATCAAACGCCAATGGTGATAGCTTGTTAGAGCTCCTAGTACGCATGCACCTGTAAATACCTGCACACTAACACACCCAGCGTAAACCAGAAAAATAACAAACTTAAAAAGAACAAAAATAACACACGTTGCGCACTACTCCCCGGCAACGGCTCCAAAATTTGACGTGAGGTCGAAGTCTCAATCAAATTTAATCCAATTACTACTAAATAGATAGCGGTAAGTGGGTATCGAACACAGGGAGTTTGTGGAATATGTGTTATTTGAAGGTTTATCTAAATTGACTAAAGTTAAACTAATTGCAATAAAAGTAAATTCAAGAGATGATTTGATTGGATTGGTTTTAAAAAACTAAATTTAACTAAATAGATTGCAAAAGAAAAGTTTTGGTTGTAAGCAAATTAGAGACAAATGACCATCCTAGATTTCCGATTTGTTTCGACATTCATATTATCATTTCACTAGAAAGAACTACATAGACAGAGTTCATGTGTGATTACTTGCAGTGATGAAAGGGAACTAAGTACTCAGATTCCTAGAACGTGAGGTTGTTACCCGATGATCAATCAACCCTTACCCAAGCCTAACTATACCCATGATATCTCGATTGCCAACGGCACCAAGAACGTATGGTTTCTAATTAGTTCAACATAAGGATTAACAAGTTACTAACAAACAAACACACACCATAACAACAAATCATAATGATAAAGATTGTTATTCTAGAAATTAGAGAAATCAAACATGAAATGTCTCAACCAAACCTTCAATCCAGGACAATAATCAAGTGTTTAGCCACTCATGGCTTGAAGCAACATCATAACAAAAGTTCTATTGTTCATAAAGATCGAAGCACAAAACTAATGATTAAGAAAGTGTTTTTTTTTCTTCCAAAGTCTCCAACAAGCCCCCACAATCGTTCACAATCCAGGTGTGTAACCGATTCCAATGATGAGACACAATAAAACCTCTTGAAAACATCATTCAATGTGGAAGTTACAATGTGAGCATGGTCGGCGCCGTAACCTACGGCCCTCTGCCGTAGGTTACGGTGATAAGCTAGTCAACGAGTCAACACAGCGCCGTAACCTACGGCCGCCTGCCGTAGGTTACGGCGATAAGCTATGTCATACGGCTCCTGTGTACTGTTTTACGGTGGTGCAATGTTGCAATTGTGAAGGTGCCGTAGCCTACGGCCTCCCGCCGTAGGTTACGGCACTGAGTGGCCTTTTACTTTATTTTCTTCTTTTGATTCACCGTTTCTTCGATTCCTGCTTAGCCGACTTTAAACATCCATCCCTGCTTCCTAAAACCATCATCTTGAACACTTTAACACCTGCATCATCAACATCTTGTGATTACCTAGTTCAAGCAAATAACTGGACAAAGTATGGGATTTTAGTCTATTTAAAGGTCTTAAGGGTTGTCCTACGGACCACCCGTCATGCCGTCACTAAACACATTCCTTAAATTGTAGCCATTTGTTGAGTGTTTTTTTTTGTGTCTAATCCGCATATATATCACCATTGCCCTTGATTTTCTTCATTGTATATCTCTTAAATGTCAACATATACACGTGTGACTTAGTTTACGAAGATTTTTCAATGCTGAGAACCTCGATCAGAGAGTAAAAAAGGCGTAAGGTTCACAATGGTGTAAAATTAAAATGGGATATACCGGGCTAGGATTCGAGTTACAGGAACAAGGGACAAACCAACCACTCAAGAATGGAATCGTCGAGCGAAAACACTTGACAACCTCCTAGAAGCAGCTTTTCATGCCACCAGACCTTTCTCCATCAATTAGGAATCTGATGCCGTCACTAAACACATTCCTTTAATTGTAGCCATTTGTTGAGTGGTTTTTTTTGGGGTCTAATCCGCATATATATCACCATTGCCCTTGATTTTCTTGACTGTATATCTCTTAAATGTCAACATATACACGTGTGATTTAGTTTACAAAGATTTTTCATTGCCGAGAACCTCGATCAGAGAGTAAAAAAGGCGTAAGGTTCACAATGGTGTAAAATTAAAATGGGATATACCGGGGTAGGATTCGAGTTACAGGAACAAAAGGGCCAAACCAACCACACAAGATTGGAATCGTCGAGCGAAAACACTTGACAACCTCCTAGAAGCAGCTTTTCTTGCCACCAGACCTTTCTCTATTAATTAGGAATCTGATGCCGTCACTAAACACATTCCTTAAATTGTAGCCATTTGTTGAGTGTTTTTTTTGTGTCTAATCCGCATATATATCACCATTGCCCTTGATTTTCTTGACTGTATATCTCTTAAATGTCAACATATACACGTGTGACTTAGTTTACGAAGATTTTTCAATGCCGAGAACCTCGATCAGAGAGTAAAAAAGGCGTAAGGTTCACAATAGTGTAAAATTAAAATGGGATATACCGGGCTAGGATTCGAGTTACAGGAACAAGGGCCAAACCAACCACTCAAGAATGGAATCGTCGAGCGAAAACACTTGACAACCTCCTAGAAGCAGCTTTTCATGCCACCAGACCTTTCTCCATCAATTAGGAATCTGATGCCGTCACTAAACACATTCCTTAAATTGTAGCCATTTGTTGAGTGGTTTTTTTTGGGGTCTAATCCGCATATATATCACCATTGCCCTTGATTTTCTTGACTGTATATCTCTTAAATGTCAACATATACACGTGTGATTTAGTTTACGAAGATTTTTCAATGCCGAGAACTTCGATCAGAGAGTAAAAAAGGTGTAAGGTTCACAATGGTGTAAAATTAAAATAAGATATACCGGGCTAGGATTCGAGTTACAGGAACAAGGGCCAAACCAACCACCCAAGAAAGGAATCGACGAGTGAAAACACTTGACAACCTCCCAGAAGCAGCTTCTCTTGCGACCAGACCTTTCTCCATCAATTAGGAATCTGATGCCGTCACTAAACACATTCCTTAAATTGCAGTCATTTGTTGAGTGTTTTTTTGGTGTCTAATCCGCATATATATCACCATTGCCCTTGATTTTCTTAACTGTATATCTCTTAAATGTCAACATATACACGTGTGATTTAGTTTACGAAGATTTTTCAATGCCGAAAACCTCGATCAGAGAGTAAAAAAGGCGTAAGGTTCACAATGGTGTAAAATTAAAATGGGATATACCGGGCTAGGATTCGAGTTACAGGAACAAGGGCCAAACCAACCACCCAAGAATGGAATCGTCGAGTGAAAACACTTGACAACCTCCTACAAGCAGCTTTTCTTGCCACCAGACCTTTCTCCATCAATTAGAACTCTGATGCCGTCACTAAACACATTCCTTAAATTGTAGCCATTTGTTGAGTGTTTTTTTTGGTGTCTAATCCGCATATATATCACCATCGCCCATGATTTTCTTGACTGTATATCTCTTAAATGTCAACATATTAGTTTACGAAGATTTTTCAATGCCGAGAACCTCGATCAGAGAATAAAAAAGGCGTAAGGTTCACAATTGTGTAAATTTAATTGGGATATACCGGGCTATGATTCGAGTTACAGGAACAAGGGCCAAACCAACCCCCCAAGAATGGAATCGTCGAGTGAAAACACTTGACAACCTCCTAGAAGCAGCTTTTCTTGCCACCAGACCTTTCTCCATCAATTGGGATTCTGATGCCCTCACTAAACACATTCCTTTAATGGAAGCCATTTGTTGAGTTTTTTTTTGGTGTCTAATCCGCATATATATCACTATTGCCCTTGATTTTGTTGACTGTATATCTCTTAAATGTCAACATATACACGTGTGATTTAGTTTAGGAAGATTTTTCAATGCCGAGAACCTCGATCAGAGAGTAAAAAAGGCGTAAGGTTCACAATGGTGTAAAATTAAAATGAGATATACCTGGCTAGGATTCGAGTTACAGGAACAAGTGTCAAACCAACCACCCAAGAATGGAATCGTCGAGCAAAAACACTTGATAACCTCCTAGAAGCAGCTTTTCTTGCCACCAGACCTTTCTCCATCAATTAGGAATCTGATGCCGTCACTAAACACATTCCTTAAATTGTAGCCATTTGTTGAGTGTTTTTAATTTTTTGGTGTCTAATCCGCATATATATCACCATTGCCCATGATTTTAATGATTGTATATCTCTTAAATGTCAACATATACACGTGTGATTTAGTTTACAAAGATTTTTCAATGCCGAGAACCTGGATCAGAGAGTAAAAAAGGCGTAAGGTTCACAATGGTGTAAAATTAAAATGGGATATACCGGGGTAGGATTCGAGTTACAGGAACAAGGGCCAAACCAACCACCCAAGAATGGAATCATCGAGTGAAAACACTTGACAACCTCCTAGAAGCAACTTTTCTTGCCACCAGACCTTTCTCCATCAATTAGGAATCTGATGCCGTCACTAAACACATTCCTTAAATTGTAGCCATTTGTTGAGTGTTTTTTATTTTTTGGTGTCTAATCCGCATATATATCACCATTGCCCTTGATTTTCTTTACTGTATATCTCTTAAATGTCAACATATACACGTGTGATTTAGTTTACGAAGATTTTTCAATGCTGAGAACCTCGATCAGAGAGTAAAAAAGGCGTAAGGTTCACAATGGTGTAAAATTAAAATGGGATATACCTGGCTAGGATTCGAGTTACAGGAACAAGGGCCAAACCAACCACCCAAGAATGAAATCGTCGAGCGAAAACACTTGACAACCTCCTAGAAGCAGCTTTTCTTGCCACCAGACCTTTCTCCATCAATTAGGAATCTGATGCCGTCACTAAACACATTCCTTAAATTGTAGCCATTTGTTGAATGTTTTTTTTGGGTGTCTAATCCGCATATATATCACCATAGCCCTTGATTTTATTGACTGTATATCTCTTAAATGTCAATATATACACGTGTGATTTAGTTTACGAAGATTTTTCAATGCCGAGAACCTCGATCAGAGAGTAAAAAAGGCGTAAGGTTCACAATGGCGTAAAATTAAAATGGGATATACTGGGCTAGGATTCGAGTTACAGGAACAAGGGCCAAACCAACCACCAAAGAATGGAATCGTCGAGCGAAAACACTTGAGAACCTCCTAGAAGAAGCTTTTCTTGCCACCAGACCTTTCTCCATCAATTAGGAATCTGATGCCGTCACTAAACACATTCCTTAAATTGTAGCCATTTGTTGAGTGTTTATTTTTTGGGTTTCTAATCCGCATATATATCACCATTGCCCTTGATTTTCTTGACTGTATACCTCTTAAATGTCAACATATACACGTGTGATTTAGTTTACAAAGATTTTTCAATGCCGAGAACCTCGATCAGAGAGTAAAAAAGGCGTAAGGTTCACAATGGTGTAAAATTAAAATAGGATATACCGGGCTAGGATTCGAGTTACGGGAACAAGGGCCAAACCAACCACCCAAGAATGGAATCGTCGAGTGAAAACACTTGACAACCTCCTAGAAGCAGCTTTTTTGCCACCAGACCTTTCTCCATCAATTAGGAATCTGATGCCGTCACTATACACATTCCTTAAATTGTAGCTATTTGTTGAGTGTTTTTTTTTTGTGTCTAATTCGCATAACTCTTCTTCTCAAGGTTACTAAAAAAATCGAAGATGATTCACCCGGTTTTAATATTGGCCGGCATAAAAAATGGCAAAAATCGCAAAAATTGAATTCCCAGCTCTTAATATCACTGGAGAAAATTATATGCGATGGACGGCACATGTTAAGCGACATCTCAAATTAATGGGTGTTTTGGAAACGATAACAAAGGGGAATAAATGTAGCGATCAAGACAAAGCAAAAGCCGATGTCTTCCTCCATAAACACATTGTTGAGATGTTGCAATTTGAATATTCAAATTGTGAGGATCTATACGTTTTGTGGGTAGATTTAAAAAGCAGATTTGATCATCAAAGGGAAGTTTTACTTCCCACTGCTAGAGATGAATGGAAGAATCTCAGGTTCCAAGATTTTAAAAAGGTGAATGAATACACCTCTGGTTTGTTCAGAATATGCTCAACGCTCCGATTCTGTGGGCAAACTGTTACAGAGGAAGATATGTTGGAGAAAACTTTCTCCACATTTCATGCATCAAATATAAACTTGCAACAACAATATTCCGATCTAAATTCATTTCTCCTCGTAGCAGAGAAAAACAATGAGCTACTAATGAAAAATCATCAAGCTCGTTCCAATGGATCATTAGCCATTCCAGAAGCAAATGCTGTTATTAATGATGATACTAAAGACTCTGGAAGAAAATGGGGACGAGGCCGTGGTCGTGGCTATTTTGGTAAAGGTAATGGTCGCAACTATTCCTTCAAAGGAAATAATAATTTCCAAGGTAATTCCCATGGTCGTGGACGTGGCCGCGGTCGTGGTCGAAATCAAAGAACCCCCAATTACCACACTCCACAAAATACCAATTCCAACCAGTACAATAAAAGGAATGAAGATGGTAGGTCCGAAAACAATGGCACTTCTTGTTTCAGATGTGGAAGTACAAACCATTGGTCAAAGGCTTGTCGTACACCTTCACATTTATGTGAACTTTACCAAGCCTCTCTCAAAAGAAAAGAAAAGAAAAGAAAAGGAGGTGAACCATGTGGATAACTTTAATGATATTAACGTTGAACTGAATGTCACCTACTATACCAATGACATGGAACTCTGAAACAAATATTGCTAAACCATAATAACTATATGCAACAATTATGTAATTCCTTTTATTATAACTATCTTTATTATGTTTCATTAGTCTTTCTTTTCATGTAACGTTTTCAACTAATAAATAAACTTCTTATTAAAAAATAATTCATAATGCCTTCGTTATACACTTATTATTATTTCTCTTTATATTTTCAAGATTAAAATGAATACCATTGGAGCACAAGAGCAGACAAATGATGCAGATATATGTATAGCGGATAGTGGAGCCACACACACTATACTTAAATCTAAGAAATATTTTTATGAGTTGAAACCAACTAAAGGAACCGTTGATACAATATCAGGTCCTACAAACTTAATAGAAGGAGTGGGACAAACTAATTTAATATTACCAAATGGTACAAAGCTCTTAATAGAGAATGCTTTATTTTCCCCAAAATCAACGAGAAACTTGTTGAGTTTCAAAAACATATATCATAACGGATATGATACTCAGTCAAGGACTTGTGATAATAAAAAATATTTGCACATCATGAGCAAAGATATATTGGAAAAACTGCCAATGCTCCACTCTGGTTTGCATTATACACACATTAATGTGCCTCAAGCACATATGGCAGTAAAAGAAAGTTTTTGTGATCCTGAGACATTTAACTTATGGCATGACAGACTAGGTCATCCAGGATCTACAATGATGAAAAGAATTATTGAAAACACACATGGACATCCATTGAAATATCAAAAGATCCCCCAATCAGATAAAATGCCTCTATGTACCTCTTGTTCACTTGGAAAACTAATTACAAGGCCTTCGTCCTTAAAAGTTGATAAGGAATCACCAATGTTTCTTGAAAGAATTCAAGGTGATATATGTGGACCAATTCATCCACCATGTGGACCGCTTAGATATTTCATGGTCTTGATAGACGCATCCAGCAGATGGGCTCATGTCTCTTTATTATCAACTCGTAATGTTGCCTTTGCAAAATTTCTTGCTCAAATTATCAAACTACGAGCACATTTCCCTGATTACACTGTTAAAAGGGTGAGACTTGATAATGTTGGTGAATTTACATCACATGCTTTTAATGATTATTGCATGTCTGTTGGAATTGTTGTCGAACACCCTGTTGCCCATGTACACACACAAAATGGCTTAGCTGAATCATTGATCAAACGTTTACAGCTAATCGCTAGACCATTAATAATGAGAACAAAACTTCCTGTGTCGGTTTGGGGTCATGCAATTTTACATGCTGGATCAATGATTCGTGTAAGACTAAGTGCAAATCATAAGCACTCCCCACTACAACTTGTTTCTGTCCATGAGCCAGACATTTCCCACCTTAAAATTTTTGGGTGTGCAGTGTATGTTCCTATTGCACCACCACAACGCACAAAAATGGGACCTCAAAGAAGGTTGGGAATATATGTTGGATATGAAACAGCCTCCATCATATGATATCTTGAACCTTTAACAGGTGACGTATTTAAAGCATGTTTTGATGACTGTCGTTTTAACGAGGCAATGTTCCCAGCATTAGGGGGAGAAAATAAAAAAAATGAGAAAATGATGTCTCATGGTGTGTGCCTTCATTGTCTCATCTTGATCCAAGAACAAAACATTGTGAGACAGAGGTTCAAAAGATAATACACTTGCAAGGCATTGCAAATCAATTGCCTGATGCTTTTACTGATACAAACAGAGTTACTAAATCTCATATACCAGCTGCTAATGCTCCAGCTCGAGTTGAGATCCCAAGTAAGGCAATAGATAATAAGATAGCTCATGAATCTCAAAAACGTTTAAAACGTGGAAGGCCAATCGGTTCAAAGGATAAGAATCCTCGAAAAAGAAAAGCACTTGTAAAGGAAATTGACCACAAAGAGAATGATCTTGATGAAACAGTAAATACCGAAACCTCTCATGAGGAAGATGTTGATGATACTAACAAAGAGATATCAATCAACTATGGTTATACACATATCATATGGAACCGATATGAAATGGAAAATATTGATGAGATATTTTCTTATTCTATAGCAAGTGACATCATGGGTGGAGATGATGATCCTGAACCAAAATCTGTCAATGATTGTCAAAATAGACATGATTGGGATAAATGGAAAGGCGCTATGCAAGCTGAATTAGATTCACTCAACAAACGAAAGGTTTTTGGGTCTATTGTTGTTACACCTAAGGCTGTAAAGCCTGTAGGGTATAAATGGGTTTTTGTACGAAAACGAAATGAGAAAAATGAGGTTACAAGATATAAAGCGAGACTTGTAGCTCAAGGTTTTTCACAAAGGCTAGGGATTGACTATGAAGAAACATATTCTCCCGTTATGGATGCAATAACCTTTAGATACTTAATCAGCTTAGCATTTTCTAAAAAGTTAGAAATGCGTCTTATGGATGTCGTTACAGCTTACTTGTATGGATCACTTGATAGTGACATCTATATGAAAGTTCCTAAAGGATTTAAACTCCCTGAAGCGTTAAGTTCAAAACCCAAAGAAATGTATTCAATCAAATTACAAAGATCTTTATATGGGTTGAAACAATCTGGAAGGATGTGGTACAATCGTTTGAGCGAGTATTTGACAAGTAAAGGTTATACAAATAATCTTATATGTCCATGTGTCTTTATTAAGAAGACAACATCAGGATATGTGATCATAGCTGTATAGGTTGATGACCTAAATATAATTGGGACGCAAAAAGAAATTCATGAAGCAATTATTCTTTTAGAGAAAGAATTTGAAATGAAAGACCTTGGAAAAACCAAATATTGTCTTGGTTTACAAATTGAACATATGAGCAATGGAATACTTGTGCATCAAACGAATTATACTGAAAAGCTTTTGAAATGTTTCAATATGGACAAGGCAAATCCTTTAAGCACTCCAATGGTCGTTAGATCACTTAATGTCGAAAATGATCCATTTCGTCCTTGTAAAGACAACGAAGAAGTTCTTGGTCCAGAAGTACCATACATTAGTGCAATTGGAGCACTTATGTATCTTACGAATTGTACGAGACCTGACATTTCTTTTGCAGTGAACTTGTTGGCAAGATTTAGTTCAACTCCTACTAAAAGGCACTGGAATGAGATTAAACATATTTTTCGATTTCTTCGAGGTACTGTTGATTAAGGCTTGTTTTATCCCAATGATTCAAAAGAAGGGTTAGTTGGTTATGCAGATGCAGGTTATTTATCTGATCCTCATAAAGCAAAATCTCAAACTGGATATGTATTTATGAACGGAGGAACTGCGATTTCATGGCGTTCTCATAAACAAACACTTGTCGCAACATCCTCAAATCATGCTGAAGTCATTGCACTACATGAAGCTTCAAGAGAACGTGTATGGCTAAGATCTATGTCACAACACATAGTGACTTCTTGTGGGCTAGAGAAAGATCGAAGTCCAACTCCTATCCATGAAGATAATGCCGCTTGTGTCTCTCAAATGAAAGAAGGGTATATCAAAAGTGACAGAACAAAACATATACCACCAAGATTCTTTGCATATATTCGGGACCTTATTAAAGACAATCAGGTCGAGATGAGATATGTCCAATCCAACAACAATTCAGCCGATCTTTTCACAAAAGCACTACCTACAACAACTTTCAGGAAACATGTTCATGACATTGGCATGCGTCATATACAGAGAATGTGATTCCTTACAAATTGCAAACTTGAGGGGGAGCTATAGACTGCACTCTTTTTTCCCTTAGCTAAGGCTTTTTCCCACTGGGGTTTTCTTTAGCAAGGTTTTTAATGAGGCAGTACTTATGTCACACCCCGATATTTCCACGTATTACCGGTGGGCCCGGTGGGGAGTATCGTGACGTAGTTGATATCATCATAGTCAAACAACACAATATATAAATGCATAGCGGAAGCAAAAGATAAATATATTACAATCCGCATATAAAGTAATATCAAAGTATTACAACGGAAAGTAAAGGATCCACAGGCGGATCTTAAAACATAAACATTGTTCAACAGACTTTAGGCGCCTAGAACTTGCAAGATTCCTTATTAACGCCCTGAGCTTCCAGCCAATTACGTTCAGTACCTGTCACTTAACCTTTTTGGAAAATATGTCAGTTTACACTGGTAAATACAATTAACCGACTCATTTTAAAAAGAGTTTAAGAAAATTGATTTAGATGCACCAGGCACAAAAATATCTTTTATAACTTGGGACAATTATTTTTATAATCTTGTATACAGATTTACATGTTCGTTGTACGTTCAGGGCCCGATGTAGAAACCGAGTCAAGATTAACAGACACACCATAGTATAGGCCCACAAGAGAGTGAGATACTATTTCCCTTATGCACTGTCAGGTGTATGCCTACACCCCGTGCATAAGTCGTGGCCATTTTATAATACAATGATGTCAAAGATATCCGGGACATGGTCATTAACCCCTAAAGGCTTTTATTTCAAATA
Source organism: Helianthus tuberosus (assembly GCA_030545235.1). Classification (NCBI taxonomy): domain Eukaryota; kingdom Viridiplantae; phylum Streptophyta; class Magnoliopsida; order Asterales; family Asteraceae; genus Helianthus; species Helianthus tuberosus. The sequence continues at coordinate 3,807,644 of CM060363.1, forward strand.
ATACAGATTAAAGCGGGTTACCTCAATAATTTAATCACAATACGACTAAACATTCAATACCCGACCAAGCGGTATTATTATAATACCGTATCCCAAGCCCGTATAGGGAAAATAAGTTAAAAGTATTTACCTGAGCTAAATATAAATTTAATCCCAGCCGTATCAAATCAGCAAGTACATATAGCTTTTACTGGGCTCCTAATCTGGAACGAAGGTTTTTAACAACCTATTAGAATCCTAACGGGTCTTTAATTAAGCCTTGACTTAAACCGGTTAGTTTTCAAAAGGAAGATACGGTTCAAACGCATGATAAAGCGAAGACCGGATTAGAATGTGGTTTTGACTCGACAAGCTTGTATGCTTGTTTAATATGGGTAACTTAAACACATTCTGGGTTTTGAGACAAAAATGATATGGTTTGACCCGTTTCGGCTAATATATGCAAACTAGTTACATAAGCCGATCCGAACGCGAAAAGTGCGAAAAGTGCGTAACGACTAACCAAATGAATCATATATAGGTTTCCTAAGTTAATATGCCTTAAATATGTTGTGATATCAGTAGGATACCTTCCATTATGCCCAAAACGAGTTTAATCTTAATTTAAGCCCCGTAGGGGTATTTTGGTCATTTTTAAAGATTATAAAAGAGGTTTATTGAAATTCTGAGATTCGGGTCCGAATACATCAGTAAAATAAGTTATTTTATTAGGTCATATCAGTTGGTAATAGGTCTTATGTGACAAAATGGTTTTAAACCCAACTATGCGTTTAATACGCTTTAAAAGCCATTTTAAGCGATTTCCGGGTTATACAGGAAATCTGAGTTTTCTGGTTAGGTTATAAAGTTCAAAATACTTTATTTATTATATCAAATTAGTATCAATTGGATTGGTGTCAAAATACCATGTAAAACTCATTTTATACACAAAAAGGGTATAATCGGTATTTACCGAATCAACGCCATAACCTTAGGTTATGATCAGTTTAAAATTAATTAAAAATCTTTAAAAACCTCAAAATATTATATTACATCAGTGGGTAAAAGGTTTGGTGTCAAAAATTGGGTTTAGATAGGCTTTATGCTAATTGTGCCGTTTAATTACTAAAAGGCGTTATAATTACGCTAATGAGCATAACTCCTAATCTAGACCTCTGACTGATGTGAAATTTTAGGGACATGTTTATAAATCAGTATTAAAAATTATTGTCCTTTAACATATTCAAAATTCTCGTTTTATGGTCAAAAGGGCATTATGGTCAACATTAAGCAATTAACGGAAACGTGTAAACGAATCGGACAATCTATGAACCAACCACAGAGGGTTATACCTACATGTAGCCTAGTCCTGAGGAAGTCCTAAGGCATTTCTAAATCATACTAAAACGGGCCAGAACTGAAGTCAAAGCAAAAGTCAAAGTTTTGCGACTTTCGGTTCCGAACCGGGTCTAAACAGAAAATTGTCGGATCAAACAAGCTTAGACCAGTTCTTATACTTATCATCAAGTTATATGAGTGATAAAATAGGTTACATGCCTTCTACATTGCTAAATACATGTTAATTTGCAAATTATAGTTCTGTTGACTTTTTCTAGACAACTTTGACCCGACATTTGATCTAGTTAGAGCGGGAATCAGAGGGTTCCCTTTTAAGGGTTTATTACCCACATAAATACCAACTTATAACTACCTTCAATTCGACTAATCACTGGACCATTAATGATTAATCGCTAAGTCAAACGGTAATTACGACGGTTTGACTTTTAAGCTAAAACTAAGTAAAAACTCAACTAAGAAAGGTTAAGCATACTTACTGAAGTCCTATGCATGATTAGGAAGGCTTAAGGTCTGCTCTTGAACTCCCAAAAGCTCCAGAAATGCAGAAGAAAGGTGTGATCACAATGTTGCAACATTGTGGCCTTTTATAGTGTTCTTGATCCATAAAGATGGTGACAACTAAGTCTATGGGGTGATCCAGATCAACAACAAGTGCTCCTAGGGTCTAAAAGTAATGTAGGGGTCGTCCAAAGATGAGGAAAATCGTTTTTAAGTCGGTTATAAGCTCAAAACAGTCAACAGCCAAACTTTCTGTCGTTGGGCAACCCTTACGGACCGTAAGGGGGTGGCTTACAGTCCGTAAGCCTTTTGCAGAAGGCAAAAATATTTGATCTTTCGAGCTTTGAAAGGGCAACCAGTGTATTTCGAATTTTAGCCTTAATTATCAGTATGGGGCCTCTTGTTTGGGGTCTTGAACAGTTATGTACCCTACCAATTTGAATGTTTTCTTGGACTTTTAAAGAAAAACCATAAACAAAGGTTTGTCGTGCATTTCTTCGTAGGATTCCACTCTTGCAATTAAGAATCAATTATTGCTAGAAATCACCGGATTTGAATATATACCAGATGTTTATTAGTCTTGGGATTCATAATGAGGTCGTTCAGAGGAAAAAATTTACATGACGACACTTTTAAATCCTGCCATACATCTTTAACTATATCCGGGTTTATATCACTTCTGTCTTACATGACACGTGTCGTTATTCTATTGTACACGAATTTTCGAGGTGTTACATCCTCACCCCCTTAAAAGAAATCTCGACCTCGAGATTTGTTAAAATGCTGGAAGTACTTTTTGTCGCATAATGGACTTAACTCTTATAACATATCTGGAGTCTTTCCAAGCTCCCAAAGTGACCCCTATATTAGGTACATGTATCCTTTTGGAGCTTCTTAACATGTCGATTCTTAGTCGATACAGGATGCTCATCACATCATAATTCTGCATATCATTATGTGATAGTGTTTCTTGACTTATTGGCGAAACACATCCTTCAGTCACTAGTGTGCAATGTATTGCGAGCTCCGCCAAACTCCCTAAATAGGTTTTAGCTTATAAGCTACTTGATCTTGATACATTCGATTTCCCTCGAATGATTCTATATATTCAGAGCTTAACTAGCCTGATAATTTAACAATTTGGCACACCCTTCCTGGGTGATATCTTTTGTTGAACCTTATTCCTTAACGAGAGTTTAGGAGGGTTGCTATTTTCATAAATCCTTGATTTCCTGCCGTATACTTAGGGCTGTAAACGAACCGAACGAACACGAACAAGACCTTGTTCGTGTTCGTTCGTTAAGGAAATAAATGTGTTCACGAACGGTTCATGAACACTTACCGAACGAGATTTTATGTTCGTGTTCGTTCATTAAGAAAATGAGCGTGTTCGCGAACGGTTCACGAACACAAATAAATTTGGCGAACGTGACGAAGGATAAAGATAGATGGCCCAGAGAGTAGCACTCGAACTTGAATCCCTTATTGTGGAACAGAAGTCGATTGTATTCGTGGATGTAAATAATGAGAAATGTAAGGGAAATAATGCATAAACAAGGTGAAAGTGGGTTTCCTAGTTTAATTGTTAGGGAAACAAAATAAATAAAAGTTTAATAATATAAAAAGTACAAATAAAATATAAGAAAGTACAAAAAATCTTCAATTAAAACATAAACATACGAACATAAACGAACGCAAATCAACGAATGTTCACGAACACGTTCACGAACACCTTACCGAACGTTCACGAACACAATCGAACGAACGAGACCTATGTTCATGTTCGTTCATTTAACTAATCGAACGAAATTACTTGTTCATGTTCGTTCGTTTATTAAACGAACGAACATAAACGAACTTCCCGCCGAACGGTTCACGAACTGTTCGCTGAACGTTCGGTTCGTTTACAGCCCTACGTATACTGGCAACTTACAGTCGATTATGGATTTGTATGATCTTATTTGTTGTTTCCAAGGCAACCTTCAGATCCTGATAATTGGACTTACCAATTCTCTATCTAACAATAGATGCTTAACATTCCATCCATACAAGGTCTCCCAAGGAGCAGCCTTAATACTTACCTATCAATTATTATAGAAAGCTTATCTTAAGGTGGGATGGTCATCCCAACCATTGCTTAAAACTAATCTTAAGGAATAGCTCATCCTTATAGCTAGTTGAATAACTCAACGATCCTGGGTAGTTGATGGCGATTCTCAATCGTTGTTAAAATAGGGTTGTGGTAATGAATGCATAACCAAAATGAACCGTCTTTCTTACCTAACAATATCAAACTCTCGGAATATCGAGTTAGGCTATATGAATCTCCTATCTTAAAATTTACTTAATCAGGGTTTCGGTTATTCCATAATCAACATGGAGTTCTTACAACACTCCAACCCAAAGCGGGATGTTAATCTTAACTCTACTTACCTCTCGGGAGGTAAACAGGGTAGTCTTAGGATAAGATAATCAAGATACAAGGAGGTTACAGAGATTTTCCAAATCTCAGGCTCCAGTTCATCCATCCTCGCTTGTGCCAAATGAGTGACACTTTTATGTTATGAGTCCACAGGTTCCTTTACCAGGAAACATTTATTTGGAAAAATTCTATTTTCTAGATATCTTCTTTGAATGCCATTAGCTGACTTTAGTACCATATGATCATTGGGATATCTTTGTGGTTCCATGCATTAAACCTCCATACTGATCAGGCATGGAAGCAATCTATGGAACATATTAAGATACACCAATCCTCATATGGCGCTTTTGTCATACCATTTTGTATTCGTAATCAATAGGGATCAAAGAGATATCAATTACATATGAATGCATTTATCTGGAGAGAGGGTACTTTAGAATTTTATGTTTGAAGATTTCTGACAGGAACAGAAGAAATGGTTCCTATGATTTGCTATCTGTAAGCTTTACCTTACACTTAATATCTAGGATTCTTATTATAGATTTTTAAAAGTCTAATATACTTACAATTTATGAAGGATTTATTGGTATCCGTATTAAAAACAGAATTCTTAGCATTTATACTTAAAGAACGTACCCAACGTTATTATTGATATGGACTACTCCTGACACTCTTTAGGAGAGTTTAAGCACTATCATTCTTAGGCTTTCTATCCTTAGCCGTATTTCCTTTGACAGATTTGGGGCATGTAGCATTTGGCTCCTTGAACTTTTTCACGGCCTTCTTCACAGCTTTTTCAACAGCTGCGTCTATCATAGTTTGAAGAATATCTTTGGAAATTCTAAGGTTTACAATTGTAGCATCATTAGCATGCGTCGCATCATCAATGGCACGATCGACTGTTGTCTTATCCGAGTTTGTCATACTCAAGATTTGGTTCCTATTACCAAATGAATCATTTACTTAGTTGCAATTCAACAACTGCTATTCATCACCCTGATGGCCTTAACATATACTAACCATGGTTTCATTAAACTATACAGGCCCATATGGCACTAACATTCTTAATGAACGTTATTTTAAAATATATCAATATCACGTAGCCTAGGTCATAAAAGACCATCAACGGCATTTAAGGGTTGGACCTAGTCCATCACCTTTTTTTGACAGGGGATCAAAATGTCACATTTGTCTTTATTATATTGATGAATTTGGATAGCTTGAAAGCTTGCCATAAGGGTATCAGAAAAGAGTGATTCCAATAGATATAAAATATCAATCTAAGATTTGTTGGAGCATTCTCTAAAGTATCATCGGCAATTTCTACCTCGCATTAAATGACCGGAGTCCTAATTAGGCGGAGGCAACAGTTCTCAACATTTATCATTCATTATAGAATCATATGTGCCAGCATCAAATAAATTTCTGCATAAACTGCTTGATTAGGAAAGGTACCTGCTATATAGTTATCATTCTGCACCATCTCTTGGGCGTTCTTCTGGAAGGCTCATGCGTTTGCTTTCTTGGCCTCTTCAGGCTTCTTCTGATTCCTAGGGCAGTTAGTCTTGATATGCCCCTTCTCGTTGCAACCATAACAGGTTGCATCTTTCAACTTCTTGCAATCCAAGGTTTTATGTTCATTAGACTTGCAGATTCCACAAGGTAGAGGCTGAGATTCAAATCTGCATTTCCCGAGGTGGTATTTCCGACAGGTTTTGCACCTGGTTGTCACGGCCCCCGACCCGGTTTAACCCGTTTCAGGAGCCACGGGACAGAAATTCCCGTGGTATTTATTTAATTGAATTTAACAGCGGAAGTTTACTTCAGGATCTTTTAAAAACTGCAACTTTCCCGATTATTTTATTTCACAATTCGGGATAAAACCCGGTAATTTACAATCTTGAGATTTCATGTAGAAATCTTTTATTTTTACAAAACATGTTTCTTTATTTAATACTGAGCCACTTCTTTAAGCTGGTAGTGCTACGCGGCACTTTTCCTGGATCACAACAGATCACCTGAAACATGTTTGAAAAAGGTTTTGTCAGCGGGAAATACTGAGTGAATCATTCATTTTGCTAAAATGACTCTTTATTTATAATTCACAGTATTAAGAGAGATTACAATGTTTATTTCAACCAAATACCCACAGTACTTGTCATCGACTCGTTTCGGTGACTGTGGTCATATTACTATTGAGTCCGTTCACCCAATAGTAACGAGTATCATTAATTAGGTTCGCCCACCTAAACTGATAAAAACAGTAATGTGCACAATACCCCACATACCGGCTGTAATTTGGTGACTACATATACTTAATCACTGTAATTATAACTCTGAAAAATGTTTAAGAAAACACTTTGATAAAAAGAGAATGACTCACTTTGCAGATTTAACTATGAACAGAGCTTAGCCTACTGATTAGCCTTGATAACCTAGTTTAAATAATCAAGCACACAAACTAGGTTAGTAACTTAATACAGCATTTACGATAACTCACGAGATTCCAACCTTCACAACGAATGACAAAGTGCGATACTTAAACATCCATCGATTTAACGACGAATGACAAATCATAAACCCTAATGTGGGCAGCACTTAAACATCCATTGGATAGTTTAATCGATCGGACATTGAATTGTAGCAGCGATCGAGTTATTACCCTGAATTGTGGCAGCACTTCGTGATCAGTGTGTGTTTTCGTAGTAATTATACTATAACTCAGCGTACATAAAGAATTTTAACGTCGACAGAACACCCAATTGCATGAAACAGACAATCCTATTTATACATAAAATTGGGTTCCCCCGCGTGTCGCGGGAGATGTCGTGACTCCTATCGCGACTCGCCTGGGGTGACGACCTACCCTAGGGTAGCCTTGTCACTAGTTTAGGCCTGCTGAGTCGATTTCGTGTTATTTCGAATTTTTGACAGCGTTTTGTTAAGATATTACCGAATAGGGTTTACCCCCCTTAAGTTTTAGGGGCCATAATCCTGTTTCCAACTGTTCTGAAAATTTTAGGGTTTGTTCATAATCACTTGGGTTTCTTAATTAGGGTTTCTTAATGGACAATTAAAGTAATAATTAGGACCTTTTTGATGAGAGTTGTTACATTCTCCCCACCTTAATAAAAATCTCGTCCTCGAGATTTACTGGAATAAGTGAGGATACTTTCGCTTCATTTCTGATTCCAGCTCCCAAGTGTATTCAGCTCCTCTCTTTGAATCCCATCTGACTTTGACTAAAACTAGTCGTTTTTGTTTGAGAAACTTGATCTTTCGATCCTCAATTTGAAGAGGTTTCTCAACAAATTTCAGCTTTTCGTTTACCTTTATATCTCTAAGAGGTACTACCAGTGATTCATCTGATAAGCATTTCTTGAGATTGGATACATGAAATACATCATGTACTCCTGCTAAATCTTCTGGTAGTTGTAAACGATAAGCAACTGGTCCTATACGTTGGATTACTGAAAATGGTCCTACGTACCTTGGACTTAACTTTCCTTTCTTTCCGAATCTAACTACTCCTTTCCAAGGAGAAACTTTCAATAGTACTTTGTCTCCAACTTGGAATTCTAACGGCTTGCATCTATTGTCTGCATAACTCTTTTGACGATCACGAGCCATCTTTAGTCTTTCCTTGATTTGAGTAATCTTATCAGTCGTCTCTTGCACTATTTCAGGACCTGATAATTGACTTTCTCCTATTTCTGCCCAACAGACTGGAGTTCTGCACTTTCTTCCATACAGTGCTTCAAATGGGGCAGTTTCAATACTTGAATGATAGCTATTGTTATAGGAGAATTCAATTAATGGTAAATGATCATCCCAATTTCCACCAAAATCTATTACACATGCTCTGAGCATGTCTTCTAGAGTTTGGATCGTCCTTTCACTTTGTCCATCTGTTTGGGGATGATATGCAGTGCTTAGATTTAGTCGAGTTCCCATAGCTTGCTGGAAACTTTTCCAGAAATGAGAAGTAAAACGACTATCCCTATCCGAAACAATGGAGAGTGGAACTCCATGTAGAGATACGACTTCATCTACATACAACTTTGCCAATCTTTCCATACTAAAGGTTTCTTTCATAGGTAGAAAGTGAGCTGATTTGGTTAATCGATCCACAATTACCCAAATCGCATCATTACCTTTTCTGGTTTTGGGTAACTTAGTAACAAAATCCATTGTTATAAGTTCCCATTTCCATACAGGCATTTCTAATTGTTGTAGTAGACCTGAGGGTTTCTGATGTTCTGCCTTAACTTGTGAACAAGTGAGACATTTAGAAACATATCGTGCTATATCCTTTTTCATTCCTATCCACCAAAAGTTCTTTCTTAAATCTTGGTACATCTTATTGTTTCCTGGGTGCATAGTATACCTAGATTTATGAGCTTCTTCTAAAATCTTAGGTCTTAAGTCTCCCTGCTTAGGTACCCAAATTCTACTTTTGTGGAATCTCCAAATTCCATCTGCTCCTTGTTCTAATTCTTTGATTCGTCCTTTCATTCCTTCAGCATTATCCTTGATTGCTGTAACTTGAACATTCTTCAATTGTTCCATTAAATCTATTTGTAGATTTAATCTGAGAGCACGAACTCGTCGTTGTTTCTCATAATACTTACGACTTAAGGCATCTGCAACTACATTTGCCTTTCCTTCATGATACTGAATATCACAGTCGTAGTCACTTAGGATTTCCATCCATCTTCTTTGTCTCATTTTTAACTCTTTTTGCCCAAAAATATATCTTAAACTTTTGTGGTCTGTGTAGACAGTAAATTTACTTCCGTAAAGATAATGTCTCCAAATCTTAAGGGCAAAAATTACGGCTCCTAATTCTAAGTCATGAGTTGTATAGTTTTCTTCGTACTTTTTCAATTGCCTTGATGCATACGCAATTACCCTCTTGCGTTGCATAAGCACACATCCAAATCCTAATTTTGAAGCATCACAATATACTTCAAAATCTTCAGTTCCTTCTGGTAAGGCTAAGATTGGTGCATTTGTTAATTTCTGCTTCAAAATCCTAAAGGCTTCTTCTTGCTTAGGTCCCCATTCAAACTTAATGGCTTTACAGGTTAACTTAGTTAATGGTACGGCTATCTTGGAAAAATCCTTAATAAACCGTCTATAATACCCAGCTAAACCTATAAAACTTCTTATTTCCATTGCTGTTTGTGGAACCTTCCATTTGGTAATTGCCTCTATCTTAGCAGGATCTACGTGAATACCTTCATGATTCACCATGTGTCCTAAGAATTGTACTTCTTGCAACCAAAATTCACACTTTGAGAATTTGGCATAAAGCTTTTCTTTTCTTAACAAAGTTAAGAGTATATGTAAGTGCTGACAATGTTCGTCCTGACTTTTTGAATAAATAAGTATATCATCTATGAAGACAATTACAAATTTATCCAAATATGGTTTACAAATCCTATTCATCATGTCCATGAATGCTGCAGGTGCATTTGTTAACCCAAAGGGCATGACTGTAAACTCATAATGACCGTACCTAGTTCTGAAAGCAGTTTTAGGTATGTCTTCTTCTTGTACCTTCAATTGATGATATCCGGAGCGTAAATCTATCTTAGAAAAATATCTAGCCCCTTGAAGTTGATCAAACAGATCATCAATCCTAGGTAATGGATATCGATTCTTAATTGTAACCTTATTCAGTTCTCTATAATCGATACACATTCTCATTGAACCATCTTTCTTCTTTACAAACAATACTGGCGCTCCCCAAGGGGATGAGCTAGGTTGTATGAATCCTTTACTTAGTAATTCATCTAATTGCGTTTTCAGTTCTAACATTTCTGTGGGTGCTAACCGATAGGGTGCCTTGGCTATCGGTGTAGTTCCTGGAATTAGATGAATCCTAAATTCTACTTCCCTATCCGGAGGTAATCCTGGTAAATCTTCTGGGAATACATCTGGGTATTCTGAGACTACTGGCATTTCCTTAAGATCTTTACCCTTAGTACTAATGATTACTGAAATCATATATACTATTCCTTGTTTTCGTTCATAATTAGCAACTTTCTTTACTGATATGAACTTAATGGGCTTACGTGGTTTATCTCCTGTAATCCTAATTACTTCTCCAGTGGGTGATTGAATTTCTATGGAATTCTGATCACAAAGGATTCTAGCATGGTTGGCTACTAACCAATCCATTCCTAATACAACATCAAATTCAGCTAAATTCATTGGCAATAGGGTTGCAGAGAATTTATATCCTAAAAGTTCTATATTTTCCTCCTGCATAACTTTATCTATTTTAACTGAATTTCCGTCTGCTGTTTCAACTGTAAAAATCTGCCTAATATTGGTTAAAGGTAAATGAAGAGCTTGACAGAATGAAGTATTTATAAAACTTTGGTTTGCACCAGAGTCAAATAATACTTTTGCGTATACGTTGTGAACTAAGAACGTACCCGCGATTACATATGGGATGAGTTCTGCTTCTTGAGTGGTCAGCTGAAATGCCCTGGCATTCTTCTTAATAGTTCCGTCGGTCGTCTTGGTTTTGTTGTCTGCTGGTTTACCCAATTTAGGACATTCTGTTTTAAAATGTCCTGCCTCTCCACAATTATAACAAATTATGGATTTCTTCCTGCAATTTTCTTCACGATGTCCTACCATTTTACAAAAATTGCAAGTTACACCACATCTTCCAAAATGTTTCTTTTTGCAATTTCTGCAGAACGGTGGAGTTGAAGATTGCCCTGTTCCTTTTCTCTTGAAGTTGCTATTATTACCCACCCTAAATCCTTGGGTAATTTTCTGAACTAATTCCTTCTTTCTGTCTTCATCTTTCGTGCGCACCAGTTCGTCGGTTAGGGTATTTGCTAATTCCACAGCATCGTCAATAGTGCGAGGTCTCGCAGCTTTAACGATATTGCGGATTTCACCAATTAAGCCCCAAATGTAGCGAGAAATGAGTACCGGTTCTGGCGAAGCCAGTGTTGGTACCACTCTAGCATATTCAAAGAATGTCGAAGTATAACCACGACAATCTACACCCATCATCCGATGATTTAGGAACTTATTTGTCATCTGTTCCTTTTCATACTCAGGACAGAATTTTCTTTCTACAAAACTCTTAAATTCTTCCCAAGTCATGGCATAAGCTATCATTCTTCCTTTTGATTGTAACACAGTGTTCCACCATTCTAGTGCTCCTTCCTTAAAGAGATTTGATGCGTACATGACCTGATCATCTTTAGCACATTTACTTATTGTAATGACTGCTTCGGTTTTCTCTAACCAACGCAGTGATGCAGTTGCTCCTTCATTGCCTGCAAATTCAGTGGGTTTACAAGCAAGGAATTCTTTGAAAGTGCAACCAGGCGTTGCAGTTTTGATTTTCTTAGGTAATGGAGCTTGTTGTGGTTCCCCATTTTGATTATCATGATCATTGCCTCAGTTTACACTATTACTGAAGTTATCTTCAGAAATACGTTTACTAGGAACGATTTGTTGCGGTTCGATTGGATTCTTTACAGCAGCAACGAATGCTGGAATAGCATTAGCTATTCCTTGAGCAACAATATTTTCAATATCTTGCCTAGTCACATATTGATCTCCTGGATGTTGCTCATAATGATTAACCTCATTTACTGGTTCATTACCAATGTTTGCCATCTGATAATAAATTATATATATATATAATTAGTATAAATACAAATATAATAAAACAGTTTGCACATAATCACATTAACATGTATAATAAAAAATTATTGATTTCACAAGTTTCATTTCTATATATTATATTATGCCTCGTACACACGATTATCATACAACGTTTTATTGTTAAATTATTACACATACTGGTTATTATGATTATTTATTAACACATATTCCTGCAAACTCTCATTATATGGTCAGCTAATTTCTTAAAAACGACGCTCCCTTTCATCATATTTCCAAGTAACTCTTTCTCCTACGTCCCTAATCCGATTTCCTGCATCAATTAACTCTTCACCCCAGAGGCGAAGTTCAGTCATATTCTCCGGGCTCATAGTTGGGTATAGTGGAGGTTCTGGGTCAACTTGTGGAAAAAAGGTATCAGGGTTGTTTAAAAGATTTTGGTATTGCCAATCAGTTGTCCACCATTCATCTAATTCTACTGGTAATGGTTGAGGTTGGACAATAGGATCTGGAATAGCAGGTTCCAGATTGATTGGAATTGGAGCTTCTAGTGGGTAACTAAAAAGATCTTCTTCAGTAAATATAAGGTTTGGATTAGCTGGTTCAAGGTTTCCATTGGCTGGTCCGATGAGGTCACTCATTATTAGTTTATGATCTAAAACTTCCCAGGGAGTCATTTTCTGTTTCTGCCTCGAACTTTCTCCGACTTCTCTTTCTAGTTGCTTAAAACTCTTCTCGGCTTCTATTTCTACTTGATTAATATTTTCCTCAATTTCTACCCCTTTTCCTTTGTCTTTTGGTTCTTCAGTTTTGGTAACCTTTCTTGTTGCTGGCTTTTTCCTTCGTACACGCCTCCAGCCCACAAATCTGTGTCTTTTCTTGGGTTTAGGTTTTGCAAGTGGTTTGGATTGAAATTCCATGGGTTCTTCTTTATCAGCGAAGTAACCGGTGAATTCCTTGGAAACTTCTATCTTAACAAGATAGAGGTTAAGATTTTCTAATCCTTCAGATATCTCATTCATGCTGTTTAGCATATATGCAAAATACATACCAATTGTTAAAATAAAATAACAAAATTTTATAGATAACCCATAAACATTATTGCATACATAAAACAACTGACAAGTAAGTTATACTACGATTTACTGTAACTTATTTATTTATTAAATAAGGTTTCTGGAAAATAAAAGTGCTAAAACTTTTGAGTATTTAGAGATTAGCATTTTCTGCTACTGTGGCTAGCATATAAAGATTTGCCCATTTCTCATCTAATTTGTCCTCCCAAGGTGATTTATTGATTAAGTCCTGGGTTTCTTGTTTAACTTTCTTCTCTCGGTTTTTCCTTATTTCCTCCTGACTTTTCCTAATAATCAAACTTCTTTTATTAGGAGAAAGTGGTTCCTCGTAATGTGCCTTACGGACAAATATTCCTTCTTCAGGATTTACATAAGGTTTTGTTTGGGATGAACTTTCCTTCTCGTGGGTTGACCTATCTAGCTTAAGATAGATGTTTGACAGCTTTTGTTTACCCATACTGTAATTAACAAATAATCAGTTAAAACACATAATCACAAAATTGGCAATCAGAAAAATTAAGTATTTCTAAATACTTAATAGACTTAAATCAGTGGCTCGATAAGTGGCTCTGATACCACCTTATTTCTGTCACGGCCCCCGACCCGGTTTAACCCGTTTCAGGAGCCGCGCGACAGAAATTCCCGTGGTATTTATTTAATTGAATTTAACAGCGGAAGTTTACTTCAGGATCTTTTAAAAACTGCAACTTTCCCGATTATTTTATTTCACAATTCGGGATAAAACCCGGTAATTTACAATCTTGAGATTTCATGTAGAAATCTTATATTTTTACAAAACATTTTTCTTTATTTAATACTGAGCCACTTCTTTAAGCTGGTAGTGCTACGCGGCACTTTTCCTGGATCACAACAGATCACCTGAAACATGTTTGAAAAAGGTTTTGTCAGCGGGAAATACTGAGTGAATCATTCATTTTGCTAAAATGACTCTTTATTTATAATTCACAGTATTAAGAGAGATTACAATGTTTATTTCAACCAAATACCCACAGTACTTGTCATCGACTCGTTTCGGTGACTGTGGTCATATTACTATTGAGTCCGTTCACCCAATAGTAACGAGTATCATTAATTAGGTTCGCCCACCTAAACTGATAAAAACAGTAATGTGCACAATACCCCACATACCGGCTGTAATTTGGTGACTACATATACTTAATCACTGTAATTATAACTCTGAAAAATGTTTAAGAAAACACTTTGATAAAAAGAGAATGACCCACTTTGCAGATTTAACTATGAACAGAGCTTAGCCTACTGATTAGCCTTGATAACCTAGTTTAAATAATCAAGCACACAAACTAGGTTAGTAACTTAATACAGCATTTACGATAACTCACGAGATTCCAACCTTCACAACGAATGACAAAGTGCGATACTTAAACATCCATCAATTTAACGACGAATGACAAAGCATAAACCCTAATGTGGGCAGCACTTAAACATCCATTGGATAGTTTAATCGATCGGACATTGAATTGTAGCAGCGATCGAGTTATTACCCTGAATTGTGGCAGCACTTCGTGATCAGTGTGTGTTTTCGTAGTAATGATACTATAACTCAGCGTACATAAAGAATTTTAACGTCGACAGAACACCCAATTGCATGAAACAGACAATCCTATTTATACATAAAATTGGGTTCCCCCGCGTGTCGCGGGAGATGTCGTGACTCCTGTCGCGACTCGCCTGGGGTGACGACCTACCCTAGGGTAGCCTTGTCACTAGTATAGGCCTGCTGAGTCGATTTCGTGTTATTTCGAATTTTTGACAGCGTTTTGTTAAGATATTACCGAATAGGGTTTACCCCCCTTAAGTTTTAGGGGCCCTAATCCTGTTTCCAACTGTTCTGAAAATTTTAGGGTTTGTTCATAATCACTTGGGTTTCTTAATTAGGGTTTCTTAATGGACAATTAAAGTAATAATTAGGACCTTTTTGATGAGAGTTGTTACACTGGTCTTCTCCCCCGACTGCTGGCTGTCTTCCTTAAACCCGGAACTCTTCTTATCCTCAGAGTTCCTCCTTGTCTTCTTATCAGAGCGATGAGAATTTTCATCCTCCCTTTTACGCTTTCCATCTTCAGAGGCTTTGGCAGCCTTGTTTCTGACCACATCGAGTGTGAGAGATAGCGACAGATCTGCCGCTGACCTGAATGTAGTAGGTCTCGATGCTTTCACACTGGCCTTTATTTCTGGGGCTAGACCCCCAATAAAGCGAGCTATTCGCTTTGGTTCCGGTGTGATCAAGTAAGGAACTAATCGAGACATGGTATTGAAACTTGTAAGGTATGCTTGACAATCTAAGTTCTCCATGACTAATGTCAAGAATTCAGTCTCAATTTTCTCAACTTCATGTTGAGGACAGTAATTTTCTTTGATAAGAGCAACGAACTGATCCCAAGTCATGTTGTACAAAGGGATCTTCCCCGTAGCTTGGATCAGTGACCTCCACCAAGCTAGAGCTTCTCCCTTAAAAGATTGTGAAACAAACTTCACAATGTCTTGATCTGCACATCCACTGATGTCAACAACGGTGTCCATCTCATCGAGCCATGTCATGCAATCGATGGCCCCTTTTTCTCCTGTAAAGTCTCTGGGCTTGCAGGAGACAAAATATTTATATGAGCAGGTCTTAACTGGTGCCTCTTGATGAAGCACCACCTGTCTAGACGGAACACTCCTTTGATTTGACGAGTTACGAACATCGTCTTCCCTTGACTCATGTGATTTAGAAAGGGGCTTACTACGAGCCACAGATAGAGTCTTAGAGTGTGTATCACTTGATTCATCATACTGTCTGTCGAGGGCTCGTGTAACGGCATTATCTATTAATGCCTGCAGTTCCGCACCAGTTATATTAATTCTGGGAGCATCATTATTTTCCCTCGGGTGGCTGTTGACCTCATCCGATCCAGCCATGTAGCTTGATTGCTACATTAATTTGTTAGTTATATTTAATTAGCATTTTCATTATAATTTATCCTAGTTATAAAACATTAAGGATATTAAGGTGGCGCAAAGGGCCTAGTCACAAGGACAGTTTTAAATTTACAAGCCATGATTTCAGAGAATCGAGGCATTAAGGTTTGAACATATTTCATTACCTTTTCTTGACAGAGAGTCAAAGACTACTACTGTCTTTAGTCTCAGAGGACGTTAATTATAGCCCGTAGGCACTTCATCCTTAAGGGATGATTATTTCAAATAAGGGAATTTAGATTAACCCTTTTTTTTTAAAAGATGGCCTGTGTGACTTTAACGATTCACAGTTTGCCAAAAATGTTAACATACTTACAGATGTTAACAGGGATTGGAATCTTTTGGATAGGTTTTACCGTCTTGGCCATGTCTAAAATGACATTTAGGCTAGGTTTTACCTTTAAGATTCTTTTAATATTTAACGCAAAACAATTCTAAATTGAAATGTTAACAAGGATCTGAATCTAATTGTGGAACTACCATCTTGGACCTGTCTTAAGGTGACATATGGCTAGGTCTTGTCCTTTTTAGATATTGCCATTTTATTATAATGGTAGATCTTATAATATAGGAATGATATTTTTAAATATAATCGTTCCATTAAAATTTAAACAAGTATATGGTTGCCCTAAACGGGACTTCTACAGAAACTGACTTGCCCGTGCAGGGGCTAATCAGAAAAATAACAAAGGAAACAAATAAAGGACAAAACAAATCAGGAATAGTCCTAAGTTCTTTGTCTAGACTCAAGAATCAAAATGTGCAATCGTGTAACTGAGATTAAACGCAAAAGGCTAGTGTTTAATTCACTCAGTGTTGGCTCTGATACCAACCTGTCACACCCCGATATTTCCACGTATTACCGGTGGGCCCGGTGGGGAGTATCGTGACGTAGTTGATATCATCATAGTCAAACAACACAATATATAAATGCACAGCGGAAGCAAAAGATAAATATATTACAATCTGCATATAAAGTAATATCAAAGTATTACAACGGAAAGTAAAGGATCCACAGGCAGATCTTAAAACATAAACATTGTTCAACAGACTTTAGGCGCCTAGAACTTGCAAGATTCCTTATTAACGCCCTGAGCTTCCAGCCAATTACGTTCAGTACCTGTCACTTAACCTTTTTGGAAAATACGTCAGTTTACACTGGTAAATACAATTAACTGACTCATTTTAAAAAGAGTTTAAGAAAATTGATTTAGATGCACCAGGCACAAAAATATCTTTTATAACTTGGGACAATTATTTTTATAATCTTGTATACAGATTTACATGTTCGTTGTACGTTCAGGGCCCGATGTAGAAACCGAGTCAAGATTAACAGACACACCACAGTATAGGCCCACAAGAGAGTGAGATACCGTTTCCCTTATGCACTGTCAGGTGTATGTCTACACCCCGTGCATAAGTCGTGGCCATTTTATAATACAATGATGTCAAGGATATCCGGGACATGGTCATTAACCCCTAAAGGCTTTTATTTCAAACAATACAGATTAAAGCGGGTTACCTCAATAATTTAATCACAATACGACTAAACATTCAATACCCGACCAAGCGGTATTATTATAATACCGTATCCCAAGCCCTTATAGGGAAAATAAGTTAAAAGTATTTACCTGAGCTAAATATAAATTTAATCCCAGCCGTATCAAATCAGCAAGTACAGATACCTTTTACTGGGCTCCTAATCTGGAACGAAGGTTTTTAATAACCTATTAGAATCCTAACGGGTCTTTAATTAAGCCTTGACTTAGACCGGTTAGTTTTCAAAAGGAAGATACGGTTCAAACGCATGATAAAGCGAAGACCGGATTAGAATGTGGTTTTGACCCGACAAGCTTGTATGCTTGTTTAATATGGGTAACTTAAACACATTCTGGGTTTTGAGACAAAAATGATATGGTTTGACCCGTTTCGGCTAATATATGCAAACTAGTTACATAAGCCGATCCGAAGGCGAAAAGTGCGTAACGAGTAACCAAATGAATCATATACAGGTTTCCTAAGTTAAAATGCCTTAAATATGTTGTGATATCAGTAGGATACCTTCCATTATGCCCAAAACGAGTTTAATCTTAATTTAAGCCCCGTAGGGGTATTTTGGTCATTTTTAAAGATTATAAAAGAGGTTTATTGAAATTCTGAGATTCGGGTCCGAATACATCAGTAAAATAAGTTATTTTATTAGGTCATATCAGTTGGTAATAGGTCTTATGTGACAAAATGGTTTTAAACCCAACTATGCGTTTAATACGCTTTAAAAGCCATTTTAAGCGATTTCCGGGTTATACAGGAAATCTGAGTTTTCTGGTCAGGTTATAAAGTTCAAAATACTTTATTTATAATATCAAATTAGTATCAATTGGATTGGTGTCAAAATACCATGTAAAACTCATTTTATACACAAAAAGGGTATAATCGGTATTTACCGAATCAACTCCATAACCTTAGGTTATGATCAGTTTAAAATTAATTAAAAATCTAAAAATATTATATTACATCAGTGGGTAAAAGGTTTGGTGTAAAAAATTGGGTTTAGATAGGCTTTATGCTAATTGTGCCGTTTAATTACTAAAAGGCGTTATAATTACGCTAATGAGCATAACTCCTAATCTAGACCTCCAACTGATGTGAAATTTTAGGGACATGTTTATAAATCAGTATTAAAAATTATTGTCCTTTCACATATTCAAAATTCTTGTTTTATGATCAAAAGGGCATTATGGTCAACATTAAGCAATTAACGGAAACGTGTAAACAAATCGGACAATCTATGAACCAACCACAGAGGGTTATACCTACATGTAGCCTGGTCCTAAGGAAGTCCTAAGGCATTTCTAAATCATACTAAAATAGAAAATTGTCGGATCAAACAAGCATGAAGTCCTACATGTAGCCTACATGTAGCCTGGTCCTAAGGAAGTCCTAAGGAAGTCCTAAGGCATTTCTATACCTACATGTAGCCTGGTCCTAAGGAAGTCACGGAGAAATCTTTATTTTTACAAAACATGTTTCTTTATTTTATATTGAGCCACTTCCTTAAGCTTGTAGTGCTACGCGGCACTTTTCCTGGATCACAACAGATCAGCTGAAACATGTTTGAAAAAGGTTTTGTCAGCGGGAAATACTGGTGAATCATTCTATTTATGAAAATGACACGTTTGTTATAATTTACAGTATTAAGAGAGATTACAATGTTTCCAGATATCAACCAACTACCCACATTATTTGTCACTCGACCTTCATCGGTAGCCTCTTAGCCCGATGTTGTCTGTGACTATGGTCATATCACCCCTTGGCCCCGTTGTCCAATGGTGAAGTTTATCAAGTAATGTATACAAAACCCCACATACCGGCTGTAACTTGGTGATTACATAAACTTAATCCCTGTAATTATAATCTTGAAAATAAACATGATTTTAGAAGTAATTTGATAAAAAGAGAATGACTCACTTTGCAGATTTAATTTGAGCAGAGCCTAGCCTACTGATTAGCCTTTTTTTGCTAAATTAATAATAAGCACACAAACTAGGTTAGTAACTAATACAGCATTTACGATAACTCACGAGATCAAACCCTCACTACGAATGACAAAGTGCAATACTTAAACATCCATCGAATTAACGATGAATGACAAAGCATAACCCTAATGTGGGCAGCACTTAAACATCCATTGGATAGTTTAATCGATCGGACATTGAATCGTAGCAGCGATCGAGTTATTACCCTGTTTTGCGGCAGCGATTTGTGATTCGTGTGTGTTTTGATAGTAAACAGAACGTAACTCAGTGTATATAATGAGTTTTTACGACGTTCAAGTACCAGAATTCAAGACCCAAAGTCCACTATTTATAGGTAAATTTTGAGCCCCCTCGCGTGACGCGAGGGGTCCTACCCTAGGCGTCGCGTGACGCGAGGAGCACCTATTAACCATAGGGTAGCCACGTCCTTGACTAGCCTAGCTGAGTTGACGGATTTCGTAAATTCGATTTTGACAGCGAGATTTTAAGATAATCGTAACTAGGGTTTTACCCCCCCTGAGTTTTAGGGGCCCTGATCCTGATTCTGATTGTTCTGAAAATTTTAGGGTTTGTACAGAATCACTTGGGTTTCTCAATTAGGGTTTTCTATTGGACAAATTAACTTAATAAATATGACTTTTGATGAGAGTTGTTACAAATTCCAGTGCAACAAAATCCTGATATGTATTTGTCACACCCCGATATTTCCACATATTACCGGTGGGCCCCGCGGGGAGTATCGTGACGGAGTTGATATCATCATTTTCAATACACACAATATAATAGCACAGAGGAAGGCTTGCTGAATAAACTATTACAAACCATAATGTTTGAGTATCCAAGTGAAAGAATATACAGACTGGAATGTAATAAGATCCACAGGTGGATCATAAATAATTACAAAGAAACAAAATAACAGACTTCAGGTATCTATGGATTTGCAAGATCCTCTTATGACACCTAATAGCTCCAGCCTATTACGAGAGGTACCTGTCAATCAGTCTTTAAGAAAATACGTCAGTTTACACTGGTAAATACAATTAACTGACTCTTTTGAAAACATTTATGAAAATTGATTTAAGTGCACATGGCACAAATCATTTATAACTTGGGACAATTATTAAAGGTAATCTTGTATAAAGATTTACATGTTTGTCTTACAATTGGGGTCGGTTGGAAGCCGGCCATGATTAACCGACTAACCACTTATAGAACCCACAAAGGAGTTATCCCCAACATGTGGGTTTATATTTTAGCATTTGCATCTGTCAGGTGTATGCCTACACCCCGTGCATAGGTCGTGGCCATTTTCAAACGAAATGAGCCGTGGATATCCAGGACACGGTTGAATTAACCCCAAATGTTTATGTTATCAAACAAGACAGATTAAAACGGGTTATGTAAATTTATTAATCACAATCCGATTAAATGATTTCATACCCGACCAAGTAGTATTATTATAATACCATATCCCTAGCCCGTATAAGGGAAAATAAGTTAAAAGTATTTACCTGAGCTTAAAGTGAAGATAACTCAGCCGTAATTCCTAAAGCTTTATGATGGTACCTTCTACTGGATGCTACTTAATCTATGTAGAAGGTTTAATAAACTATTAGGATGCTAACGGGTCTTTAGTTAAGTCAAAGACTTAGACCGGCTAGCTAGAAAGAAACCTTACGGTACTAAACGTTAGATTAAATGGAGACCGGAATAGAATGTGATTTAGACACGTCAAGTTTGGATACTTGTATCATATGGGTAAACTAAACACATTCTGAAATTTGAGGATTTAATGATAAGGTTGAACCCATTTCAGCTATTTTATGTAAACTAGTCACATAGACCGATCCGAACGCATAAACGCGTAACGGGTAACCAAATGAATTATATACAGGTCTTAATTGTTATTATGCTTAAAATATGTTAGTACATCAGTAAGATGTTAACATGTATGCCCAAAAAGTAATTTAAACTAAGCTAAGTCCCATAAGGGCATTTTGGTAATTTTAATGCTTATAAAAGAGATTTTATAACAAACTGAAGTTCTGGTCTTTTGAAATCAGTAAAAATATTTAATTTAACTCATTACATCAGTAAGATATTATACATATGTGAAATTTACCATTTATGACCAAACTATGTCCCGAAAGGGCATTTTGGTCATTTCACATAGGCTTTTAAGGGCATTTTTGGAAACCTGAGTTCATAACTTATACCTACTGAAATAATATTTAAATTTGTTTAAAAATTCAGTAGGTAATAAGTCTTAGATGTTAAATATGGTTTTAAACCATACTATGCACCTAATTAGTATAAAACTCGCTAATTGACGATAATCAAGATGTTTATGTAAATCTGAGGTTTTGATCAGTTTTAAATGCTCAAAATAATTTATTTAATGTATGAAATTAGTAGGAAAAAGTTTGGCATTTAAATCATTTGTTAATCTCATTTTATGCCTAAAAAGGGTATTATCGTCATTAACCGAATTACACATGAACTCTATGTTTTAAACAGATTGTAATCTGTCCAAAAATCTTAAAATTCCTTAAAAATAATATCTTAACAGTAGGTAATGAGTTTTGGTTCAAAATCCAAGTTTAAAGATGCATTATGCAAGATATCGCAAATTAATTAATATAAAGCTTCTAATTACGATATCGAGCATAACTTCTATTTGGGACCAAGAACTGATGTCAAATTTTTGGGAAAAGCTTATATATCAGTAGCAAAGGTTTTTGTCCTCTCACATTTCTAAAAATCTCGTTTGTGTGTCAAAAGGGCATTTATGACATTTATAAGCATATTAACGATCAAGAGCATATAATTCAAACCACTAAGAACCAAGCACTATAACTCCAGAGGGTTATACTACTGAGTAATGTGGTCCTAAAGGAAGCTTAAAATATGGGAGAATTAAGCTTGAACAGGTCAGAACTAAAAGTCAAAGCAAAAGTCAAGCTTTTGCGACTTTCGGTTATAAATTGACCTTAGACTGATAATTGTCGGGTTAGGACTGATAAAACATGTTCTAATATTAAATACCAAGTCATTAGAATGTTAAAATATAATTTAGAACCTCTGTTTTATTAATTTAATTCATTTTTAAACTTTCTGTCCAGTTTGACTTTTTGTCAAACTAGTTTGACCCGACAATTGACTAGTCAAACGAAATAATTAGAAGGTGCCCTTTTAAGGGTTAATCACACACATTAATATGGTTCCATAACCACTTTCGTTTCGGTCAGTGGCTGGACCGTTTGAGATTAAACCGAAAGTCAAAGTTAAATTACGACAAGTTTGACTTTTCGGTAATTAAGCTAATTAAAAGGACTAAGCAGGGGTTAAGACTCTTACTAATGGTCCTTGCTATCTTTTCTACACTTGTAATTCTTCTCCTAATCCTTGCAAGCTCCAGAAAGGTCCAGAACTCAAGCTAAAGAGTTGAGAGTGATGTTTGAGTGAAAGTGCAAGTAAAGATGCTGAACTTAAGGGCCTATTTATAGTGAATTCAGGTTGCCCCAGATGATTATAGGTGTTAGGGGATGAAATCAAGTCTCTACATGTGTATTGGTGGTTTGTAAAAACCATTAACAAGCCTTAGAATCGTTCATAACTTGTTTGGAGCTCAAGGAAAAGAACAAACTTGCACCTGGCAACATCAGACTGTCGAAACAGTGCTGTCGCGTCACGCGACGGCAGAAGAGCTTCATGGTCGCGCCACGTGACCACCCTGGATACCAGCCAAACAAGTTTCGTTGTTTACATATTCAGTCCCTGCACCTTTTTAAGCCTCATATCTTTCATATTAAGCACCTTTGGCCCTTGAAGTTAGTTTGTAGGGGTTCAAGGGAGTATAACCAAACTCCATTAGGCCCGGTTTCGTTAATTGATCACCGAAAACATAAGTTTCGCCTCGTTGACACTTTAAACCCTAATTCTTGGGAATTTGCATAATCAACGTATAACGATCTCGAAACCTCATGAAATTTATAACATTTATTCTTGAGAGTATATTTGAATATTTCGAAGCCTCGGGTTCGTTAAAAGGTCACTCAGAGGTAAGAATTAACATGTTGACACATTTAACCCCTGTAGTTTAAAATCTTCCGATTATTTTTACAAACGGCTTCTTATATCCAATTAATCACTCGATTAAGAATATATTCTCCACATATGGTCATTCAGAGGCTCAAGTTTGGCATGTTGACACTTTTAGTCCCTGTGGTTTCATATTTCCACTGTTTGTCAACTTTAGTCCTTCAAACTCAATCTTTCACATATCTAGAGTTTAGGACACGTGTCTATACATAATTGGACACGTTTTTACATGGTGTTACATCCTCACCCCTTTAAAATAAATCTCGACCCCGAGATTTACTGGAATAAGTGAGGGTACTTCTGTCGCATAGTGGACTCAACTTCCCACGTATATTCGGGACCTCTACGGGCATCCCATTTGACCTTTACTATTGGCACATGCTTTCTTCGGAGCTTTTTAACCTGTCGATCCTCGATCGATATAGGTCTTTCAACAAATCTCAGGCTTTCATCAATTTGTACATCTTTATGGGACATAGCTAGCGATTCATCGGCTAAGCATTTCTTGAGATTGCAGATGTGAAACACATTATGAATTCCGCTGAGCTCCTCAGGAAAGTTTAGCTTATAAGCTACACTGCCGACACATTCGATAATCTCGAATGGTCCGATATATCTAGGGCTTAGCTTGCCCTTCTTACCAAAATGCATCACACCCTTCCAGGGCGATACTTTCAGTAAGACTTTATCACCAACCTCAAACTTTAGAGGTTTTCGCCTCTTGTCAGCATAACTTTTCTGCCTATCCCTGGCAGCTTTCAGGCGATCACGAATTTGGACAATCTTGTCTGTTGTTTAAAGGACTATATCAGGTCCAGATAACTGAGCTTCTCCCACTTCTGCCCAACAAACAGGCGTTCTGCATTTCCTACCATATAATGCCTAAAAAGGCGCAGCCTGAATACTAGTATGGTAGCTATTGTTATAGGAGAACTCAATCAAGGGTAGATGATCATCCCAGCTACCTCCCAAATCAATTACACATGCTCGAAGTATATCTTCCAAAGTTTGAATTGTACGCTCACTTTGTCCATCGGTTTGAGGGTGGTAAGCCGTACTAAAATTTAAACGAGTCCCAAGGATTGTTGGAAGCTTTTCCAAAAGTGATAGGTGTATCTAGTATCTCTGTCAGAAATAATAGTCACCGGCACTCCGTGTAGGGATACAATCTTATCCACGTATAACTAAGATATCTTGTCGGAGCTATAAGTCTCTTTATTGGGTAAGAAATGTGCTGACTTAGTTAGTCTATCAACTATAACCCATATGGTATCATTTCCGTGCTTTGTTTTAGGTAACTTGGTTATGAAATCCATAGTTACCATCTCCCACTTCGATGTGGAAAGTTCTGGCTGTTGAAGCAGACCTGATGGCTTTTGATGTTCAGCTTTAATCTGGGCACAAGTCAAACACTTAGCTACATGTGTGGCAATAGATTTCTTCAATCCTATCCACCAAAAATTAGCTTTCAAATCCTGATACATTTTGTCACCTCCAGGGTGAACTGAATATTTGGAGTTGTGAGCTTCCTGGAGGATTACATCTCGAAGTCCTCCATGAATGGGAACCCAGCTTCTCCCATTCAGTCTGAGAATTCCATCCTTGCCAGGTGTTAACTGTTCAGCAGTTATACCTAACTTTTCTCCTGCTAGGTTAGCTTCCAAAATAGCTTTTTTCTGTGCAGCTAATAGCCTTTCATTTAGGCTATTCTTCAGTTTAATGCTCTTAGCATTAATTCTTATAGGTTTAACTCTTTCCTTTCGACTTAGAGCATCGGCGACTACATTCGCCTTGCCGGGATGGTAGCAAATTTCACAATCGTAATCATTTAAGGTCTCCATCCAGTGGCGTTGTCTCATATTGAGCTCTTTTTGGTTGAATAAATGTTGGAGACTTTTGTGATCTGAATAGATCACACATTTTGTTCCATACAAATAGTGTCTCCATAACTTTAGTGCACATACAACGGCACCCAATTCTAAGTCATGGGTGGTGTAATTCTTTTCATGCACCTTTAGTTGTCGTGATGCATAGGCAATCACCTTGCCTTTTTGCATAAGTACACAACCCATACCGGTGTGTGATGCATCACAATAAATGACAAACTCTTCGATTCCTTCGGGTAATGTTAACATTGGAGCATTGCTCAATTTCTGCTTGAGAATCTCAAAGGATTCTTGTTGTTTTGGACCCCAATCAAATTTTACATTCTTATGGGTTAAAGAAGTCAATGGTGCAGCTATTCTTGAGAAGTTTTCAATGAATCTTCTATAATATCCAGCTAAACCCAGAAAGCTGTGAATTTCTGTTGGCGTCTTCGGTGCTTCCCAATTCATAATGGCTTCTATCTTGGCGGGATCTACCTGGGTGCCACGTTCACTAACAACATGTCCAAGGAATTGGACTTCACGAAGCCAGAACTCACACTTGGATAATTTGGCATAAAGCTTCTCTTGTCGAAGCAATCCTAAGATACATCGAAGGTGTATCTCATGATCAACTTGATTACGAGAGTAGATAAGTATGTCGTCTATAAAGACAATGACAAAATTATCTAAGTATGGTTTGCAGACTATATTCATGAGGTACATGAAAGCTGCTGGCGCATTAGTGAGCCCGAAAGGCATCACTAAAAACTCATAATGTCCATACCTTGTTCTGAATGTCGTTTTAGGCACATCTTCAGTTCTAACCTTGAGTTGATGATACCCAGATCTCAAATCAATCTTAGAAAAAAAGCTTGCCCCTTGGAGCTGATCAAATAGGTCATCGATCCTGGGTAAGGGATATCGATTCTTGATCCTTATCTTGTTTAGCTCACGGTAATCAATGCATAAGCGCATTGATCCATCCTTCTTTTTCACAAACAGTATTGGAGCTCCCCAAGGCGAAGAGCTGGGTTGAATGAAACCTTTCTCTAGTAGGTCATCCAATTGGGTCCTGAGCTCTTTCATTTCAGTGGGCGCTAAACGATAAGGAGCTCGCGCAATTGGTGCAGATCCTGGGAGAATGTCTATCCTGAATTCAACTTGCCTCTCCGGAGGTAATCCAGGTAATTCATCAGGAAAGACATCAGGATACTCGGAGATAATAGGAATATCTTCAATCTTCGGCTTTGGGTCGTTTACTGACACTAGTGCCATATAGATGACACATCCGCTTTTCAGACATTGCGATACTTTGAGAATGGACACATTGTTGGGCAGACCATACAGTGTATCTCCTTAGATGGTGACGGATTAACCAGAAGGGGTTTTGATGATAACTAGCTTTTTATCGCAGGAAATTTGGGCTTGGTTATGCGACAACCAATCCATGCCCAAAACTATATCAAACCCAGCCAATTTCATTGGCAGGAGGGATAGTGGGATAGAATGATTCTTAATGGATATGAAACATCCATCAAGAAGAGTTGAGGCTGTTTCTAAGGTACCATCAGCAAGCTCTACCTCATATTTTATGTCTAGAGTCTTAATAGGCAGATTCAGTAACTTACAAAACTTATGGTCTACAAAAGACTTATCAGCACCTGAATTAAATAAGACTCTAGCATAACTATTATTAATGAGGAAGGTACCTGTTATGACGTTCTCGTCATTCATCTCTTCCCTTGCATTCATCTGGAAAACTCTTGCGTTGGTTTTCTTCGCCTCTTCGGGCTTCTTAACATTCTTGGGGCAGTTTTTCTTGATGTGTCCCTTTTCGTTGCAACCATAACAGGTTGCATCCTTAATGTTCCGGCACTCCACCGTTTTGTGCCCCTTCTTCTTGCAAATCCCACATGGTTTAGCTTGTGGGTCTTGGTTGCACTTTCCAAAGTGCCTTTTGTTGCAGGTCTTGCACCTGGGTTTGTCATTCGACTGCCCTTTCTTAAAACCAAAGTTCCCTTTGTTCTTTTTGTTTGATTGAGAGGACTTGTCTTCCTCCCTCTTCCTCTTCCCGTCATCGGTAGTTCTCTTGGCTCTTCTCCTCACAATATCAAGAGTAAGAGACAAAGATAGATCCACCGCAGATCTATACGTAGTAGGCTTAGAAGCCTTGACGTTTCCTTTCACTTCAGGAGCTAAACCTCTAATGAAACGCGCAATGCGTTTGGGTTCAGGAGTGACTAAATATGGTACAAGCCTTGACATCGAGTTGAAACTGGTCACATAGGACCTACAGTCTAAATCCTTCATCACCAAGGTGAGGAAGTCAGTTTCAATCCTCTCAACTTCATGCTGAGGGCAATATGTGTCTTTCACAAGATCCACAAACTTGCTCCACGAAAGGTTATACAAATGAACCTTTCCAGTGGACTGTACTAATGCTTTCCACCAAGTGAGGGCATCGCCCTTGAAAGATTGAGACACAAACATAACTATGTCTTCCTTAGCACATCCACTGATGTCAATTACAGTCTCCATTTCGTCTAACCATTTCATGCAGTCGATTGCTCCCTTTTCTCCTGTAAAATCCCTCGGTTTACAGGAGACGAAGTACTTATAGGTACAACTCTTTTTGTACTTAGGAGTCTGATTTAACACTACTTTCTGAGGCTCAGATCTTTGATTGGATGAATGCTGAGATTCATCCCTTCTTGATGCATGCGACTGTGATAAAGGTTTTGTGTGAGTTTTGGAACGAACATGACTCGGTTCTTTGAATATCTTATCCACCGCTTGAGCAACTACGGTGTCAATCATGGCTTGCAGTTCAGCGTTTGTAAGATTTATTCTGGTCTCATTATTGTTTTCTTCCCGTGGATGACTATTTACTTCGTCAGATCCAGCCATGATTTGGGTACTATATTAAACAATAATATTATATTTAAATTATGCAATAAATCATCACATTTGATGATTAGATGGTCATGATATTATTAAACCATATAGACCATTTTAAGAAAATATTAATAATCAATGAGATATAATTCTTTATATTTTATTAGACAGGGGAATAGGAATCACAATTGTCAATATCATGAAAGACATTTAGCACAAGGCTCGTCTCGAAGGACATTTAGACAGCACAAAAGGCCATGTCACAAGGACGATTAAACTATAATCAATGATCTCCTGGATAAGTGATCTTTTAAGGGTCAAACATAGTTTGTCGCCTTACTGACAAGAAGTTTATAAAGTAGAACTGTCATTGTCATTATTACACCTTTGCTTGTAAGCGTACATCTCAAATGGATGTTTTAGGTGTATACATCATATTGATGTTTATTAGCCATGATTCATATAGATCATATAGGCTATGATAGTGACTTGGGAAAGTCCAAGTACATTTGGAAGCTTGTGTGGTTTTCCGTACCGCACAACCAGGAATGTTAACATGTTTTCAGATGTTAACAGGGAGTTATTTTCTTAAAAAGGTTGTACCATCATAGCCATTAATATTACCTCTAAGAATTTCTTTGGCAGATTAATTAAATTTGAAAGGATATAGCATGATGATGTAATAAAATACATATTTAAAAATCGAAAATAACTTCATTAAACCACGAAACTAGTACAACGATGCCCTAAACGGGACTTGAAACAACACACTGCCCACGCAGGGGCTACAGAAATAGAAAGTAAGTCCACGCAGGGACTCGGTACTGAAAATAAAATAATATCCTCGCAGGGACTTGATTAAAAGACAATACAAAATGAAATAACAACTTCCTACTTCTTCTTGCCTTTAATAAGGTTCGCAAGGCCCTTGAGAAAGCCATTATGCTTCTTCTTAGTTTCATCGGCTTCACGTTCAACCCGGTCTAACCTCTGCAGAATCTCCTGAGTTTGCTCCTGTTGGGGAGGAGGAGGTTGATGATATGGTGGGTATTGATACCCTTGCACCGGATATCCAGTTGGGTAAACTGGTGGGTAAGAAGAAGGATAAAGTGCATTGTATTGTGCTGCAGTAAGGTATGGGTCATGGGCTCCATATTCCGTAGTGGTTGGATACCCAGATGGGTTATACCCAGACGAACCTGGGTATGTTGGTATCGGGTTGTCAAAACCCACTGGCGGTGGCGGTGGTGCATGAGAAACTGGCGGGGGATTGACTTCCGGCACCGCGTGCGAGGGTCCACCCATTTGGGGGTCCTCGGGAATAGGAGGGTAAGAACTTGAACCATGAGGGGATACGAACCGTGGTCCCCCACGCATAGACATTCGAGCATTTCTCTTTCGCCTTGGCGGCTCGGGAGGCGGTTGAGGTGGTTCCTCAACTGGTATAGGTGGTGGGGTAACTGCTTGAAGTTGCGGATCATTTAAAGGAGGTTGAGCAAGAGAGTTATGATATAAAGGGGTGAATTCCCATTCATACCTTGACCACCATTCTTTAAATGGATCGGGCCCTCGGTACGGTGATCCTTGATACGAAGAACCGCTTGAGATACTGATAGGATGGCTCGGTGTTCCGGTTTGCATTTCAGGGTCAGGGTCGTCGTCCATTTCAATCTCCTGGGAGAAGTGATCTTGAGGTCCTAAAGGGTTGAAACCAAAAAGATTGTTGACATATTCATTGGGATTGAATTGACCTGGGGAATAAATGGAATCGGAGTGAAGGGAGTGGTGAGATTGGTTCGAATGGTGTGATTCTAGAGAATACTGGGAATGTTGGGGTTCATCGGGAATGGGTTGTCCAAAGTATGGAGGGTCGGATGGTGAGGATCCCAGCGAAACAGAATGTCTCACTGGCTCGAAGTTATGACTCCAATGGTCCCGAGAGTCGGAACTAGAGAAAGTCGCCGACGGGTTACGTCGATGGGATGGTCCCGCGTGGCCTCATGGCCCTCCTCTCATTGGTCCCCTTCCTCTGCCTCTCACACATGGCGGTATTTTCCAATTTGATAACCTGTCAAAACAAGTAAATATAATATAAACAATAAAAGGAAAGTTAAGAATAAATCCTAGGTCATTAGCCTAGACTCGGAAGTCTAAGGAATGTGCTTATTGTGTCATTGAGATTAAACACAAAAGGTTAGTGTTTAATTCACTTAATGTTGGCTCTGATACCAACCTGTCACACCCCGATATTTCCACATATTACCGGTGGGCCCGGCGGGGAGTATCGTGACGTAGTTAATATCATCAATGTCAATACACACAATATAATAGCACAGCGGAAGGCTTGGTGAATAAACTATTACAAACCATAATGTCTGAGTGTCCAAGTGAAAGAATATACAGACTGGAATGTCATAAGATCCACAGGCGGATCATAAATAATTACAAAGAAACAAAATAACAGACTTCAGGTATCTATGGATTTGCAAGATCCTCTTATGACACCTAATAGCTCCAGCCTATTACGAGAGGTACCTGTCAATCAGTCTTTAAGAAAAAATGTCAGTTTACACTGGTAAATACAATTAACTGACTCTTTTGAAAACATTTATGAAAATTGATTTAAGTGCACATGGCACAAATCATTTATAACTTGGGACAATTATTAAAGATAATCTTGTATACAGATTTACATGTTTGTCTTACAATTGGGGCCGGTTGGAAGCCGGTCATGATTAACCGACTCACCACTTATAGAACCCACAAAGGAGTTATCTCCAACATGTGGGTTTATATTTTAGCATTTGCATCTGTCAGGTGTATGCCTACACCCCGTGCATAGGTCGTGGCCATTTTCAAACGAAATGAGCCGTGGATATCTAGGACACGGTCGAATTAACCTCCAATGTTTATGTTATCAAACAAGACAGATTAAAACGGGTTATGTAAATTTATTAATCACAATCCGATTAAATGATTTCATACCCGACCAAGTGGTATTATTATAATACCATATCCCAAGCCCGTATAAGGGAAAATAAGTTAAAAGTATTTACCTGAGCTTAAAGTGAAGATAACTCAGCCGTAATTCCTAAAGCTTTATGATGGTACCTTCTACTGGATGCTACTTAATCTGTGTAGAAGGTTTAATAACCTATTACGATGCTAACGGGTCTTTAGTTAAGTCAAAGACTTAGACCGGCTAGCTAGAAAGAAACCTTGCGGTCCTAAACGTTAGATTAAACAGAGACCGGAATAGAATGTGATTTAGACCCGTCAAGTTTGGATACTTGTATAATATGGGTAAACTAAACATATTCAGAAATTTGAGGATTTAATGATAAGGTTGAACCAGTTTCGGCTATTTTATGTAAACTAGTCACATAGACCGATCCGAATGCATAAACGCGTAACGGGTAACCAAATGAATTATATATAGGTCTTAATTGTTATTATGCTTAAAATATGTTAGTACATCAGTAAGATGTTAACATGTATGACCAAAAAGTAATTTAAACTAAGCTAAGTCCCATAAGGGCATTTTGGTAATTTTAATGCTTATAAAAGAGATTTTATAACAAACTGAAGTTCTGGTCTTTTGAAATCAGTAAAAATATTTAATTTAACTCATTACATCAGTAAGATATTATACATATGTGAAATTTACCATTTATGACCAAACTATGTCCCGAAAGGGCATTTTGGTCATTTCACATAGGCTTTTAAGGGCATTTTTGGAAACCTGAGTTCATAACTTATACCTACTGAAATAATATTTAAATTTGTTTAAAAATTCAGTAGGTAATAAGTCTTAGATGTTAAATATGGTTTTAAACCATACTATGCACCTAATTAGTGTAAAACTCGCTAATTGACGATAATCAAGATGTTTATGTAAATATGAGGTTTTGATCAGTTTTAAATGCTCAAAATAATTTATTTAATGTATGAAATCAGTAGGAAAAAGTTTGGCATTTAAATCATTTGTTAATCTCATTTTATGCCTAAAAAGGGTATTATCGTCATTAACCGAATTACACATGAACTCTATGTTTTAAACAGATTGTAATCTGTCCAAAAATCTTAAAATTCCTTAAAAATAATATCTTAACAGTAGGTAATGAGTTTTGGTTCAAAATCCAAGTTTAAAGATGCATTATGCAAGATATCGCAAATTAATTAATATAAAGCTTCTAATTACGATATCGAGCATAACTTCTATTTGGGACCAAGAACTGATGTCAAATTTTTGGGAAAAGCTTATATATCAGTAGCAAAGGTTTTTGTCCTCTCACATTTCTAAAAATCTCGTTTGTGTGTCAAAAGGGAATTTATGGCATTTATAAGCATATTAACGATCAAGAGCATATAATTCAAACCACTAAGAACCAAGCACTATAACTCCAGAGGGTTATACTACTGAGTAATGTGGTCCTAAAGGAAGCTTAAAACATGGGATAATTAAGCTTGAACGGGTCAGAACTGAAAGTCAAAGCAAAAATCAAGCTTTTGCGACTTTCGGTTATAAACTGACCTTAGACTGATAATTGTCGGGTTAGGATTGATAAAACATGTTCTAATATTAATTACCAGGTCATTAGAATATCAAAATATAAT
The DNA here is from genome assembly GCA_030545235.1 of Helianthus tuberosus. NCBI lineage: Eukaryota > Viridiplantae > Streptophyta > Magnoliopsida > Asterales > Asteraceae > Helianthus > Helianthus tuberosus. The sequence continues at coordinate 3,840,657 of CM060363.1, forward strand.
TTAGAACCTCTGTTTTATTAATTTAATTCATTTTTAAACTTTCTGTCCAGTTTGACTTTTTGTCAAACTAGTTTGACCCGACAATTGAGTAGTCAAACGAAATAATTAGAAGGTGCCCTTTTAAGGGTTAATCACACACATTAATATGGTTCCATAACCACTTTCGTTTCGGTCAGTGGCTGGACCGTTTGAGATTAAACCGAAAGTCAAAGTTAAATTACGACAAGTTTGACTTTTCGGTAATTAAGCTAATTAAAAGGACTAAGCAGGGGTTAAGACTCTTACTAATGGTCCTTGCTATCTTTTCTACACTTGTAATTCTTCTCCTAATCCTTTCAAGCTCCAGAAAGGTCCAGAACTCAAGCTAAAGAGTTGAGAGTGATGTTTGAGTGAAAGTGCAAGTGAAGATGCTGAACTTAAGGGCCTATTTACAGTGAATTCAGGTTGCCCCAGATGATTATAGGTGTTAGGGGATGAAATCAAGTCTCTACAGGTGTCTTGGTGGTTTGTAAAAACCATTAACAAGCCTTAGAATCGTTCATAACTTGTTTGGAGCTCAAGGAAAAGAACAAACTTGCACCTGGCAACATTAGATTGTCGAAACAGTGCCGTCGCGTTGCGCGACGGCAGAAGAGCTTCATGGTCGCGCCACGCGACCACCCTGGATACCAGCCAAACAAGTTTCGTTGTTTACATATTCAGTCCCTGCACCTTTTTAAGCCTCATATCTTTCATATTAAGCACCTTTGGCCCTTGAAGTTAGTTTGTAGGGGTTCAAGGGAGTATAGCCAAACTCCGTTAGGCCCGGTTTCGTTAATTGATCACCGAAAACATAAGTTTCGCCTCGTTGACACTTTAAACCCTAATTCTTGGGAATTTGCATAATCAACGTATAACGATCTCGAAACCTCATGAAATTTATAACATTTATTCTTGAGAGTATATTTGAATATTTCGAAGCCTCGGGTTCGTTAAAAGGTCATTCAGAGGTAAGAATTAACATGTTGACACATTTAACCCCTGCAATTTAAAATCTTTCGACTATTTTCACAAACGGCTTCTTATATCCAATTAATCACTCGGTTAAGAATATATTCTCCACATATGGTCATTTAGAGGCTCAAGTTTGGCATGTTGACACTTTTAGTCCCTATGGTTTCATATTTCCACTGTTTGTCAACTTTAGTCCTTCAAACTCAATCTTTCACATATCTAGAGTTTAGGACACGTGTCTATACATAATTGGACACGTTTTTACGTGGTGTTACAGTATTATGGTAACTGTGGAGGTTCTAGCACTGTTGCAAGACCTGTTACACATGCTCCGCTACAAACGGCTTTTGTCTCAAGCACTGACTTGTATGGAAATCCAATACAATCAGTTCCTCAGCAACAAAGAATAACAGACTTGTATGGAAATCCACTACAGCCAGTTCCTCAGCAGCAAGCCCAAAGGTCTTCTGTAGCAACTGATTTGTACGGAAATCCACTACCAGTTCCACAACAAGCTTGTTATGGAAGCACTTCATCTGCCGGTCAACCATCTAATCCAAATCTTGTTCGGCTCGACACTTCGAATTTCTCGATAGTAAGTGTTGAAGTAGCTAAGGATCATATGGAGCTACTAAACACATTGGTGAGCACGTATTGTGGGTTGATAGCAGGTCAGATTGGAAACATCAATCTGACACAAGAAGATTATCAGCAGATCGATAAGGAGGAAATGGATATGATGGACATCAAGTGGGCTTTTGCTAGTGCGGTAAGGCGAGCTAAAGACTTCATGGAAAGGAATGGTAGAACCAGCTTGGAAAGCAAGAGAGATACCAAGTATGGGTTTGATAAACAATCAGTCAAGTGCTTCAATTGTGGTGAACGAGGTCACTTCAAGAGAGAATGTACCAAACCAGCGCTCAACATGGGAACCAGAATCCTTTCAGGAATCAAGGTAACCAGCAGAATCAGAATCAGGATCAAAACAGGAATAACGAGCGTACGTTGATGCCTGTGAACAATCCAAATCAAGCAGGAGCATCAAATGCCAACCAGGCTCTTGTGGTACAAGTCGATGAAGGTTGTGACTGGTCGATTCAATTGGGAAGTGATGTTTAGGATAGAACAGCTTGTTTTGCTGAGGTTGTAAAGGATCTGAAACACACCAGTGGTGGAGAATCTTCCGCCAGTGGTGGAGAATTATCTGAAGATGAAGACAGTTCTGGTTACAGTAGAAGCTCAGATGAAGAATCCTCAACTTCAGGCGATGATCATTTGGATGAAACATCAAGTGTGTCAGTCGACAAAGATGTTGATGAATTGTTGGGAGAAGCTGCAGCAAGGAATGACAGAAGATCAATTCTGGTGGATAAAGCTGGTTATTCTTCTTCTTCTTCTATTCATTCAGCCTTTATGGCTAATATCGGCAGTTCATCAAGTCAGGTATGTGTCGATAAACCAACTTCTGATAAATGTGTTAGTTTAGGTGATAAATTGTCGGACTTGCAAGGCAAATATGATGATTTGCAAAGCAAGTATGACGTGACATATATCCACAATCAAAAGTTGATAGTGGATCTTTCGAAATGCAAAGAGGCTAACATGTTTTATGAAAACCATGAAAAGAGTTTAAAAAGGTGGTTGAAAATTTAAGAAAAGATAAAACCGAGCTAACAAAAATGGTTTCAAGCATAAACTGTTATATCAATCATCTCGAAATCATGCAAAAAGAGTTAGCCTGTGTAAAGTGTGAAAGTGAGGCGATCCGGCTTAAGCTAGACAGTTTTTCAAACTCTAGATATGTGCTGGATCACATCATTGACATACAAAAAGAGAAAAAGGATGTCACGTGCATTGGATACAAGAAATGTCCACCACCTGTTAGACAAAATTATGACGCAATGCCTGATGAGGAGAATAGAACATATTTTGAGGAATCTGTTCCTTTAGACATTGAGGAATTTGCAACCGGACTTGGATACAAAAATGAAGTATCATCAGATTCGGATGTTTCAACAGTTACAAGTGTGTCAACTGCTGAACAAAATTAGGATCCTCCAGTCATTGTTGAGGATGTTGATTCTTCAGATGATGAATCCGATGATACTGACTCAGCACAGTCTGATGCGGTAATCAAAGAAGAGGACAAACCTCTCGAGAATCATATTCTATGTGATCCTCCCGCAAAACCTGCTAAGACTGTTCTGGTCGAGTCCACTTCCTCGCAAGAATCTGAGAGTGTGAATTTCCTGTACACTCTTGTTGGTGATGATAAAATCTATTCTGACAAAGATTTTCCGATTAAAAATGTAAATCAATCTTTAATCAGTAAAGTTTTTGAAGATTCGACAAGTAGGTTTTTGGGAAAGTCGGGTACACACGTTGTGGTAACACAGTGCCCTCCGATTCCAAAGACCGAAATTCGAAAACAATATGGCAATCAGAAATTACCAACAGTGAAAAAGCAGCAAAATCATACCAAACCAAATGGTAAATCAACGACTCAAGGTCGAAAGGAACCGAACCAAAAGAAGAACAAGAAAGTGAACTTTGTGAAATCAAAGGGAACGGACAAATTGGAAACCTTTGAAAATAAATCTAACTTAGATCATGTCAATCAAGTTAAATCTTTGAAAAGAAATGAACAAAACAGTTCAAAACTAAGTACCTCGGGATCACAAAGTTCATCGACAAGACAATCACATGTTACTTCGGGGTTTGTTGAACGAAGATCATGTTTTGAATGTGGTGAAATTGGGCATATCATTCGAAATTGTCCGTATCTTCATAAGTTTAAAGCCAAAGTTGATGATCCCCGTGAACAAAATTACCGAAAGCGACCTGTTTCTACAAAACAAGATCACCGTCTTGTAAAAGAAAGGGAAAAGAAACAGAAACGCCAACAAGTCAAGGTAATTGAAAAGGCAATTAAAACTGACGTGGTTCACAAACAACCTGTTTCCGTTAAACTAGAGATTTCTAAAACTTCTAATAATCATGAAGTTAAGATTTCAAAAATTCAAACTGGTAAAACACAACAGGCTTGGAAACCAAAAACGGTTACTAATTCAGGGGGAGCATCACAATTTCCAAACCATCGAGAAATTGAAATAACTTTTGTCGATGAAAGCGGAAGACCCAAGACCATAAAGGCTTGGGTCCCCATCTCCAACTAATCATGTGAGTTCATGTGCAGGGTGTTCCAGGAGGAACTTTCAGCAGTCATTGGATTGTTGATATTGGGGCATCCAGGCACATGACAGGCGACATGAAGCTTCTATACGACGTCAAATCTATTAGAGGAGGTTATGTTGCTTTTGCTGGAGATAAAGGCGGATATATTACTGGTGAAGGAATGGTATCCAACGGGGTTGTAAGCTTTGATAAGATCAACTTTGTGCAACAACTTGATCACAATCTTCTCAGCGTTTCACAAATTTGTGATAAACAGTTTTTAGTACACTTTGATGCAAATGGATGTTATGTGCTGAAACCCGGCTTCAAGATTCCGAAAGAATGGATTCTCTTATCTGCTCCAAGGATTAATGATCTGTATGTCCTTGATATGAGCCAAGCAATTACTACGTCTGCACAAGCAACTTGTTTCGTTTCCAAAGCCACAGAAAAAGACTCAATCTCTTGGCACAGACGAATGGGTCACATTCACTTACGCAAAATGAATCATTTGGTGTCGAATGAATTAGTGAATGGTGTTCCTCTTAAAAACTTCCATCTTCAAGATGTCTGTGTTTCATGCCAAAAAGGAAAGCAAAGCAAGCAGCGACACCCGACTAAAAAGATCAACACGGTGGCCGTTCCGCTTGAACGTTTGCACATGGATTTGTTCGGTCCTGTCAAGCATAAAAGCATTCGGAATGATCAATACTGCCTTGTGATAACAGATGATTATTCAAGATTTTCTTGGGTGGCGTTCATGGCACACAAGAGTGATACTTTTGGTATTATCAAAAACTTGATCATTCAGATTGAGAATTTGTATACTTTGAAGGTTAAACGGATTCGCAGCGACAATGGAACAGAATTTAAGAATCAAGCCATGAAGGAGTTCTGTGCTTCAAAAGGTATTCTTCACGAATTTAGTGCAGCTTACACTCCTCAACAGAACGGCGTCGCTGAACGTAAAAACCGTACATTGATCGAGATTGCTAGGACGATGTTGGTAGAGTCACAATTGCCGATTCCCTTCTGGACTGAAGCTGTGTCCTCTGCTTGTTACATGTTGAATCGAGTCCTTACAGTCAAAAGACACAACAAGACCTGCTTCGAGCTTCTTCACAAACGGAAACCAGATTTGTCACATCTTGAACCGTTTGGAGCTCCTTGCACAATGATCGATCCTAATGGAAAGTTTGGGGAAAAAGCTATTGAAGGTTACTTTCTTGGTTATGCCACCCTGAACTTAAGAGTCTGGAACCTAGATACTAAAAGGGTCGAGGAATGGTCTAAGGTCAGAGTACAAAGGCACACATTGCCAGTCAAATGTCCAGGTCAACCATGGATGTTTGAGTACGATGACTTTTTCAATTCGATCAATATTCAAGAAGTCGAAGAAAGTGCTGCGGCAAGGATGTTTTTCGAGAGTGACAACACAACAGGTTCACCGCTGGTTCGTCCAATTATTGTCAACAATTCAGAACCAACTTCAGTGAACAATAATGCTCTCGATAATGAGGATTTTCACGATGCTAACGAACTGAACGAATCTTAGAGGATGATGAATTTCTTGATGCAGACCAAGAAGTTGTTCATGGTACTTCAGAGGCTACACCTCCAGTGGACGCCCCCAAAACAGCTGAAGCTACTGCATCATCCTCTTCGCCAGTTCAGGGTATTGAATTAGTTGTTGATCTCAATCTCAACAATCTGGGTACAAACATTCCAGTTCCAGATAATCCAGAAATAAGAATTCACAATACCCATCCTCAACAAAACATCATCGGTAATGTACAAAGTGGCATTCAAACGAGAAACATGTTGCGAAACGACAACAATGCAGGCTTGTATGCGGCGATTCGAGAATCTGGTCAACAAAACGATTGGTCCTTCGCGTGTTATGTATCACAAGAAGTACCAAAATCTATTAAAGAAGCTTTGAAAGATAATTCTTGGGTTGAAGCTATGCAGGAAGAACTGCAGCAATTCTAGAAGCTAGGTGTCTGGAAACTCGTTGATAAACCTGAAGATTACAAGTAGTTTGGCACCCGTTGGGTTTATAAGTTCAAAAAGGATGACCGTGGAGTAGTTATTCGAAACAAAGCAAGATTAATCGTTCAAGGTTTTCGTCAGATTGAAGGGATCGACTACAACGAAGTGTATGCACCAGTTGCACGTCTTGAAGCAATTCGAATCTTTCTAGCCTATGCGTCCTTCAAAGGATTCAAGGTCTACCAAATGGATGTGAAAAGTGCATTCTTACATGGTGTGGTTGAAGAAGAGGTGTACGCCGAACAACCTCCAGGTTTTGAAGATCCTATTCATCCCGATCGGGTTTGGTTGCTGAACAAAGCTCTCTATGGTCTACATCAAGCACCACGAGCTTGGTATGCAACCTTATCTAATTATCTGCTGGAGTATGGATTTCGCAGAGGTCTTATCGATTGCACTCTTTTCATCAAAGAACAGGATGGAGATCTTCTATTGGTAAAGGTATACGTAGATGATATTATTTTTGGTTCTACTAACGATGTTTTGTGTAGGAACTTTGAGCGTGTTATGCAGGATAAATTCGAGATGAGCACAATGGGGGAAATGAATTTCTTTTTGGGCCTACAAATTTAGCAAACTGAGTCTGGGATATTCATCCATCAGACTAAATATGTTGGCGACATCTTGAGCCGGTTCCAGATGTCTGACGCATCGCCCATTGGTACCCCACTGCAGCAAAATCATGGAATTCATCCAGACTTGATGGGTGAAGTTGTTAGCTCCTCATACTACCGCGCAATGATCGGATCTCTTATGTACCTCACATCATCAAGACCAGATATAATGTACCCAACGTGCCTGCTTGCCAGATATCAAGTTAATCCAAAGGCCTCACATCTTGCAGCTGTGAAAAGGATTTTTCGCTATTTGAAGGGATGCCCAGACACCGGTCTATAGTACCCTAGGGATGGTAGCTTTGAATTGATCGCTTTCAGTGATTCTGATTTTGGCGGATGCAAAATCGACGGCAAATCCACAACGGCTGGATGTCAGTTTTTAGGAAATCGCCTAGTCACATGGCAGTGCAAGAAGCAGACTTGTGTCGCTACATCAACATGCGAAGCTGAATACATTGCTGCCTCAAGTTGTAGCTCCCAAGTCCTGTGGATTCAACAACAAATGCGCGACTACGGTTTTGAATTCCTAACTACTCCTATTTTCATTGATAATTCTGCTGCCTTACAGATCACTAGAAATCCTGTGCAGCATTCAAAGACCAAACACATCGAAATTAAGTATCACTTCATACGTGATTGCTTTGATAAAAGGCTTATCGATGTTGTTAAGGTCCACACCGATGACCAACGTGCGGACCTTTTTACCAAAGCATTTGACAAATCAAGATTTGACTTTTTATTATTGGTAAACGGCATTAATGTCAAGCAAGAGTAAAACCGACATCGAAAAATCATTTTTGTAAATATCTTTGTGTTTTTAATTTATCATAGTTTTTACATTTTAGGGGGAGTAAATCCAAATTTGAAAAATTCAAAAACATCGAAAAATTTCAAAACACAAAAACAATAGAAAAACAAAAATGAGTTTCCTGGCGAGCAAAAGAGAAAATGATAGTACATCAGTGGTCTGTCCAAACCTCTTTAAACCTTAAATGAAAAACGATAAGCAGCTCTATATAAGATGTATCGGTAGGCTCACAATCATTTTAAAGTGTGCAGGGTGATACAAACCTAAATCGACTGAAGACTGTGTGGGAACCACTCATTGGCATATGGTCTTAGTACCGAAATTTCGTTTGAGAGATTGCCGAGGTTCTGAGATATTTGGTCTTTATACTGTTTATCATCTGGGTATCGTGGTTGTTTCTTTTACCGAAAATAACGGAGATGAAGTCTAGATCTTCTATGATACCATACATACGTGTACATACTGCATACGACCTCAATAAGTGATCAACAATCACATGTCCAATCAAAATAAGTGATAATATATCACATTTTTCCGGGAGTCAAGTTCGTCTCTTTGTTGTACGTTAGTACTGACCTGTTCACGGACTTGCTCCTGTGCCCTCATGCATATGAAAATCAAGTTCCTCATCAATAAGTGATTCTATCACATAGGGCTTGTATTCATCCAAAATAAGTGAGTATCTCACATTTTCATATACGTCAAAACACATGATAAATGGTATACTCACCAGTAAGATGAACCCTCGTGCATACCTTGATACGGGAATGTGTCGTGTGTGGATGAACACCGGTCGGTAAGTATAAATCATACCTTAACGTATCCCCTCGCCATGATTACATCTGATAAGTTGAGCTTATGTGGATAACAATACCGATAATCGTTATAGGATGCTTATCTAAATGTTAACTAACTGAACAACAAGAGCGTTTTTGGCGTGACCGTACACTGATATGATTCTCTTACCCTCGAAACTCGCAAAAAGAATGTCTGTAAATATTTAGTTAATGCTTTCAGTTTCTGCATCTTTGTATATATTTTTTTACTGCTTTCAGTCTTTACATTTGAAATATTCAAAAATACCAAAAAGATTTTAGGTGTGTTTTAATATAAACTTTATAAAAAGCCAAAAAGATTTTATTTCTAATTTCTTTTGATTACCCGATGTTGGAACTCGAGTCTTCGTTACCTGAAACCTGATCGAAACCAAAACGACTGTTTCTTCATAAACGGTCGAAATTTGCAAGTTTTGAAAGTTAAAAACCAAAATTGAACAATTTGTTAAACTTTCAAACTGTCGGACGGTAGTTGATTGAAAAATGGTCACATGTGTGTCGTTTATTTATGTTAACTATATTCCAAGCGTTTGTTCTCATTACATGTTTAGCTTTCTTGTATGTGCAGATGCTACAATCAAACCAGCTAAAGGCGAAGAGAACGTGTTCGATGACAAGCTTCGGAATGAAGACACGACGTGGAGGCACTCAAAAGATAACGATGATCGAGTTGCCGCTGACCTATCATCAACACCAGAAGGATCTAAAGAATTGAAGATCAAAAGATTCACGAGCATAACTCAAAGAAGAGCTTATCTTAAGGGGGAGTTTGTTAACACACTTCCTAAATGAAATGGGGAGTTTGTTGATACACTTTCTACTTATGACGCGTGAAGACTTTGAAGATCCTCTGACATGATAGACATGGAAGACGAACCTCACGAGTAGCGTCCAAGGGGGAGTTTGTTGATACACTTTATGTGGACGCAACTCGGTTCGGTTCGACTCAGCTCGGTTCGACTCGGTTAGGTTCAGCTCAAGCCCGACGTCACGACATTCCTCCGTCGTGCGCCCCAGAGATCGACACGCGAAGCACGAAGAGCCGCGAACCTTTCCCGTCGCCACATCACCATGACATCACCAAGATGATGTCATGTGAAGACTTTTGCAAGTTCTAATCATTCCATGCAAGTGAAGTCTTGGTTTTAGAGGATTTAATTGTTTGCTGTGCATATGATGCTGTTGACGAAACTTCAATTTGATCCCCTACATGACGAAATACTACACCTATTGCTGTTTGACGAAACTTCTGGTGTAGAAACATATGTTTCATCGCATATAGGGTGATGACGAAACCTGCTAATGAAACACATGTTTCGTCGAATATAAGGGTGTGACGAAAGTCCCCTTGTTTCGTCACATTGCTGTTTCGTTGAGGGGCTTTTGTCGGCTGAAACAGTTTCGTCGTGTTGCTGTGCTTATATGAACAGCACAGACTGAAGACACACGGGGGAGAACCAAAAAGACACAACACAGAGAAACGAGAGAACTGAGAGAGATAACTGAGAAAGTTTGAGTGTGTAACTTTGTGTAACTTTGTAAACAAACTTTTGAGCGTTAATACAGTTTATATTTAAACGTTGAATCTTTGTTTTGTGTTGTAACTCGGTTTGCTTTCCCGGTTGGATTTCGCACAACCGGGTTTGTTAGTATACAAGGATTAGGCGACTAGATCCTCCGCTAGTTGGACCTACAGACGGGCTTGCTGTTCTTGGTCATTACTATCCTTCTTGTCCACAACCTAAATTAACGATAGGTACCCCAGAGCACACCGACAACAGTTTCATCACAATTCTTCTACAAGATTATATCGGTGGCCTCAAGATCTTTTATAAGAATCAGTGGACTAATGTTCCTCCTATACCGGGAGCTCTTGTAGTGAACGCTGGAGATTTTCTACAGGTTTCTCTTCTCTCTCTTATGATCAGTGGCAGATCTAGAAGAAACATTAAGCGGTGTCTCAAAAACATCAGTGTATATGGTGGCGGATTTAGAAAAAACAAATCATCACGGAGAAATTTTTTTATTTGTACTTCACCAAGAAAGTTGAGGGGTATCTATAGGTCCGTTTTCTGAGGATCGAATACGAAACCAAATCACTTGTTTATCACAAACACTGTCACGAGTGCGGAATCTCCGTGACGATGCCAAACCAAACACAGATAGTAACAAACACAAAGTAACCAATGAATCACAGTCAATTGATTATGCTCTCATGGTTTCAGTATGAAACTATGTTGTGTTTATATAGGCAGCCCAATCCCACAAGTGACGAAACATGAATTGGGCTTGACGAAACTTCAAATGGGCCTGACGAAACATCTAAGTTGACGAAACTCTAGGCCTTTCGTCACTGTACATGGCGAAACTTAGGTTTGTGACCATAAGGGGTTTCGTCATGCATGTACACGACGAAACTTGGGAGTTTCGTCGTGGGCTGCATAAGTTGTTATGTTTGCTGCAAACAGACAGTTTACAGCAAAACAAACAAACACACAAACATACATAATAAACCAATATGCAACATGCATTGTCATTTAACTTTACATAACAAACGAGACAAACTTGTCGGACACATAGAAAGATAGGAGGATATCTGACTAAGGTCGACGGCGAATACAGACTTGATAACATAAAAGACCGTATAAATACAACGATAATAAAGACAAGTTACAGACACCAAAATATGCATTAACAAACTCCCCCTTGTCTGTTACTGTCTTTGGTCTTCAATCTTCCGTCTCTAGTGTTTCTCGGACCACGAACTGCCAGCATGAATCCCACGATAGTAGCAGAAGCAAGCGACGCGCTGAAATCACAACGCTTGATGCGCGTCCTTGTCTTCGTAGAAGATATCGTGTCGATACAACTTTTGATGTCGGCCGCGGACATGTTCACGATCCACATCGGATCCAACATCCGAAAATTCTCACGATCACCATTAAAAACAATCACCGCCTCATGCGTATTTGAGTCGTAGCACCATAAAGCCATGTCTTCCAAGAAGTTCTGTTTCATCGGCATTAACGGGATCTTGTCTATAACCTTCGCGGGCTGATACACAAGCTTGTAACGCGCCATGTTGGTAGATGGATCCAAGGTGAACTTTATCTGTTGATAGATGGGAAACTGAGGCTTGTACGACTCGTCTTTCCAGCCTGTTCTTTTGTTTATCTTAATCTTCCACGCGAACAATGTAGCTCCTTCGAAGTCTGAACAATTAATGAGCTCAAGCTTCGTCAAAGCTGCAACATCGTAAAATGGTAAGGACAATATGCCCAGCAACGACCTGAAATATTGAATACCGAATTCCCGTTTGATGGCCACGTAGTGGATTTCCTTTACGAACATCCATCATAGAATTCTTCCATGTAAGTTCTCTTTCTCGAACTGTAGGTAATCAACTTGAACGTCAGCTGGCAAAGGCTTGGAAACCTTAGACAAAAACTGCTTCACCACTCGGAGAACGCATCTGTGGCATTTTCAGAAGTGTCGCAATTCTTCAAATGTTCATCTATGACATCCACATTCTCTTTTAACCATTCTTCATTGAAAGGAGCAAACTCAGTCCCGTCTTCTCGCACATACGTTGATTTACCTGATTCGCCTTCAAACACTATTTCTTCAATGTTTTCAACATCAGCAGTCTCAGGCTCACTCGGTATTTTATCAATTTCAGTATCATCAACTTCTTTCATCGCATTCAAAGCTAACAACTGCTCGTGTGAAAGATCAGAGATAATCTCTCCTTCTTCAAGAAGTTCTCCAGTGATAGGATGTACAACCTGCAATGCAAGATCAACAGTGCTAGGAACAGAAGATGTACCAGGCAAAGATTCAAGCTGTTGTATTTCTTCAACGGTTCCACTGGAGGTTCCTTGAGCAGATCCAAGCTGAGAAGGCTTGAATAAAACGAGTTGAGTAGAAGAAGTTGCTGGGGTTGTTCTGATGTGGCAGAAGGGTCGGGGTTTCCCTGATCCTCAGGATCATCATCCCTTTTCTTCATTACTTCTTGTTGTTTACATCGATCACCCCACAGAATATTGACTCGCTTTCTCAGAAACTCATAGCCTTCAGTTATTTTCTTGACCCCATCAACTATCGTGGTGTTTCGAGAATCGTACCACTGTTTCATAAAGTCATGCCTTTCTTTGAGGGCATCGGCCAACCTCTGAAGTTGAGAGCTTCTTTCTTTCATGCGATTCATTTCAATACCTCGAGTATTATCCGCCGCACGCATCTGTTGTAACTGACGCTCTCTAACTTCATCTGCAGCTTTCAAACTAGCGTTTTCTGCCGTCAATTGCTCTATCTCAGCCTGCTGACGAGTGATTTATGCTTGTTGTCTCCCAACAGTGGAATTCAGTGTGTTAATCTCCAACTGTTGTTTGATCATGTCGGCTATTGTAGCTTTGATCATGTCCGTTTGTCGATTGACTTGACCTGCAGCAGCTTGTAATTGAGAAAATAGGAAATCTACCTTCTCATCCTGCTGCATCTGTTCGAATCTACTTTGTCTGCGTTCTGCGGCAGGCTGCGAGGTCGTTGCACGAATGGACGATGCAATAGAGCGTGTCGGTGCTTGAGGAGTCGCTGTAGGAGCTTCAGGAGTTGAAGTCGCTACATGAGTTAGTTCTGTAGACCTTGGAGGAGAAGAAGCCATAGTAGAAGCTTCAGTGGCCGTGAATCCAAGATTTGGATCCATTTGCGCTTCTTGTGTAGGCTCTTGAGGAACGGATTCCTGTGCAGAAGAAGTACCAATGTACTTTCTTGCTTTCTTCTTTCTACGGACAGTCGTTTGCTTCTTCTTCAAACGTTCCGCTTTGGTATCCAAAGGAACATATTCAGGGTCATTTTCTTGCCTAATCCTCCTGTTCCTTTTAACACCACGTTCATCAAAGTAAACTTCGTATCCGGGCTCAGGTGGATTGTCATCAGATTCAGTATCCTCCTCGTCATCACCGGCTGATGTACCACCAGCTGCACCAGCAGACGATGCACCAGCGGCACCAGATGCACCAATGGCACCAGCACCTGCATCACCACCATCACCACCTTCATCATCATCACTATCACTGTCAGACGAACCTGAATCCGTTCGTCCAAACTTCTCTATTATCTTTCTCTTTAACTCCGGCTCTTCATCATCAGATTGGCTGTCATTATGACGCCATTTGTCATCTGCTGGAGCGATGTAGTCTGGTTTTCCAAGAGCACCGATCAATTTCCTAGGCGGCTTGATTTCTGTGTATCTCTTGGCTGCAAGCGCCTTGAATATCCTTAATGAATTCTTGATCATAGTTTCTATCTTCAGGATATCGTTGTCGGCTTTTGGAGGACCGGGATGCTGAACATTCATGATCATCTGTAGAAAACGAGGATACATCCAGAATTTATTCCCAGTAGTTCTACCACCAGTTCTCGTCATGTTCTCCTTCATGTTGGCAAAGATATACTTTGAGATGCTAAACGGTTTGTTAAGCACCAATGCCACCATGAGTCCTACAAGGTCGTTGCTTGCCATGTCATATCCTGCACGTCTGTTGCTGATACATTGAATAAGAATGTGCAAGAGAAACTTATAACGTAACAGAAAATCTCCCTTGTTAATCTGAGTACTGAAGATGTCGCCAATACACTTCATCCGTAATAAACAGCCACGAGTACACATGATTGGAATAGAGGACGGAGCATTCGGATCGTCTTGCAGCTCTAAAACAGTGTTTAAGATTTCCGGTGAGACAATCACATTCAGATCATTCACTTGCCCTTGAATGACTTCAGTTCCATCAACTTGGACAACGCTTGCGGAATTCCAGAAAGCTTTAACGAGCGACTTGTAAACAGGAGTGGAAAAGGTGACAGCTTTATTAATCCGCGACTCCCTAATCCACTGCGTGATTTCTTTCAATTCGCTGATCTTTCCTTCCGGATCAAGATAGGCAATCTGGTTGTGACGCTTCTCGGACGTCACTTCTTCTTCTGATTCATTTTCTTTCTTAGTCGGGGCCTTACGTTTTCTCTCTTTCGGTGCCATCTGTATTGCAAACATCCACAATAAGTCATAATGGTATAACATATGCATTAGACATATGTCTATGCAAGTTCAAGTGTCAAGTGGATAGTTAACATATAATTACACATCTTCTGTGAAAGGCACCAACTTGAAAATTTTCTAAGTCCTGGACGACGAAACTTCTACACCTCGACGAAACTCACTTCATCATGACAAAACACCCTTGGTCAAACAAAGTCAGAGTTGACCGTTGACCAGAGGAGTTTCATCGACAGCTTTTCGACGAAAGTTGTTCCATTTCAAAGGGGTTTCGTCATCAATCAGTTTGAAGAAACTTAGGTTTCGTCATCAAAGGGTTTCGTCAATAGAAGTTAGGGTTTCGTCGATTTGGAGGTTTTCAAAAACAAAGGGGTTTCGCCGATAGGCGGTTAACAGATGGTTGATTCACAAAAATCACAACTTTGACACTTTGTTTTTACCCAAACAAACTGAAAACAACCCAGAAAGTTCAATCGACACAAGTTTTTGACCGAAACCCATACAAACCAGTGAAACATTTAATCAATAATCGATCCCCTGTTTTGGTTATCTGAAACCCAACCCAAATCAGGGTCCAAATCAACATAAACATCCTAGTTCTATCAGTTTTATCAATCACAGAGAACAATCAACAGAGATGCATATGTAAAAATCAAACAAGAATGGTGTTTTTGAGGGTTTCTAAAAACTTTCAAACAAAACAGGACAACTCTAAGGATCCGAAACATGTAGAAAATCCTTTTGTATACCTTCGATTTTGATAAAAAAAAATGGTAAAGAAAATGAGAGGTTTTGAGGGTCGGTGAAAACGGTATGGATGTGGAGTGTTGGGGAAGATGAACAGCAGAGTGGGTTTGAAAAAGTGAGGTTGTAACAGACTGGGACCCCTTATATATCCATGACCCCGACGAGACTCTGTCTTCGATGAAACTTCATGTGGGCTCGACGAAACTCATGATTGGGCTTGGTTTGGGCTTAAACAGTTAGCCCATGACGAAAGTTAAAAGGGCTAGTGGAGTTTCGTCGTAACCTCGACGAAACAAGGAGTTTCGTCGTGGACCAAATTCAATTTTGACCATTTTGACCAAGGTTAAAAACAGTTGACTTTGACCATGGACTTTCGTCGACTTTTAGGAGTTTCGTCGACCAAAAGGTGTTTCGTCGACCATTTTTCAAAAATTTACTAAGTCTTTGAAACTTTGAAATTTTGCACACTTGAACAGATTTTGTTAATTTGAACAGATTTTCATTTTGATTGAGTTTACCAAAAGCAAGGACATTTTATGAAGTAGGTTTCAGGCTTTCGGCATAAAACACCAAGTTACAACTTCGGCTTAATCAAAAACGAACTTTACAAATTACACTAAAACTGAATTTAAAGTGCGGTAAACTAATGGACAAGCTATAAAAAGCAATAAACGACTGTACAAGAGCAATCTTTTTGTGAGTTTCAAGGAAAAGGAATCATACCAGCTTACGATCTTAGTCATCATGATTTTTGTTCGGTATAAAGCTCTGGATAAGGATACTACCACGATTATCGGTATTGTTGTCCACGTAAGCTCAAACTGATCAGATGTAATCATAATAAGGAGATACGATTTAAGGTAAGGATTATACTTACAAGTCGATGTTCATCCACTCACGACACATTCCCGTATCAAGGTATGCACGAGAGTTCATCTTACCGGTGAGTATACCGTTTATCATCTGTTTGACCGTATAAAAGAATGTGAGAAACTCACTTATTTTTTATTGAAAACAAGCCCTATGTGATAGAATCACTTATTGATGAGGAACTTGATTTTCATATGCATGAGGGCGCAGGAGCAAGTCCGTGAACAGGTCAGTACAACGTACAGCAGAGAGACGAACTTGACTCCCGGATAAATGTGATATATTATCACTTATTTTGTTTGGACATGTGATTGTTGATCACTTATTGAGGTCGAATGCAATATGTACACGTATGTATAGTATCATGGAAGATCTAGACTTCGTCTCCGTTATTTTTCGGTAAAAGATACAACCATGATACCCAGATAATAAGCAGCATAAAGACCGAATATCTCAGAACCTCAGCAATCAATCAAACGAAATTTTGGTACCAAGACCATATGCCAATGAATGGTTCCCACCTGACTTGAATTCTGTTAGGTTTGTATCATCCTGCACATTTTAGTCTGATACCGATACATCGTTAGTAGATATACTTATCATTTCTCAATTTTTGTTTTACATTTTGAACACGTTGACCGACCACACTAGTGAATATCATCATCTTCCTTTTATCCAAGAAACTCATTTTTGGTTTTCTAATTTTTTTGAATTTTTGAATTTTTCAAACGTAAAGACAGAAAGTGAAGACATCTTTTTGGATTTTTGTCTTTTTCAAATGTTTTTGTATTTTCTTGAATTTACTCCCCCTAAAATGCTAAAAGGTTAAGAAAACGAAAATCTTTTTAAATTTTTTAGAGTTTTTAAAGAAAATATTTACAAAAACGATTAGCCAAAGAAGTTTTACTCGGGTATCACCTTAATGCCATTGACCAAAAGTAGATAATCAAAACGTGATTTATCAAAAGCTTTTGTGAACAGGTCGGCACGTTGGTGATCGGTGTGAACTTTAACAACATCGATTAACCTTTTGTCAAAACAATCATGTATGAAGTGATATTTAATTTCGATGTATTTGGTCTTGGAATGCTGCACAGGATTTCTAGTGATCTGTATGGCAACATTGTTATCAACAAAAATAGGAGTAGATAGGAATTCAAAACCATAGTCGCGCATTTGTTGTTGGATCCACAGGACTTGGGAGCAACAACTTGAGGCAGCAATGTATTCAGCTTCGCATGTTGATGTAGCGACACAAGTCTGCTTCTTGCACTGCCATGTGACTAGGCGATTTCCTAAAAACTGACATCCAGCCGTTGTGGATTTGCCGTCGATTTTGCATCCGCCAAAATCAGAATCACTGAAAGCGATCAATTCAAAGCTATCATCCCTAGGGTACTATAGACCGATGTCTGGGCATCCCTTCAAATAGTGAAAAATCCTTTTCACAGCTGCAAGATGTGTGGCCTTTGGATTAACTTGATATCTGGCAAGCAGGCACGTTGGGTACATTATATCTGGTCTTGATGATGTGAGGTACATAAGAGATCCGATCATTGCGCGGTAGTATGAGGAGCTAACAACTTCACCCATCAAGTCTGGATGAATTCCATGATTTTGCTGCAGTGGGGTACCAATGGGCGATGCGTCAGACATCTGGAACCGGCTCAAGATGTCGCCAACATATTTAGTCTGATGGATGAATATCCCAGACTCAGTTTGCTAAATTTGTAGGCCCAAAAAGAAATTCATTTCCCCCATTGTGCTCATCTCGAATTTATCCTGCATAACACGCTCAAAGTTCCTACACAAAACATCGTTCGTAGAACCAAAAATAATATCATCTACGTATACCTTTACCAATAGAAGATCTCCATCCTGTTCTTTGATGAAAAGAGTGCAATCGATAAGACCTCTGCGAAATCCATACTCCAGCAGATAATTAGATAAGGTTGCGTACCAAGCTCGTGGTGCTTGATGTAGACCATAGAGAGCTTTGTTCAGCAACCAAACCCGATCAGGGTGAATTGGATATTCAAAACTTGGAGGCTGTTCGACGTACACCTCTTCTTCAACCACACCGTGTAAGAAAGCACTTTTGAAGTCCATCTGGTAGACTTTGAATCCTTTAAATGAAGCATAAGCTAGAAAGATCCGAATAGCTTCCAGACGTGCAACAGGTGCATAAACTTCATTGTAGTCAATGCCTTCGATCTGACGAAATCCCTGAACAACCAATCTCGCCTTGTTTCGAATGACTACTCCACGATCGTCCTTCTTGCATTTGTAAACCCAACGTGTGTCAATTTTCTTGTAGTTTTCAGGCCTTTCATCAAGCTTCCAAACACCCAGCTTTTGAAATTTCTGCAGTTCATCCTGCATGGCTTCAACCCAAGAATTATCCTTTAAGGCTTCCTTCCAAGACTTCGGTTCTTCTTGTGAAACATAACACGCGAAGGACCAATCATTTTGAAGACCAGATTCTCTGATGGCTGAATATAAACCAGCATTCTGGTTATTTCTCAGCTGATTACGCGTCTGCACACCGCGTTGGACATCTCCAATAATATTCTACTGCGGATGAGTATCATGAATCCTCGTTTCAGGAAAATCAGGAACACGAGTATTGATACCCAAATTGTTAATATTAAGATCAACAACCAACTCCACACCGGGCATAGGCGTAGAAGTGGATGCATTCCCTTCAGCAGTATCTACATTCTGCACATGAGGAGTTTCAACAGAAGCACCTTGAACATGAGCAACCGGAGCTGAAGTGCCTTCAGTCGCATCATGATATTCATCATCTTCCGATGACTCATTGTAATCAGTAGCATCTTCAAATACCTCATTTTAAACCGTGTTGTTAACTGAATTAGAACCTTGGGGGTTAACAATAACTGGTCTAACCAATGGTGAGCCAGCAGCGTTGTCACTATCAAATAGCATTCGAGCAGCTGCAGACGCTTCGTCAAAGGTGGGCAGATTAAAGGAGTCGAATAGTCCATCATAATCGAACATCCAAGGATCACCCGGAGCTCTAACAGGATCTGTATACCTTTGAACCCTTACTTCACTCCATAACTCAATCTTTTTGGTTGCCAGATTCCATACACGAAAATTCAGAGTAGCATATCCAAGGAAGAAACCCTCGATAGATTTTGCGCCAAATTTTCCATCCGGCTCAATCATAGTACATGGACCGCCAAAAGGTTCTAGGTAAGAAAGATCCGGTTTCCTTTTTTGTAGAAGTTTGAAACATGTCTTGCCATGCCTTTTAACTGTGAGAACTATGTTTAACGTGTAGCAAGCAGTAGACACAGCCTCCCCCCAGAACTGAACAGGAAGCTCCGACTCTACTAACATAGTTCTTGCAGTTTCAATTATCGTGCGATTCTTCCTCTCAGCGACACCGTTTTGTTGTGGAGTGTAGCGAGAACTATATTCATGAAGAATGCCCTTAGAAGTACATAACTCATCCATTGTACGGTTTTTGAACTCAGTTCCATTGTCGCTTCGGATCCTCTTCACTTTCAACGTGTACAAATTTTCCAACATTGTAAGAAGATCCTTGAGGATTCCAGGAGTTTCACTCTTGTGTGCCATAAAAGCAACCCAAGAAAATCTAGAATAATCATCAGTAACCACTAGACAATAAGCATCGCCAAAGGTTGTCTTGTGTTTCATAGGTCCAAAGAGGTCCATATGAAGACGTTCGAGAGGCATGCTAACAGTGTTGATTTTCTTCAGCGGGTGAGACTTCTTCATTTGCTTCCCTTTCTGGCACGAAACACAGATATCTTGTAGATGAAAACTTCTCACGGGCACACCATTCACAAGATTGTTTTTCACCAAATGGTTCATTTTTCTTAAGTGAATGTGCCCCATTCTTCTGTGCCAAGATATAGACTCCTTCTCTGTGGCTTTCGAGACAAAACATGTTACTTCCGCAGATGTCGTAATCGCTTGGCTCATATCAAGAATATAAAGATCATTAACTCTTGGAGCCGATAAGAGAATCCATTCTTTTGGAATTTTGAAACCAGGTTTCAGCACATAACAACCGGCATCATCAAAATGCACGGTGAACTTCTTATCGCAGATTTGCGAAACAGTCAGAAGATTGTGATCAATTTGACGAACATAATTGATCTTATCGAAACATATAACACCATTGGAGATCATTCCCTCTCCAGTGATGTATCTGCCTTTGTCTCCAGCAAATGCGACATAGCCTCCTCTAATATTTCTCACATCATACAGAAGCCGTAAGTCGCCTGTCATGTGCCTAGATGCTCCACTGTCAACAATCCAATGACTACTAACAGTTCCTCCTGGAACATCCTGCACATATCATCCAACGATCAATTGAGGATGGGGACCCAAGCCTTAGTGGTCTTGGGTCGTCCCTGAGCATCACGAAAAGTGATCTCAATTTCTTGATGATTTTCAAAAACAGCAGCTCCCCCTGAACTTTCACCCGTCTTAGGTCTCCAAGCTTGATGTTGTTTACCAGTTTGATTCTTATGAAAAGATTTTGAAACTTCTGGTTTTAAAGATTGTGAAAAACTTGGTTCCCTTTTGACTGTTTTGACTTCAGATTTTAAAGCCTTGTCAACTGCTTTGACGTTTTGACGTCGTTGTTTTGTTTCTTGTTCTTTAACAGTTCTTTTATCATGTTTAGGTGAAATAGGACGACGTTGTGGATGAACCTTTTCAGGTGGGGTTTTCTCAACAAATTTCTCTTTGGGAGTATTTGTACAATTTTTAATGATGTGTCCAAACTCCCCACATTTAAAACAAGTTCTTCTTTCAACAAACTTAGGAGAATCTGATCGACGAACAGATGTCGAACCTGTAGAACCTGAGCTACTTGCTTTTTAATCACACCCGTTTGTGTGTTGGGTGTAATTGTTTTGACTATTTCGTTTTAAAATCTTGACTTGTTGGACAAAATCGGTGTTTGATTTGTTTTCAAAAGTCTCAATTTTATCAGTACCCTTAGATGCTACAAAATTTGACATCACTGCTTTTCTTCTGATAACGAGCTCCTTTTGTTTCAAACTTTGATTTAGAAACGTTAGACCTTTAAACTCGTTGAACTGGTTGTTTACCCTTAGAAGCAATAGGTTGTGCTTTGTCGGTTGTTTTTGATTTCCAAATTGCTTTTTGATTTCAGCTTTTGGAATTGGATCACATTGAGTTACAATAACTCCCGGGATCGTCTTTCCCAAAAACTTGCTTGTGTTATCTTCAAAAACTTTATCAATCGACGATGGATTGACATTTTTAATTGGAAAATCGTTGTCTGAATAAATTTTAGAATCACCGACCAAGGTATACAACACATTATCACTCTTGATGGTAGACACACATTCCTTGTCATCCTTGACATCTTTGACAGGATTTATCACTTGTTTGACAACTGATTGAACAGCAGGAGTAGGAGGATCACAAAGAATGTAATTCTCAGTTGGAATTTCTACTCCTTTCATCTTGTCAAGTGATTTATCCTGATCACTTACATCTGATTCATCATCAGACGACTCATAGTCCTCAATAATTGGAGCACTTTGATTCGTCGATGTTGAAGTTTCTGTTTCATCAGATGAGGTACTCGAGGAACTGTCCGATTTG
The DNA here is from genome assembly GCA_030545235.1 of Helianthus tuberosus. Classification (NCBI taxonomy): domain Eukaryota; kingdom Viridiplantae; phylum Streptophyta; class Magnoliopsida; order Asterales; family Asteraceae; genus Helianthus; species Helianthus tuberosus. The sequence goes on from CM060363.1 coordinate 3,862,446, forward strand.
AACCCTAAGCCAGTAGTAACTTCCTCATAATCAAGAGGCACACTGGGTTCAAAACGTGGCATTTCTTCTTCATCGGGCATATGAGTATAGTTGTGTCTCAAAGGGGGCGGACACTTCTTATACCCAACGCCTTTCTTGTTTCCTTTCAGTTGTTGAGCGTCTATGATGTGATCGAGCACATATCGGGAGTTAGAATAACTCTCCAATTTGAGCTTGATTGCATCATGCTCGCATTTAGCAATGGCTAGCTCCTTTTTGGTTTCCTCAATGATATTAATGTAATTGTTAATACCAATTTGTTTGTTAAAGACAATTTTTGTCAGTTCGGAAACACTTTTTTTAAGGTTTCAATTACAGATTTAAAATCCTTTTCATTTCTAGCTAAAGCCATATTTGCTTCTTTGCACTTAGACAGCTCAATAACCAAACTTTGATTATGACTATGAACCTTTTCGGATTCCAGCTTCAAATCTGCACACAAATTACAAACACTAGGAGCAGGAGTTTTAGATTTTACCTGACTCGTAGAGGCTGAGACATTTGCCATAAAGGCAGTTTGATAAGAAAAAGACCCGTCTTTAGAGAATAACTTCTCCATTTCCTTAGATGCTATAGCAGCCTTCTTGATCAGAACTGATTTCTGACACTTCAACTCCTCTGCTTCATTCAATAAATCATCAACATCAGAAATAACTTCTTCCTTCACATCAGATTCCGAATTACAACCATCCAAATTCGAGCTTTCTTCATCAGAACTCCCGCTATAACCCGAACTATCGTCACTTTCAGAGAATTCTTCCTTGTGAACGTGCTTGATGTGATTGATGATCTTTGCATAACACGCGGTTCCTCCTCCTTCTTGATCACCATCCCCAAATTGTACAGACCAATTACACCCTTCATCAGCTTGGATAACTAATGCTCTGGTGGTGTTTGAAGGTCCAGACTGGTTTTGGTTCTGGTTGTTGTTCACCGCTACCATCCTTCTTTCACGATTGTCTTGATTTGCTACACTCACGTTTGAAGTGACCCTTTTCCCCGCAATTAAAACATGTAACCGCATCCTTATCAAATCCGTACTTCGTATCCTTCTTGCTTTCCAACGAAGTTCTTCCCGTTCGACTCATGTAATCCTTAGCCCTTCTAACAGCACTTGCAAACGCCCACTTTATATCCATCAACTCCATTTCATCACGGTCGATTTGTTGATAATCTTCGTTGGTCAAATTAATGTTTCCAATTTGACCTGCGACCAATCCGCAGTAGGTACTGACCATTGTATTGATTAGTTCCATATGCTCTTTCGCTACTTCGATGCTAACTTTCGAAAGGTTTGAAGTATCAACTCTGACTGTGTTGGGGTTTTGGGGTGGAGGGTTGTTAGTATAACATGCTTGCTGTTGTTGTGGTTGGGATTGTGGTTGGGATTGTGGAAGGTAAGCACTTGGATCAAGGTTGAGTAGTGGAAACTTGAGGTGGAGGTTGGGGTTTTGGTAGCCAGGCACTCGGATCGAGTTGAGGTTTAGAAAAAGCATGAGCTTGAGCAATCATATGTGCTGGCGGATGATAGGCATTCGGATCGAAAACCGGAGGTGGAGCTGACTGTGGAAAAGGAAAAGAGCTTGTATTCGACATAAATGCCGTTTGTAACTTCGGTTGCTGAACGGAACTGGAACTAGCTGCAGGATTAAAACCTCCAAGATACATTTCTGTGTTTTGAGGAAGTGCTATCCATTTAGCTTTCCGGATTTCCTCATCATTCTTATGTTCCAACTTTTGAACGAACTCATAGATACTAACCGCATCCAAGACGCCCGTATGCTTTAAAAGTTCAATGAAAGGACTCCACTTCGGAGGTAGAGCATCAGTAAACCGTGCAACAATCTCCTGTTGAGTTGCAAGAACAGCATAAGAATACATTTCACTAATCAAATGATAAAAACGAGTAGTCGTATCATTTAGGGTTTCATTTTCCAAGAATTGAAATGATTCAAATTCTTACTTCAACAAATCATGGTGTGTCTTTATTGTAGCCGCATTCCCTTCTCCTCTTGCTACCAAGGCATCCCATAAGGCTTTTGTGCTAGTACAGTAAGCGAATTGATGATAGATTTCTTTGTGAAGTGCTTGTGTAAGAATAGCAAACGCCTTCTTCTCCAGATCATATGCCTTTTTGTCATCTTCTAACATATTAGCAAAAGTCGCTGCACTTGATCCTGCTTCTTCGAGGGCAGTGTTGTATGGAGAAGTGAAACATGTCCATAGTTCGGTGTTTTGCCCTAGAACGTATATGTGGAAACTACCCTTCCATGATGGATAGTCGTTCATGTGATTCAACTTTGGCGGGCGATTATTGCTACCCGTTTCACTCTCACTAAGCAATAGATTTTGAATGCTTTGATTCTGATTCGACACCAATGCCCATTGACTTGCACTTATAGATTGTGGAGGCATGAAATTCCTTAACCACGCGGCGGTGGAAGTTTGATCTTGACCTGGTCTTGGGTCCGTGCTCCAATCCCATGGACTCGTACTACTCATGATTGATGTATGAAAGATAGTACCGGATCAAATACTTGAAAACAAACTGTTAAACCACTTTTACAAGTCCTCTGTTAAAAAATGATAAGTGTCTCGACGAAACTCTTCCCACGAAACTCAATAAGTTTCGTCGAAGTATCTTTGACGAAACTCTAGGGGTTTCGTCGAAGTTCCTTATGGCGAAACTCAGGGGGTTTCGTCGCTTATATGTTTCGTCGGAATAAGGTCACAGTGAGTTGGTGAAAGTTGGTGAGATTTTTCAAAGGCAAATCTTATCTTTTTGTCTGACAAGAACACTTGTTTCAACTCACAACATACCTATTTTACCAACCAAGTATGGTGACCATATTTTAATCAATTTTAACCTTTATCTTTTAATTTTAAAATCCAAGAATATCTATGAATGTCTCTTGAAGATATGAAGACCACTCAACAACACTGATGAGTATTATGAATTTTCCGGCAAGATTTTTCACTGGAGAAATTTTCCGAACAACAAATTTGCACAAACTTTCAATTAAAACCCGGTTTTATCACGTAAGCAAGTAATACAACAAAGGTTTTTGATAAAACTTTGGCAAACAACAAGATCTCCATAGATTTTAAGCACTTTTTCCAGAAATTTATGAGGTTTTAAGAACAATTTTCAGAAAATCAACAATAACACTTGATAAAATCCCAACTATGTTTGGTTTTAAACAAGGATAAGAGCCAACGCTCTGATACCACTTGTAGGTCCGTTTTCTGAGGATCGAATACGAAACCAAATCACTTGTTTATCACAAACACGGTCACGAGTGCGGAATCCCCGTCTCGATGCCAAACCAAACACAGATAGTAAAAAACACAAAGTAACCAATGACTCACAGTCAATTGGTTAGATGAGAACAAGGTTCAAACAGATACACACAATGTTTAACACTAAACTTTCAGACAGGTTATGCTCTCATGGTTTCAGTATGAAACTATGTTGTGTTTAAATAGGCAGCCCAAGCCCACAAGTGACGAAACATGAATTGGGCTTGACGAAACTTCAAATGGGCATGACGAAACATCACAGTTGACGAAACTCTAGGAGTTTCGTCACTGTACATGGCGAAACTTAGGTTTGTGACCATAAGGGGTTTCGTCAGGCATGTACTCGACGAAACTTGGAGTTTCGTCGAGGGCTGCATAAGTTGTTATGTTTGCTGCAAACAGACAGTTTGCAGCAAAACAAACAAACACACAAACATACATAATAAACCAATATGCAACATGCATTGTCATTTAACTTTACATAACAAACGAGACAAACTTGTCGGACACATAGAAAGATAGGAGGATATCTGACTAAGGTCGACGGCGAATACAGGCTCGATAACATAAAAGACCGTATAAATACAACGATAATAAAGACAAGTTACAGACACCAAAATATGCATCAACAGTATCACAGGCACCCCGTCAACCCCCTAGATCCGCCCCTATTTATGATTGTCGTAAAAATTTAACAGGAGTAAAATATATTCGGATCTAAGATTTACTATTAGAATTTATATGCATAGCGTATAAAAAAAATTCGTCTGAATTTTGCAGCTAATTACAAATGACAAGTTTGTGAGTGCGCAACACAAAGTGGTGGCAAACAAGGTTGGGCCAAGAGTATCAGTGGCGTCATTCTTTACCACGGGTGTGATTGAGACATCGAAGGTGTATGGACCGATCAATGAGCTGCTTTCAGAAGATGATCCAGCCAAGTATAGAGGTACAACGCTAAAAGAATATGTGGATTATTACAGGGCAAAGGGACTTGATGGCAATTCTGCTCTTTTGCATTTTAAGATCTAAGTCAGACTAAAGATATCTGCTATAAGTTAAAGCTATTATTACATTTATGTTATCTTGACATGTTTTTATCGTTTTGGTGTAATATTTATAAGAATTTGTTAAATTGTTTGGTTGGTATCTTGATTTTTTTTTGTTTGGTTTGGAAATTATTCAACATTTGTTGAGTTGGTTCAGGCCCTGGTTAACATACATAAACACAAACTAGAACCCAAACTGGTTCGACTCTTTTGTATTAAAAGTGTGTAGTCTTGATTTTAGTATTCCAACAAGAATTTAAATCTGTGAGACTTATGCTAAACAAATCCATTAGTCTCGACTGGAATAAGTGCCTCCCGCTCAAAGTTTATATATTTGGATGGCGGGCAAACTTGTATTACATTCCTACGAAGGAAGCTTTGTGTTAACGGTTTGGAGTCGACATATCATCTAGTCACAACTTGCTACATTTTCACTAACATATGGCAAAAGATTAGCCTCTGGTGTAAAAACAATCATGTCGATGATCAAACAAAAAGAATGATTCAGTCGGTTATCCTATTGTCTTGTTGGTGTATTTGGAAGGCCTGTTCTTGGTACACTTTATGTGGACGCGACTCGGTTCGGTTCGACTCGGTTAGGTTCGGCTCAAGTCCGGTGTCGCGACATTCCTCCGTCGTGCGCTCCAGAGTTCGACACGCGAAGCACGGAGAGCCGCGAATGGTTTCCCGCCGACACATCACCATGACATCACCATGATGATGTCATGATGATGCCATAGGATGATTTGTTAATGCGTGAATGAAATAGAAATGAAGAAACAATTGTTCATGCACGTGAAATTCTAATCAATTCACAAAGATCCAATCAAATATGTCTTGACGAAGATTACTTGTCTTGACGAAGACTTAAGACTTAATGTTCGTCGATGATTTCCATGTGACGACGGTTATACAAGCATGTGTGGCGAACCTTCACCCTTCATCATGATCATTCTTGGTGAACCTTTTAAGTTCGTCGATGTGTGTATGTGACGAAGTTAGACTTTGTCACACATACCTTCGCCATTTAGAAGTTCGTCGAGGAGACAGTATATATAGCATAGATGTTAACAGTTTTAGTCATGAGATTATTGTGAGACTCCACGAGAGCTGAGAGACTTGTGAGAGTTTATTGTACAAGCATTGTGTGTATATGTTTGTAAATGTTCTCATCCATTTAATCGAAGTTAATCTTTGGTTACTTGCTGTTGTTATTTATCTACTTTGTTCGGTTTGAACCATCACGGGGATTCCGCACCCGCGATCGTGTTTGTGATAAACAGGGAATAGGTTTTCATATCGGATCCTCCGAGAAAAACGGACCTACAAGTGGTATCAGAGCCTTGGCTCTTTTCCTTGTTTAAAACCAAAAATTGTTGTGTTTTATCAAGTTTGTTTTCAGTGTTTTTCAAGAAACTGTTGTTGTGATATTCATACTTTCTGGAAAAATTCTTGAAAATCAGTCAAAACCTTGTTGTTTTGCTATAAGTTCTTACAAAAACCTTGTTGTCTTACATGTTTACATGATTAAACAGTTGGTTTTTATTGAAGTTTGAAGCAAAATCGTATTCGATAATTTTTCCGGTGACCGGAAAACCCATCGTGTTCATCACTGTTCTTGGTGGTCTTCAAAGTGTTCATATTATTCTTCATATAAAATTTGAGTTTGATCTTCATTTGTGTTTGAATTATGGTGTTGTTGGTTATAATATATTAAGTTGAAAATTGTGTACACTGTGATGATTTTTTGTTGAAAAAGAAACTTTGAAAAGAAGAAAAGCATGGTGTGTTGAAAAAGGTGACCACTGTGTCAGACAAATGAGATTTGTTTGTGAAAATATCTATACAGCTGTTGTGACCCCATTGTCAACGAAGGTTGCCACAAACTTCGCCATAAACAACACCAAAATCAGACTTCGTCACCCACTATCTTTGTCAAAGAGTTCGTCACCCATCATAACCTTCCAAACCACAACCTTCGTCATATCAGTTAACCTTCGTCAACCTCAATCAAACTTCGTCAAACCACATAAACTTCGTCGACCAATTATAATATATTTGTTTTGCTTTTCAAAAATATCTAACAACTGATATCATTAGTCAACGAAGGTTCATCTGGACGAACCTCTCAACCTTCGTCGATTGGATTTTTGACGAACTATCATAACCTTCGTCATCGTTGTTTTTTACGAAGTATCATACCTTCGTCATCTTTGTCTGTGACGAAGATTAACGTTCGTCAAAAGGAACTTCATCGCTTTACTTATCATTTGTTAACAGAAGGTTTGCAAAACCATCCTAACAGTCGTTTTTCAAGTGTTTGATCAGGTACAATTGTTCATATATCAAATATGAGTACAAATCCATTAGATTGGAGCATTAGCATGGTCCCTGATATGTCATGGGTTAAGTCTTTGATGCCACAAGAAAGAATTTCGGCTAGTCAATGGGCGTGCGTGGCAAATCAAAATCAAAGTATCCAGAATCTACTCATGAGCGAAAGTGAAACGGGTAGCAACAATCGTCCGCCAAAGTTGAATCACATGAATGAATATCCGACATGGAAAGGTCGTTTCCACACGTACGTTCTAGGGCAAAATAGCCAAAGTATGGACGTGCTTCATTTCGCCGTATAATCAAGATCTCGAAGAAGCAGGTTCAAGTGCGGCGACATTGGCGAATATGCTAGAAGATGACAAGAAAGCGTATGATCTAGAGAAGAAGGTGTTTGCTATTCTCACGCAAGCACTCCACAAAAACATCTATCATCAATTCTCTTATTGTACGAGCACAAAAGCACCATGGGATGCCTTGGTAGCAAGAGGTGAAGGAAATGCAGCGACAAGAAAGACACGTCATGATCTGTTGAAGAAGGAATTCGAATCATTTCATTTCTTAGAGAATGAAACCCTAAATGATATGACTACTCGTTTTTATCATTTGATTAGTGAAATGTATTCTTATAATGTTCGTGCAACTCAACAGGAAATGGTTGCAAGGTTTGCTGATGTTCTACCTCCAAAGTGGAGCCCATTCATTGAGCTTCTACAGCATACGGGCGTTCTAGATGCTGTCAATATCTATGAATTCATTCAGAAGTTGGAACACAAGAATGATGAAGAAATCCGGAAAGCTAAACGAATTCCTGTTCCTCAAAATACCGAAATGTACCTTGCAGGTTTTAACTCTTTAGCTAGTTCCAGTTCCAGTTCAGTTCAGCAACCGAAGCTACAGACGAAGTTTATGTCGAATACAAACTCTTTTCCGTTTCCACAATCAGCTCCACCTGAGGTTTTCGATCCAAGTGCTTATCATCCGCCAGCGCATATGATTGCTTAAGCTCATGCTTTCTCAAAACCTCAATTAGATGCAAGTGCATGGCTACCTAAACCCCAACCTCCACCACAAGTTCCTCCCACTCAACCTCAATTTGATCCAAATGCATATATTCCAACACCATCACAAGCCCAACCACAACCTCAATCCAAACAGCCACAAGCAAACTTATCCAAAGTCAATGTGGAAACTGCAAGGGAAACCATGGAACTTCTTAACACCATGGTCAATGCCTACTGCGGACTAGTCGCAAGTCAGATTGGCAACATTAATTTGACAAACGAAGACTATCAGCAGATAGACAGGGATGAAATGGAGTTAATGGATATCAAGTGGGCATTTGCGAGCGCGGTTAGACGAGCGAAGGATTATATGAGGAGAACCGGGAAGACTAGCTTGGAAAGCAAGCGGGATACGAAGTACGGTTTTGATAAGGATGCCGTGACGTGCTTCAATTGCGGTGAAAAGGGTCACTTCAAACGTGAATGCACGCGACCAAGCAAACAAGGCAACCAAAATCCCTTCCAAAATCAAACAAGTACTTCAAATCAAGCTAACAACGAAAGAGGGATAGTAGCTGATAACAACCAAACAAACCAGTCAGGGCCATCTAATACTAATCGAGCATTAGTGGTACAAGACGATGAGGGATGTGATTGGTCCGTACAGTTTGGAGGAGGAACTGCATGTTATGCGAAGATCATCAGTCACATCAAGCATGTGCACAAAGAAGAATTCTCTGAAGATGATGATAGTTCGGGATACAGTGGCAGTTCGGATGAAGAATCGGATGTGAATAAGAGAACTGGTTCTGAAGGTAATAGTTTGTTGAATGATGCTGAGGAGGTCAAGTGTCAGAAATATGTCTTGATCAAGAAAGCTGATGCTACATCAAAAGAAATGGAGAAGATTCTCACTGAAGATGGATCTTTCTCTTCTCAGACTGCCTTTATGGCTAATGTCTCAGCTTCTACAAGTCAGGTAAAATATGAAACTCCTAGCATATGTAGTGATTGTGCTGATACGAAACATGAATGTGCTGATATGAAATAAGAATCTGAAAAGATTCACAGTCACAATCAGAGTTTGGTTATTGAACTGTCAAAGTGCAAAGAGGCAAACATGGCCTTAGCTCGCAACGAAAAAGATTTTAAATCGGTAATTGAAACACTCAAGAAAAGTGTTTCTGAGTTATCAAAAATGGTTTTTTAATAAGCAAACTGGTATTAATAATTACATTAATATCATTGAGGCAACTAAGAAAGAGCTAGCCGAGGCAAAATGTGAGCATGAAGCGATCAAGCTCAAATTGGAGAGTTACTCAAACTCCCGATATGTGCTTGATCACATCATTGACGTTCAACAACTAAAGGGTAATGTTAAAGGCGTTGGGTATAAGTCGTGTCCGCCTCCTTTGAGACACAACTATACCAAGATACCCGATGAGGAGGAAATGCCACGTTTTGAGCCAACTGTACCTCTTGATTATGAGGAAGTTACAACTGGCTTAGGGTTCAAAACGGACAATTCATCGGAGGGCTCATCTGATAGCAAGGAAAAGTCATCATGTGCTTCAAATCAAAGTCCTCCAACCGTTGAGGACTATGATTCGTCAGATGATGAACCAGATGTGAGTGAAGAGGATAAATCTCTTGAAAAGAACAAAGGAGTAGAAGTCCCTGTTGAGAATCATATTCTGTGAGATCCTCCTACTCCTGCTGTGCACTCAATTGTTAAACAAGAGATAGATCCTATCACTGAGACAGTGTCTACTGTTAAAAATGATAACGTGTCTTACACTTTAGTCGGTGATGACAAAATTTATTCAAACACAGCTTTTCCAATTAAAAACGTCAATCAATCTTTGATTGATAAAGTGTTTGAAGATACTACCAGTAAGTTTTTGGAAAAGGGGATCCCGAGAGTTTCAGTAGCTCAGTGTGATCCGATTCCAAAAGCTGAAGTTAGAAGAAAATTTGGAAATCAAAAATCACCAACGAAGTAACAACCTATCGCTTTTAAGGGTAAACAGCAACAACAACGAGCTCAAAATTCTAAAGGTTCACAACCGAAGGTTGAGACCAAAGGAGCTCGTTTCAAGAAGAAAAACAATGATGTTAAATTTGTAGCATCCAAGGGTACTGACAAGGTGGAGACTTTTGAAAATAAATCAAACACCGATTTTGTTCAAAAAGTCAGAATTTTAAAGTGTAACGCTCAAAACAATTACACCCAACACACAAATGGGTGTGAAGCTAGTACCTCTAGGTCTACAACTTCAACGTCAGGTCATCGAACAGAATCTCCTAATTTTGTTGAAAGGAGATCATGCTTTAAATGCGGGGAGTTTGGCCACATTATCAGAAATTGCACAAACTCTCCGAAACCAAATTTTGTAGAAAGAGCCCCTTCTGAACAAGGTCACCAACAACGTCGTCCTGTGTCACCAAAAACTGACAAACGCACTGTTAAAGAACAGGAAACAAAACAACGACGTAAAAATGTGAAGGTGATCGAAAAGGCTGTAAAAACGGAAGTAAAATCTGTTAATAGGAAACCTAGTTTGTCACAACCATTAAAACCAGAAATGGAAAATAATACACAATCTGGTAAAAGGAAACAGGCTTGGAAACCGAAAACAGGTGAGGATTCAGGGGGAGGCTTGCAATTTAAGGACCTTCAAGAAATTGAAATTACATTTCTTGATTCTCAGGGGCAACCCAAGTCTATGAAGGCTTGGGTCCCCCTCTCCAACTAATCTCTGAGTGAGTGTGCAGGATGTTCCAGGAGGAACTATCGATAGTCATCGGATTGTTGATAGTGGAGTGTCCATGCACAAGATCGGCGACAAAGAAATTGTTGCCTTTGATGGAGAGAAAAAGAAAAGAAGACAGAATTGTCTGTCGAAAGAAATTGAAAACCTTCAACAAAATGAAAATCATTCCAAAGTTTGATTGTTAAAGGCTTTAATCGGGTCCCCAGGATAGATTCAATCAAAATGTACGCACATGCAGCACGTCTGAAGTTCAAAATCAACAAGATGAACGTGCAGTGTACATTTCTTCGCGGTGTGATTGAAGAAAATGTGTTTGTTGAACAAACCAACCGGGTGTGCGGATGCCTTGGCGTGGATTGAACAACCGCACACTACTTCTGAAAGAGAAAGACAAAGACCTTCGCTGATGCAATGTGGAAGACCAGCCGGACCCAAAGGTTTATTATCTTGTTGTTGTGAAGAGATTTCTCGGTCAATTGAAGTTGCTGCAAAATCGACTTTGAAATCCACACCGGGTGGATATTCAGTTTGGGAGAGCACTCAGATTCCTTGCAATGCACAAAGCAGTTGCAGGATACGGTTTTAAATTTCATATCTCTCCTATACTTGTTGATATTTAAGCTGCTTTGTGAATTATTATCTCGTACAACACTCTTTGGCCAGACACGTTGATTGCAAATATCACCTCACACGTGATTGTTTCACTATGAAACTCGTCAATGTTGTCATGGTCCGCACCGATTACCAGTGTGCCAACTCATTTTTCCAAAATTCGATAAATCTTTTCTGATTAAAACTTAATTTTGGTAAACGACATTGAGGTAAAACATGAGTTAACCGACATCGGAAATCCTTTTTGTAAATACCTTTGTGTTTTTAAAATTTATCATAGTTTGTTGATTTTAGGGGGAGTAAATCCAAAATTTGAAAATTCAAAAACATCGAAAAATTTCAAAACCCAAAAACAATAGAAAAACAAAAATGAGTTTCCTGGCGAGAAAAAGAGAAAATGATAGTACATCAGTGGTCTGTCGAAACCTTTTTGAACTGAAATGCAAAATGAAAAATGTTAAGCAGCTCTATATAAGATGTATCGGTAGGCTCACAATCATTTTAAAGTGTGCAGGGTGATATAAATCTTAAATCGACTGAAGACCAGGTGGGAACCACACATTGGCATATGGTCTTAGTACCGGAATTTCGTTTGATTGATTGCCGAGGTTCTGAGATATTCGGTCTTTATGCTGTCTTATCATCTGGGTATCATGGTTGTATCTTTTACCGAAAAATAACGGAGACGAAGTCTAGATCTTCCATGATACTATACATACGTGTACATATTGCATATGACCTCAATAAGTGATCAACAATCACATGTCCAAACAAAATAAGTGATAATATAGCACAGCTTTCTTGCGGGAGTCAAGTTCGTCTCTTTGCTGTACGTTAGTGCTGACCTGTTCACGGACTTGCTCCTGTGCCCTCATGCATATGAAAATCAAGTTCCTCATCAATAAGTGATTCTATCACATAGGGCTTGTTTTCAAATCAAAATAAGTGAGTTTCTCACATCTTTTATACGGTCAAACGGATGATAAACGGTATACTCACCGGTAAGATGAACTCTCGTGCATACCTTGATACGGGAATGTGTCGTGCGTGGATGAACACCGGTCGGTAAGTATAAATCATACACTAATCGTATCCCCTCGCCATGATTACATCTGATAAGTTGAGCTTAAGTGGACAACAATACCGATAATTGTTATAGGATGCTTATCTTAATGTGAACTAATTGAACAACAAGAGCGTTTTGGCATGACCGTACACTGATATGATTCTCTTACCCTCGAAACTCGCAAAAAGAATGTCTGTAAATATTTGTTTACTGCTTTCATTTCTGAATCTTTGTATATATTTATTTATTGCTTTCTATCTTTACATTTGAAAAATGAAAAAATTCCAAAAAGATTTTAGGTGTGTTTTAATCTAAATTTTATAAAAGCCAAAAAGATTTTGCTTCTAGTTTATTTTAGATTGACCGATGTTGGAACTCGAGTCTATCCTACCCAAAATCCTGATCGTAAGCCGGAAAACAATTGCATCTTCATAAACTGTCGAAGTTAACAAGTTTTGAAAGTTAAAATATTAAAATTGATCAATTTTTAAACTTTCAAACTGTTGTCAATCGGTGTTTAAATGAGATTTGATCTCATATGTGTCATTTGTTTAATTTGTCTAAATTCCAAGCGGTTGTTCTCATTACGTGCTTAGCTTTCTTGTATGTGCAGATGCGACATCAGAATCAGCTAAAGACGAAGAGAACGTGTCAGATGACAAGCCGTAAAGTAAAGACACGACGTTGATGCAATCAGAAGATCAAGATGATCGGGTTGCAGTTGATCTCTCATCAACACCGAAAGGATCTGTAGTATTGAAGTTCAAAAGATTCACGAGCATCATTCAAGGGGGAGTTTGTTGATACACTCCCTGACTGTAACACGTGAAGACCTTTTAAAGATCCGACAATGTGTAGATCGAACCATCACGAGTAGCGTCCAAGGGGGAGTTTGTTGGTACACTTTATGTGGACGCGACTCGGTTCGGTTCGACTCGGTTAGGTTCGGCTCAAGTCCGGCGTCGCGACATTCCTCCGTCGTGCACTTCAGAGTTCGACACGCGAAGCACGGAGAGCCGCGGACGGTTTCCCACCGACACATCACCATGACATCACCATGTTGATGTCATAGGATGATTTGTTAATGCATGAATGAAATAGAAATGAAGAAACAATTGTTCATGCACGTGAAATTCTAATCAATTCACAAAGATCCAAGCAAATATGTCTTGACGAAGATTACTTGTTATCTGACGAAGATTACATGTCTTGACGAAGACTTAAGACTTAATGTTCGTCGATGATTTCCATGTGACGAAGGTTATACAAACATGTGTGGCGAACCTTCACCCTTCATCATGATCATTCTTGGTGAACCTTTTAAGTTCGTCGATGTGTGTATGTGACGAAGTTTGAGACTTCGTCACACATACCTTCGCCATTTAGAAGTTCGTCGATGAGACAGTATATATAGCATAGATGTTAACAGTTTTAGTCATGAGATTATTGTGAGACTCCACGAGAGCTGAGAGACTTGTGAGAGTTTATTGTACAAGCATTGTGTGTATATGTTTGTGAATGTTCTCATCCATTTAATCGAAGTTAATCTTTGGTTACTTGTTGTTGTTATTTATCTACTTTGTTCGGTTTGCACCATCACGGGGATTCCGCACCCGCGATCGTGTTTGTGATAAACAGGGAATAGGTTTTCGTATCGGATCCTCCGAGAAAAACGGACCTACACCTGTAATGAGCTCATCTTTTCAAATAAGGACGTTTCTGTAACCATAACAAGACTTATTGAGGAGAACAAATCTATCGGGTACTTGCGGGTAAAAAACAGGTCTAAGCGGGCGTGTTTGGAGTGGTCCAGGTCCAACTGGAGCAATTTTATTTTTTCAAATGTATATTTCAGTTTATTTGGGTCGTTCTTTGATGCTAGCTCCTGACTAGTCTTGTACATGTTCTAGTTTAAAAAAAATAAAAAAAATTGGTCACCTTTCAGAGAAAAAAGGTTGAGTCTAGATAAATATGTGCTTGCACTATCGGCGACAACTGAAACCAAAGGTAATAAAGTTAACGATTGGATATTTGATTCAGGGTGTTCTAATCACATGACGGGGGAAAAAGAACGATTAAGAAACCCTACAAAGTATGATGGAAATAGGGTAGTTGTTATAGCCGATAATTCGAAGCATGATATTGCACATGTTGGGGAAGTTCGGTTCCATCCGAAGAAGCAACAACAAGTTGTGTTAGACAATGTTTATCATATGCCAGGCATGAAGAAGAATCTGCTGTCTGTACCGCAGATTACTGTATCCGGGCGGTATGTTTTGTTCGGTCCTAACGATGTGAAGGTGTTTGATCAGTTTGAAACGAAGTCTGTATCAGTGTTACATGGAAAGAAAAACGAGTCAGTGTACGTTTTATCAGCGGAAACTTCTTATGTGAGCAAGACTAAGTCAAACCAGAACATCGATACTTGGCATCAACGTCTAAGCCATGTGGGGTACGACAAACTAGAAGTTATGATGAAACGAAGTCTAGTAGCAGGATTACCGAGTCTAGAAGTTCGCAAAGATATAGTATGTGTTGGGTATCAATATGGAAAGGCACATCAACTACCCTTTGAACATTCTAAGCATCGAGCAAAGAAGCTGTTGGAGCTCGTGCATACCGATGTGTTCAGTCCAGTAAAACAAGCCTCTATAACAGGTAAAAGATACATGATTACCTTTGTTGATGATTTTTCAAGGTATCTCTAGGTATACTTTATGAAAGAAAAATCGGAAGCTCTCAGCAAATTCAAAGAATTCAAAAGTGAAGTTGAACGAGAAACAAAGTGTCTGGTAGGGTATTTACGGTCAGACGTGGAGAGTATACGTCAAAGGAGTTTGATGAATACCTGAAACAATGCAAGATCAAAAGACAATTAACGTGTCCAAACACTCCTCAACAAAACGGAGTTTCGGAGAGAAAGAATAGGCACTTAACCGAATTGACGGTAGCATGAAACACAGTAAGAATATGCCTGGACGTTTCTGGGCAGAAGCGATGCAGACGGCAGCTTATGTGAGTAATAGGATTCCACAACAGAATGTGAAGTATATCTCACCACACGAAAAGCTATTTCGAGTAAAACCAAATTTAAGTCATTTTCGAGTTTTCGGGTGTGTGTGTGTTATGTATTTATTCCAGAGAATCAAAGGCTCAAACTCGAGAAAAAGGCTATTAGATGTATTTTCGTTGGTTACGATAATCAAAGAAAAGGGTGGCGATGCTGTGATCCAACAAATGGTAAATGTTATGTGTCAAGGAGCGTGATTTTTGATGAAGCGTCATCATGGTGGTCTTCAAGTCATGAAGCTCTACCAGATACTCAAAATCAAAAAGAAGAATTAGACAACGTGGTGAATCTCGGTTGGGATGAAACTAAAGCTGAAGAAGTATATGTTGAAAATCTCGAACCTAGTGGTGAATCGTCGGGGTCCGGGTCTAGGGCTGCTCCATGGCAAACTGGAGTGAGTCCAGAATCACAAGTCCAAACGGGAGGAGATGAGCCAGTTGTCAGACGATCAAGTCATTCTAAGAAACCGAATCCGAGGTATGCTAATGTTGCCGTAGTAGCTGAAAAGTGTGAAGTTGAACCAGAAACGTTTGAACAAGCTTGTAAGAAGGAGCATTGGAATGAAGCTATGTCGAACGAGATAGATGCGTTGATCAAAAATCGAACTTGGGAACTCGTCCCTCAGTTTAAAGATGTCAAGCCAGTTTCTTGCAAATGGGTCTACAAGATTAAAAGAAAAGCAGATGGATCGGTAGAAAGGTACAAAGCACGTTTGGTAGCTCGAGGGTTTTCGCAACAATATGGGCTCGATTATGAAGATACCTTCAGTCCGGTGGCCAAGCTTACTACAGTTCGAGTATTACTTGCCATAGCATCCAGCAAAAGATGGGATTTATGGCAGATGGATGTAAGCAATGCTTTCTTATATGGCGACATAGATCACGTAATCTAAATGGAGCAGCCGAAAGGTTTTGTGAGCTCAGAATATCCAAACCATGTTTGTAAGTTAAATAAAGCGTTATACGGTTTAAAACAATCGCCAAGAGCATGGTTCGGTAAGATTGGAGAATTTCTAGAGCATCACGGGTTCATATCTACTATGGCGGATACTAGTTGTTTGTACGAACTAACGGGAATAAGGTGGCCATTGTTCTTGTTTATGTGGATGACTTGATTATTACTGGGGACTCGATTGATGATATTAAACAGTTGAAATAGAATCTATGTGTTAGATTTCATATGAAGGATCTTGGACACTTAAAACACTTTCTTCGTTTGGAGCTGAAATATGAATCGAAGGGAATTTTATTACATCAAAACAAGTATGCTGTGGATATGTTAAGTAAATTTGGTATGGATGAGTGTAAGCCAATAGCAACACCGATGGATGAGAATTTACAGTTACGAGCGAAAGATGGAAAGGAACTTGAAGATGCAACAATGTATCGGAAGATTGTGGGTAGCTTGATTTATATCACTTTGACGAGACCCAATATTTCATACGTTGTGGGAGTTCTCAGCAAGTTCATGCAAAATCCTAGGAAGCCACATCTCGATGCGGTAAGACGTGTGCTTCGTTATGTGAAAGGAAATCCATGCTATGGTGTTTTATTTGAGAGGGAGTCCAAGATCGAGTTAACCGGATATTGTGATGCTGGTTATGCTCGTGATTTAGATACCCGACGTTCAAGGAATGGTTATATGTTTATGATTGGTAATGGAGCGGTCTCCTGGTGTAGTAAAAGACAGCCTACTGTTTCTTTGTCAACAACTGAAGCGGAGTATCGTGCAGCTGCGTTAGCAGCCTAGGAATGTACATGGTTGGTAAGATTATTAAAGGTGCTGAATCAAGAGATACAGAATAAAGTCGTAGTATATGGAGATAATATTTCGTCCATTCGTTTGGGTGAAAATCCGACGTTTCATGCTCGTTCTAAACATATTGAAGTGCATTACCTTACATTCGAGAGAAGGTGCTAAATGGAGAAGTTGATATGAAGTACATAAATACTGAAGAACAACTAGCCGATATGCTAACAAAAGGGTTGTCAAGGAAGAAGATGACTAAGTTCTGTGAAGGGTTTGGAATGGCTAGTGCAAGTGTTGAGAGGGAGTATTGAACGATAAGCAACACTTTCGGATAAGGGAGGATTGGTCTTGATCTCGTAGGGGTGGTTGGAGGGGATCTAGGAATAATAATAATTAGCAGATAATGTTAGTTGAAGGTTATAATTATTCAGTAGGTTTTATTATTATTGATTAAGTATTCTAGTAAGCGTCCTAGTCTAATTAGAATAAGTTACGTCTTTGTAAGGGTATTATATAAACCCATTCGTAGGAGTCAGTTTTAGTATTCATACACGCGTGTCTTGGGTTTATTCGTGAGTTGAATTTAATAAAGAAAATAGTCGTTCTTGTTCGGAACAAATTCGTATGTCAAGTGACTTCAGGTTTTGCTTTCACTTGTGATTAAGTTCAACAGAAAACATACAAAAAATAAGGAAGAAAACATATTATATTTGACCTTACGTATTTCAGGAACAAATCTGCATCAAAACCCAAACTAATTTGAATTTGTACCAACGCGTACATAAAAAAAACACGTAAAACTCCAAGGATATTTTAAGTAGTTTTTGAAAAGTTAAGGGGCTATAAATGTCAATATTAAAAGCTAAGATAAAGGAAAAGCAATAAAGGACAAAATAACACTATTTATTGGTATATATATTGTCTTTATTTATTTAATAAACTCATTAGGGGTAAAATAGTAATTCTATAAGAGTATTTTTAATGAAATAGATAAATATGTAATATATGGGGTTTAGAAAGGTGAAATATGTAATTAAATTTAGAGATTGGGGTAATATGTAATAAAAATTTAGAGATTGGGAAAATATGTAATAAGGCTTCTTTAGCAAGAGGAAATATGTAAAAAAAAATTATGGGTTGGGGAAATATGTAAAAATCCCAATAATATATATAATCAATATCTTTGGTATTGTGATGACTGATGAACAATATGGACACGTTATGGTTGTGAATATCATACATTATTATTTATTACTTCAACGTTTTTGTATTCTAGATGACAAACAAAATGGTCCTCAATGACACGTCTACATGTCAACCGGAATATGACCGGAAAGCGGAGCTCAGGGCGTTCGACGAAACCAAAACCGGCGTCAAAGGACTTGTTGATGGCGGAATAACAGAAGTCCCTAGAATATTTCATCTACCTTCACCCGAAAACTTCAACTCCCAACAACCCGAGCTAACTCTTCCTACCATCGACCTCCAAGGAATCGATGAAGATACAATACGTCGAAAGGAGGTGATCGAGCAAGTGGAGGATGCATTGGAGAGCTGGGGATTCTTCCAGCTGGTGAATCATGGAATCCCGAATAATATATTGGAGGACATGATAAAAGGAGTGACAGATTTTCATGAACAAGACACAGAGTTAAAGAAGCAGTGGTACACAAGAGATATGAGGGACAAGAATAGGATAGAGTACAACAGCAACTTTGACTTGTATGCTGCACCAGTGACCAGCTGGCGAGACTCGTTCTACTGCACCATGGCTCCTAACCCTCCTGAACCACACGAGTTGCCATCACCATGCAGGTTCTACTATTTAATCTATCCAGTTAATAGTTTAACTTATTAATTGGATATTATTGTTGTAGAGATATATTGTTGGAGTACTCGAAACAAGTGATGAAACTCGGGGTTTGTTTATTCGAGTTAATGTCTGAAGCTCTTAGGCTTGATGCGAATCACCTTCTAGACATGGGATGCGCGGACGGGCTTGCTGTTCTTGGTCATTACTATCCTTCTTGTCCACAACCTGAATTAACGATAGGTACTCCAGAGCACACCGACAACAGTTTCATCACAATTCTTCTACAAGATTATATCGGTGGCCTCAAGATCTTTTATAAGAATCAGTGGACTGATGTTCCTCCTATACCGGGAGCTCTTGTAGTGAACGCTGGAGATTTTCTACAGGTTTCTCTTCTCTCTCTTATGATCAGTGGCAGATCTAGAAGAAACATTAAGGGGTGTCTCAAAAACATCAGTGTATACGGTGGCGGATTTAGAAAAAAAAATCAGCACAGAGAAAATTTTTTATTTGTACTTCACCAAGAAAGTTGAGGGGTATCACAGGCATCCCGTCAACCCCCTAGATCCGCCCCTATTTATGATTGTCGTAAAAATTTAACAGGAGTAAAATATATTCGGATCTAAGATTTACTATTAGAATTTATATGCATAGCGTATAAAAAAATTCGTCTGAATTTTGCAGCTAATTACAAATGACAAGTTTGTGAGTGCGCAACACAAAGTGGTGGCAAACAAGGTTGGGCCAAGAGTATCAGTGGCGTCATTCTTTACCACGGGTGTGATTGAGACATCGAAGGTGTATGGACCGATCAATGAGCTGCTTTCAGAAGATGATCCAGCCAAGTATAGAGGTACCACGCTAAAAGAATATGTGGATTATTACAGGGCAAAGGGACTTGATGGCAATTCTGCTCTTTTGCATTTTAAGATCTAAGTCAGATTGAAGATATCTGCTACAAGTTAAAGCTATTATTACATTTATGTTATCTTGACATGTTTTTATCGTTTTGGTGTAATATTTATAAGAATTTGTTAAATTGTTTGGTTGGTATCTTGATTTTCCTTTTTTTTTCTTTGGTTTGGAAATTATTCAACATTTGTTGAGTTGGTTTAGGCCCTGGTTAACACACAAACACACACTAGAACCCAAACTGGTTCGACTCTTTTGTATTAAAAGTGTGTAGTCTTGATTTTAATATTCCAACAAGAATTTAAATCTGTGAGACTTATGCTAAACAAATCCGTTAGTCTCGACTGGAATAAGTGGCTCCCGCTCAAAGTTTATATATTTGGATGGCGGGCAAAATTGTATTACATTCCTACGAAGGAAGCTTTGTGTTGACGGTTTGGAGTCGACATATCATCTAGTCACAACTTGCTACATTTCCACTAACATATGGCAAAAGATTAGCCTCTGGTGTAAAAACAATCATGTTGATGATCAAACAAAAAGAATGATTCAGTCGGTTAGCCTATTGTCTTGTTGGTGTATATGGAAGGCCTGTAATGAGCTCATCTTTTCAAATAAGGACGTTTCTGTAACCATAACAAGACTTACTGAGGAGAACAAATCTATCGGGTACTTGCGGGTGAAAAACAGGTCTAAGCTGGCACGTTTGGAGTGGTCCAGGTCCAACTGGAGCAATTTTATTTTTTTGAATGTATATTTCAGTTTATTTGGGTCGTCCTTTGATGCTAGCTCCTGGCTAGTCTTGTACATGTTCTAGTTTTAAAAAAAAATTAAAAAAAATTGGTCACCTTTCAGAGAAAAAAAAGGTTGAGTCCAGATATATATGTAATGCAACATTTGTCATATTGTTATGAACAACACATACACGTTACGGTTATGAATATCTTACACTCAAATTTGAAACTGATTATTATTATTTATCACTTCAAGGTTTTTGTTTTCTACATGACAAAGAAGATGGCACTCAATGGTACCTCTGCATCAATCCAACCGGACTATGACCGAAAAGCGGAGCTCAGGGCGTTCGACGAAGCCAAAACCGGCGTCAAAGGACTCGTTGATGCCGGAATAACCGAAGTCCCTAGAATATTCCATCTACCTTCACCCGAAAACCTCAACTCCCAACAACCCGAGCTAACTCTTCCAACCATCGACCTCCAAGGAATCAACGAAGATCCGATACATCGAAAGGAGGTGATCGAGCAAGTGAAGGATGCATTGGAGAGCTGGGGATTCTTCCAGCTGGTGAATCATGGAATCCCAAGAGATATGAGTGGGAAGCAGTGGTACACAAGAAATATGATTGGGAAAACCAGGGTGATCTACAACAGCAACTTTGACTTGTTACACTTGTATGCTGCACCGGTCGAGACACCTTCTACTGCACCATGGCTCCTAACCCACCCAAACCACACGAGTTGCCACCACCATGCAGGTTTTACTTTTTATATTGTTTAATCACTGGATATATATTGTTTGATTGGATATTGTTGTAGGGATATATTGTTGGAGTATTCGAAACAAGTGATGAAACTCGGGGTTTGTGTATTCGAGTTGATGTATGAGGCTCTTGGGCTTGACCGAAATCACCTTGTGGACATAGGATGTGCCGTTGGGCTTGCTGTTCTTGGACATTACTATCCTTCTTGCCCGCAACCTGAACTAACACAATAGGAATTCAAGATCACACCGATAACGATTTCATCACGATTCTTTTTCAAGATCATATTGGTGGCCTCAAGGTCTTTTATCAGGATCAATGGACTGATGTTCCTCCTATACCGGGAGCTCTTGTAGTGAACGCTGGAGATATATTACAGGCATCTATCTCTCTCTTAGAGTATCAAGTTTCATTGTCATTTATTTGGTCTCTTAATAGTATATTAACTTAGTATCTCAAACTTGCTCCATAATTGTTTTTGTGGAAATTTCGGTAAAATTAACACTACTAGCAAAAAATCAGGCCCCAATAAAGCTACGCCTTGCGGTCATTAAAGCATAATTATTAGACGAATAAGAATTATAAGCTAGATTATATAATTAGATTAGTATAGGGTAAGGATAGTGTAAAAAGGGCCTAAAGTGTGAGAAGTGTGAGAAGTGTATTATAACACTATATATAATACTATATAACACCATATAAACACCGTATAACAATATGTAACACCATATAATACCATATAACACTATGTAACACTATATAACATTATATAACAAATATAACACTATACATCTATCATAGACATGTTATCAGATAACCTATAGTGTTATATTTGTTATATAATGATATATAGTGTTACATAGTGTTATATGGTATTATATGGTGTTACATATTGTTATACGGTGTTTATATGGTGTTATATAGTATTATATATTGTGTTATAATACACTTCTCACACTTCTCACACTTTGAGCACTTTTTACAGGATCCTCTACCTATATATATATATAGGTAAAATGTAGGATACAAATCTCCTAATCGTACATTACATACGCGACAGTAGTGGCCGTACACGTGTCCTGATTCGTTTTTCTTTGATAAGGTTAAATCAGACAATTAATTCAATCATCTGAGGGCAAATTCGTCTCTTCATTCAATCAGCGAGAAGTTCGTTACACTAATATTCCGGTAATTATCATTCGAATCAGTTTCAAATTTTTCATAATTCTCAAATTGGAGTTTTTGTTTTTCTGCGTTAGGGTTTCATTCAATTATTTTTTTTACGATGGATCCACAGAGTAGCACTGGACGAACAGATGTTGATTTTGAAGAAACTCGACCGATCGGTGATCATGCTCAATTATCTGCATATCAGAGAGTTTCGATTGAGGATGTTTTAAATCCGCAACCTGCAAATCCAAATCCAAATCCAATTGCAAGTACAAGTGTTGTAAACGAGTGTTCTAATGGTAATTATGTTAATTCAGATCTTTAAATTATTCGTAGACTTGTTTTTTGTTTAATCGTAGCAATGATTTTGCATTGTTGTAGCTGTTTTTGAAGTTTGAATGTTGAGTATATTTTTGACATGAAAGCAACATGTACAAGTTCGCATGTTATGAGTCTTTCAATTCGCATTTGATGTTTATCTTGTTTACGGATTTTCGCATGTTATGGTATAATAAATCGCATGTGTAAAACATATTAATCAAAATCATCATTTTCGCATGTTATTGTTCATACAATTCGCACGTGTTGTTGTTCTTACGATGAAATTATGCAGTTATTAATATATCGCATGTAACGAGTCCGATAATTCGCATGTGTTTTTGTTTTTTTGATTTGATTTATGTAGATGAAAGGGTTTACACTCCGGAGGTTCAAGCATCAGCTACACCTGTGGTTGGAATGCAATTTATCTCTATTGAACAAACATATGCGTTTTACCAATCATATGCTAAGTTAGCTGGTTTTTCTATTCGGAAAGGTGGTGAAGTACACAGTGGTGGTATAATCAAAACTAAGTATTTGATTTGTTCTAAAGAGGGACATAAGCCATTGTGTATTGACGATCGTTATTCGAAGTCAAAAAAGCAATTCAAATCAAGGAACATGGGGACCATTAGAACTGGATGCAAAGCTCAACTTATGATTTGCACTGTGGGTGGTAGATTATATACAGTAAATAGATTTGTTGATGGCCATAATCATAAGTTTGTATGTCCACATGATATTCACATGCTGCCAGCTTACAGACAATTGTCAGATGTCCAGGAGGAGATGGTATGGGAACTAGGCACTTTAAACCTTGGTCCTATCAAAGCTTTCCATATAATGAGGAAACGTTATGGTGGTTTTGAGAACGTTGGTGTCACGGTTGATGATTGCAAAAATTTTAGGAATCGAATTAACAGCTATATAGGAGAATATGACGCTGACATGGTGATTAATAGGATGACCTACAAAAAACAGTTTTTAGCTGATTATTCGTTTGAATATTCTGTTGATGATGACAAACGGTTAACTGGTTTGTTCTGGGCTGATGGGTTATGCAAGCTTAACTTTATGGAGTTTGGGGATGTGATATCGTTCGATGCAACTTTCAAGACAAACAGGTAAGTGTTTCAAGACAAACATGTCTTTTATTTATTTTCGCATGTTATATGATTTCCTAAACCTGCAATATCGCATGTGTAGACATTGAAGAGTTGGTGTTGAATATATCGCATGTTATATTGTATATTTTCGCATATGATATCTGTCTATTTCGCATGTTTCAATGTGTATTTCGCATGTGTTTGTTCAGGTACAAGATGGTGTTTGTTCTGTTCACTGGCATTGACAACCACTGTCGAAATGTAACCCTTGGAGCTGGGTTGTTGGCATCGGAAAGCATTGAATCCTATAAATGGCTTCTGAATTCATTCGTAAAGTCATTTGGTCGGCAGCCAGAGGTTGTAGTGACGGACCAAGACCCTGCTATGAAACAGGCTATTGAGGAGGTTTTTTCTACCAGCAGACACCGATTGTGCATGTGGCACATAATGAAAAAAGTGGTAGATAAGGTATAGCATGCTATATTTGTCTTTCGTTAGTGTTTTTTTATAATATAGATTTTGTTATAGGCTGACATAAAAAGCATTTATCGGTATAGGTTGGACACGAATTATGCAATAATGATGAGTTTAAAAGGAGGATGTGCGACATTGTATGGACTGATTCCATTGAGCCTGAAGAATTCGAGAGACAGTGGAAGTTGGTGATGATTGAGTTCAGTCTCACTGAAAACAAATGGATTGATGATATGTTTTCGATGAGATACATGTGGATTCCGGATTTTTACCGGCATGAGCCCATGTCTGGTCTCATGCGAACAACTTCGAGATCAGATAGCGAGAATCATTTTTTTTGCCAGGTGTCAAATTCACAACTCACTCTTGTAGAGTTTATGAATCATTTTGACGGTGCAATGGATGTCCAAAGGTTTAATCATAGAAAGAATGATTATATTTCAAGATATACTGAGCCTGCTGATTGGAGCGAAACTACTTTGGAAAAAGATGCTGCTAAGATATACACCAGGTCTATATTCTTTGATCAGGAAATAGAGACTTATGGAACAATTTCCGAATGTCTGCCGATGGACACCAAAATCGAGGGTCCACAGATCAGGATATTGTTGAAAGACTTTAAAGCCCATGGAGATGGTTTATTAGAGGTATTATAGCATATATATTTCAAACATGCGATTTTGAAAACCTATATGCGAATTTCATTTTCAGAACTTGATTTTGCAATATGCGATTTTGATGTACGCATGCGATTTTAAATTTATACAATTAAATGATTTTTAGACATGCGAAATTGTTAATTTACACATGCGATTTTAATTTTTAATATATATTTTTTCTTTTGGTTTTCTCAGGTGTGGCTCAAGAATCTTGAAGATGATGTAACTGCACAGTGTAGCTGTTTGCGTTTTGAGCAGTATGGGCTGCTATGTAAACACATCTAGTTTCTTTTCAAGATGTTTGGTGTTAAAGAAATACCAAACAAATATGTTATGAAGAGATGGACAAAGGATGTGGTGCCGAATGAATTAAATGTGAAGTACAATTTAAAGGTGGGTGACAAGGATGTGCAACACAAGGCTAAACGGATTGCTCGTGAAATCATCCACACAGGGGAGTATTTGGTTAGCAATTTGATTTCCGACCTTGATCAACTTGTTTTTAGTGAGGGATCAAATGATGCAGCTTAAAGAGAGAGTTGATCAGAGTCGTATAACAAAACAACTTGATCCAAAATTTGACCAATTTTCAAAGTTGATTGGTTACCAACAACCAGTAACTAATACACCTCCTACTGTCCGTGTGCCGGCTGGTATAAGAAACAAAGGTCGTGGCTCGCATAAAAGGATTAAATCCAAGAAGGAACAAATGATCAGCCGCAAAGGAAAAAGGTCAAGGACATGTAGTGTATGCAATGAAAAAGGTCATGATATTCGGACTTGCGAGATACTAAAAGGTAAACAACAAGGCAAACAACAAAAGAAGAAGATGAAGGGCGTCCAGATTGAAAAAGATCACAGAGACAAAGACAACGAGGTCTAAGACGATGAAGAGGAAGATGAGTTTGAAGATTACAGTGGTAGTAGTGATGATGGATCTGAAGAAGAAGATCAGTGGGAGGAGGTTTCAGAAGATGAGGAAGATTAATTTTTTTTTGATGTAAATGCGATTTTATACGAAACACATGCGATTTTATATTCATTTGTTTATATCATTTTTTCATGCGATTTAGTATATAAACATGTGATTTTACATGCATCAGTTTATAATTAGTCTTACATGCGATTTCATTTTAGTACATGCGATTTTGTGTTATCTTGTTTTTTTTGTGACAAAGATGTCTAAATCATTCATGCTATTTTATATTATAATGAAGCATAAGACGTGTTCAAAACATATACCCAAAATATAAAGTAGTTGTTATTGTCTAACACATCTATAACCATAAAAAGATTAAACAGAAATTTAGTTACTTGAAGCAAATATTTTGTCACGTTCAGCAGAGCTAAACTCCATCTTCTCCTTCACAGTGTTTAGAGCATCTTTCAGGAAAGAGAAGGCTAAGTCATCAGCTCGAGATTGCTCCTTTATGTGATTCAAAGCTGCGTCTCTGAAGCTTGATGGTGGTTCTTCAAGTAGCCTCTCCCACTTCTCTTGATTTTTCTTGATTTCTTTAAGAATTTTCCCCTGCACATCAAGAATCAAATGAGAAGAGGTGACATCGGTGCTTATTTCGGTCAACGTGCGAGTTGACAATAGCTCTTTTATTGCAATGTTTTTTATTCTTTCTGAATCTTCAGATGCCATTTTTTGCGCGTCTGTTGAAGTGGCTTTTTTTTGGATGTTTGGGGACATAGATCTATGATGTGTGGGTGGGTTTTTCGCTTTTTCTTCATGTTGATCTTCATCTTTCTAATCATCCCACTCTTCAGTGTCATTGATCTCTTCTCCTCATCCAAGCCTTCTTCAAGAACAAAAAATACAAAATGCCATATGACTGGCATCAGTATCTTTTTCTTGAATTTTTGTCCATCTCATGCAGCAAAATCTTACTGAGTTATTCGTCTCCGCTAACAATTTATTCAGTGAAACTTCACGAATAACAATACTGAATATCCAAGAAAGCATATTAGCCATCTTTGATTTTTTTTGGCGTTTTACAGTGAGTGGTATTTAGTAGTATTGGCGTTTGTTTTTTTTTGGCAAAAATGAAAGTTGCTGAGACGTATCATTTTATAGGATCTCTTTTTGGCGCCTAAGTTAGGCGGTGCGTTATTATAATAAAGTATTAGTCTTTTCAGTTACTGTTTGTAATTATTGTTTTTGACAAGCTTTATCTCTGAAGTTTGTAACACGTCCCATCTTTCAAGTTTGGCATTTTAGATTCTAATATAATAAATTTCCCCTATCTTCAGTATTACTGATTTGTAGTTACTGTTTCTAGTTACATTTTCAAGTTTGTTTTTTATTTATTTTATTATTTTTTTTATTTTTTTTGGTTTTTTATAATACTTGTCCAAAGTAATTTTATGATGGTTTGATAAACGCCAAAGGTGTAAGACATTTGGCTTTTTGGCTTTTTGGCTTTTTTATTAGATATGGCGTTGTTATTATATAACAATCAAATGGAAAAAAAAAATTAAACAAAATAAATATTGATCTTCCAAATCTTCACTGTCACTAGTCTCTGTCTTCTTTTGAAGCATCTTCACTGGCTGTTTCGACTTTCGTATGATTTTTTTTATTTTTGTTTTTTGAAGTAGTTTTTTTGTCGCCGTTTGGAAACACAAAGTCTGAAATCGGCCTCTTTTTCTATAATTTTTGTCCATCTCATGCAGCAAAATGTTATTGAGTTTACACCCTTTCAGCCAAAATGTTATCTTTTTTGGCGTTTTACCGAGAAAAAGAACGCCACAAAATAAACAATCTTAAAACTGTAAATTTGATAATGCTAAAATCAATAAAGTGTTGCTGTATGGTGATGGATAACATTGTTAATCCTCAGTTAAGAAAGATAACTGACAATGTTGTCCACCCCATACAGTTACACTTTATTTACAACAATATATTTGATGTTTGGGTTTTCTGACGTTTATCAGGCGAATGGTATATATTAAATATGGCGTTTGGGGTTTTTGTGTGTGTTTTTAATTGAAGGTCTGAGTTGTTGTATATATAGGATTTTTTGGCGGTTTTTTTAGGCGGGATTTTACTATAATTAAGTTTGGCGTTTTATATCTAATGGCGTTTTTAGTTAGAATGGTGTGTGATTTTTGTTTGGCGTTTTATTTTCATGAGATGGCGTTTTGTTTGGAGTAGTCAAAAGACGTTTTTACCCTTAATGAAGCGCGTCCACGTAATAAAATTTATGTTATTTACGAAAACGCCACCGCGCCAATCTAGTCCATAGATTGTTTTGATCGGACGATCCATAAGCGTTCTCACCGTTCTCACACTTTCCACCGTTTTCTCTAAATCCCGACCTTATATATATATATATATATATATATAGGATTAGGTTCAAACGTGAACAAAATCCCAAGAGTGAACTGCGTGAACTGATCTGGGCCCTTGATTTTTATGATCTTGAGATTAAAGTGAGTAGCATGATGGTAATTATTTGGTTAATTTTTTCCATTTAATTAAATACAAAAAGGATATATGTGTAATTTCAATCTTAAATTGATTGCATAAATCTCTCACAAATCAAGTAATCAATTATCCTCTTAAATTGATTGCATAAATCTCTCACAAATCAAATCAAGGATTAGGAAAGATGTAACTTAATTCAATTATTAAAATAATTATTTGTTTAAATGCGATGTACACATGTGTATTCTGATTTTGCCCTCTTTTTAATGCGATGTACACATGTGTATATCGTCTGTTTTTGTGATATCTCAGAATTTTTTTTGTATTGAATGTTGATGTACACCTGTGAATTACTGTACACATATGTACGATGCTGAGTACACAAGTGTACTATTCTATTTATATCCAAGTACACATGTGTATACCGTTGAAATATGAAGGTTACGTGGATCTTAAAAATCAAAATTTGAATTCTGGTGATGAAATCTGAAATAAAAATTAAAATTGAAATCTGGTGATTTGTTGTTTGTTTTGATAATTATCTTATTAATAAATAAACATAATGTGGATAATGAATTTAAATTAGGAAAGATGTAACTTAATTCAATTATTAAAATAATGATTTAAATCTAATTTTTTATATAATTACAATCCTACCCTTAACAACTAAAAAGGAAATCAAGGGTCCATATCTGTTCACGCAGTTCACTCTTGGGAGGTTGTTCACGCTGGAACCCTACCCTATATATATATATATATATAAATTATGTAACATTATGTTTATTATTCCTTAACCTAAGTTGAGGCGGTTATCCGTATGGAACTCCTCATATATATGTAATATCTATGTATCGAATTTATTCACCAATTCAATTCAAGAACAATCATACTTTCTCTACTTCTGGAATCCAAACTGGTAGTGAATTCAATTCTAATAAAGTGGTATTAGAGCCACCGATCTACAAACACAAATCTTACAGTCATTTGAAAATTATCAAAAACCCTACGTTCTCAGAAGGTATCAATACATGACAACAAGTGGAGGAATTCAAACCCAGATTCCAAAATTACTGGGACAAAATTACTATCACTTCATATACAAATGAAAGTCTTGTTGGAATCACAAGATTTGTGGACAATTGTGGAAGAAGGATACACTGAAATCGCTTCCGGCGCATCAGAAAATGAACGGAATATTCATAAGGAAAAGGTTAAAAGGGACAAGAAAGCATTACACATCATGTTTCAGGCTGTCAATGAAATAGTTTTTGAACGTGTTGCAACATGCAAGACTTCTAAAGATGCATGGGAAGTTCTACACAAAGCGTATAGGGGCGAAAACAGGGTAAAAACGGTAAGACTTCAAACCCTAAGATGTGAATTCGATGCTTTAAGAATGAAAGATAGTGAATCCATAGAAGATTACATCAATCGGGCAACGGTTATAGTAAATCAATTACGTTTAAATGAAGAACGAATAGAGGAACAACGTATTGTTGAGAAAATTCTCAGAAGTCTGACTAGGAAATACGAGTCAGTAGTAGTAGCCATAGAGGAATCCAAGGATTTAAATACGATCTCTACAGAGGAGTACTTGGTATTCTTCAATCACATGAATTAAGATTAAAACAGTATGATGACGCACCAACGGAACATGCTTTTCAAGTTCAAAGCAATAGTTATGATCGATCTAGACAACCTAGATCAGAAAACACAGGAAGAGGACGTGGTAAAGGAAGAGGAAGATTTAATGGACCGATTCGTTGCTATAATTGTCAGAAATTAGGACACACGACACGTTTCTGCAACAAAAGAGATGAAAACGATAGATCTAGTAATGTTCTCCTACATAAAGACGACACCGAAGACGAAAATGACGAAACCATGTTCATGATTTTCAATGTTGAAGAAGTAATAAAGAACGATTGCTGGTATCTAGATAGTGGGTGCAGTAATCACATGACAGGTGATAAGAGCTTGTTCGTAAAGTTAAATGAATCAGAAAGAAGGGAAGTGAGGACCGGAGACGATAAACGACTTGAAGTACTGGGCTGTGGAGATGTAACCATTAGAGTTAAAGGGCTAGAAAAACGAGTTCCAAACGTATTTTACTTAGAAGGTTTAAAACATAATTTACTGAGTATTGGACAGCTAGTTCAAAAGGGATATGATGTGAGGTTTAACAATCAGGAATGCACGATTAAAGATCCATCCGGGATCTGCATTGGAACCATCAAAATGACTGGAAATAAAATGTTCCCACTGATTTTGAATCATGACATAACACCCCGAGTATGCAACATGACAACACAGGACTCTTCAGCACTATGGCATCGGCGGTATGGACATCTAAACTTTGAAACTTTATATGATATAGGTATGAATGAAGCAGTAAAAGGATTACCAAAAATTACTAAATCACAAAACATATGTGAAGGATGTATGTTTGGTAAGCATGCCATGAAGCCATTTTCTAAACAAGCAATATGGCGTGCTAGTAAACCATTACAGCTTATTCATTCAGACATATGTGGGCCTATGAGGACTCAATCTATAGGAGGTTGTAGATACTTTATTACTTTCATAGATGATTTCTCATGGAA
Source organism: Helianthus tuberosus (assembly GCA_030545235.1). Classification (NCBI taxonomy): domain Eukaryota; kingdom Viridiplantae; phylum Streptophyta; class Magnoliopsida; order Asterales; family Asteraceae; genus Helianthus; species Helianthus tuberosus. The sequence goes on from CM060363.1 coordinate 3,893,435, forward strand.
AACATGGGTGTATTTTCTAAAATTCAAGTCAGAAGCTTTGAGTTATTTTAAAACTTTTAAAAAACTCATGGAAAACCAAGTAGATTACAAAATAAAAGGTATACGAACAGATAGAGGAGGAGAGTATTGTGGTCATGAATTTAAAAATTTCTCAAGGAGAATGGAATACATCATCAACTCACCACAAGTTATACACCTCAACAGAACGGGGTAGCCGAAAGGAAAAATAGAACCCTCATGGAGTTAAGTAGAAACATGCTAAAAATGAAGGATTTGCCGAACTCATATTGGGCTGAAGCTGTAGCATGTGCTACATATTTACTGAACCGGGCAATCACCAAAAGTGTACCTAAAGTGACACCACAAGAAGTTTGGAGTGGAAGAAAACCAAATGTTGAACATCTTAGAGTTTTTGGTTGTATTGCTTATGCACACATTCCGAAACAAAATCGTACCAAACTCGATGACAAAACTGAAAGAGTCATTTTCGTCGGTTACAACGAGAATAGCAAGGCCTATAAGTTGTATAATCCGGTGACGAACAAGATAATTATAAGTATAGATGTTATATTAAATGAAAGTCAACATTGGACTACAAATAAAGAGAGCCAAGAAATGCCATATGTAGAAATAAGTAATGCAAGTGATGATAATCAAAGGGTTGCAGTGGAAGATCAAAGTGAACCTGAAACTCCAGAGGTGAGTGATCTGAATGAGAATCAATTCAGCAGCCATGATGCAGAGGTGTACACCAACGATAATGAAGATGGAGATTCCTCGTCATCATCAGAAAATGAAGTAATAAGAACTCGAACTGTTGATGATGTGTATAAAAAATCGAAGGCACTCACAAAAGCACAAGTTGATGAACTTTATGAAAAAAATCAAGGCAACACCAGTAATGTAGTAAACTTTGTTCTCTTTGCCGATACTGATCCAGCAACATATAAGGAAGCATGCAAAGAAAACAAATGGAAGGAAGCTATGGATAAAGAGATGGAATCAATATTGAAAAATGAAACCTGGGAATTGGTGGATCCGCCAAAGAATCAAACACCAATCGGAGTGAAGTGGATATATAAGACAAAATATGATGAACATGGAAACATAAGTAAACATAAAGCACGGTTGGTGGTAAAAGGTTATAAACAGAAATATGGAATTGACTACCAAGATGTCTTCGCTCCAGTAATAAGGTTCGATACAGTTAGACTTGTATTAGCATTAGCTGCACATCATGGATGGCACTTGCATCAAATGGACGTAAAAACGGCCTTTCTGAATGGCAACTTAAAGGAACAAGTGTTTATCGAGCAGCCAGAAGGGTATGTCACAAAAGGAGAAGAAAGGAAAGTATGCAGACTAAAAAAGGCCCTATATGGTTTAAAACAAGCCCCGAGGGCATGGTATAGCAGAATAGAAGGATATTTCACGTCACGTGGTTTTAAGAAGTGTGTGTATGAGCATACCTTATTCACTAAAATATCCAAGGACGTGAAAATAATAATCTGCTTGTATGTAGACGATCTCATCATAGCCAGTGACTTCTTAACCATGCTAAATCAATTTAAGGAATCGATGAAAACAGAATTCGAGATGACTGATATGGGAATTCTGCACTATTTTCTTGGAATGGAAGTCTCATTTAATTACGGGAACATCATTCTTTCACAACAACAATATGCCAGAAGTTTGTTAGATAAATTCAAAATGACGAATTGTACTACTATCTCAACTCTAATGGAGTATGGTTCACGTTTATCCAAACAAGATCCAGAAGATGAAGTAGACCGGAACATCTACAGGAGATTAGTCGGCAGTATTATGTATTTAACTAATACTAGACCTGAAATTATGTTCGCTATTAATAAGATAAGCCAATTTATGGAGCAACCCAAGAGAAGCCATTGGGAAGCTAGGAAAAGAATTCTAAGATACATAAAAGGAACTCTAGACCAGGGAATCGTCTATTCTAAAAGAGGCAAAGGAACACTAATTGGTTTCAGTGATAGTGATTATGCAGAGAATGTTGATGATAATAAGAGTACGTCTGGATATGTGTTTCAGTTAGGGTCTGGAGTTTTAGCCTGGCAATCGAAGAAGCAAAAGGTGGTAGCTTTATCTTCAACGGAAGCAGAATACATTGCCCTTTCTATGGCTGGATGTCAAGCACTCTGGCTTAAAGGAATTCTGGATGAACTTCAAGAAAGGACTGATTGTCCTCTAATAGTTTACTGTGATAATAAATCAACAATCTGCTTGGCTAAGGATCCAGTATATCATGGCAAAAGCAAACACATAAGAATTAAATATCACTTCATTCGAGATTTGATCAAGAATAATGATGTAGAAGTATGATTCTGCTCAACTAAACATCAATAGAAGATGTCCTTACCAAAGCTCTGCAATTAAAGGACTTCATACGTTTGAAGAATCTCCTGCATGTTGCTGCGTTCTAGCTTACGGGAGGGTATTAGACGAATAAGAATTATAAGCTAGATTATATAATTAGATTAGTATATATATGTATATATATATATATATATATAAATTATGTAACATTATGTTTATTATTCCTTAACCTAATTTGAGGCGGTTATCCGTATGGAACTCCTCACATATATGTAATATCTATGTATCGAATTTATTCACCAATTCAATTCAAGAACAATCATACTTTCTCTATTTCTGGAATCCAAACTGGTAGTGAATTCAATTCTAATAATAATGAATTAAAATAAATCCATTTGGATATTGCAGTTGATAACGAACGACAAGTTTGTGAGTTCGCAACACAAAGTGGTGGCAAACAAGTTGGGCCAAGAGTATCATAGGCATCATTCTTTACCACGGGTCCAATTGAGACATCGAAGGTGTATGAACCGATTACTGAGTTGCTTTCAGAAGATAATCCAGCCAAATATAGAGGCACAACCGTGAAAAAATACGTAGATTATTATCTTGCAAAGGGATTTGGTACTTCTGCCCTTTTACATTTCAAGATCTAACTCGTGTAGAAGTCAGTATGGGAATCATCACTATGAGTTAAAACTATTAGTTTCATGTTCATCATATGGTAATGTAATCTATCGATCCTCACTCATGTTTGTTCAAATCGTTTTGGTACGACTTTCATAAAAGTTTGTTCATTTTGTTTGATTGCCACAAACTTAGACTTAAAACCTGAAAAGAATATAACTAATACAAATGGATTTCTCTATTTGTTTGTAAAGATTATGCATAATCCTACCAAATGGTTGGAAACTTATACAAATTAACAAACAAATGAAACCTATTGATAAAGGACATAACCACTAATGCCATATGCCTGTATTTTTTAAGGTTAAGCTGAAAGTTAAAGGTTCTTTGTTCACCTGCTAAACAGTATACCATTTGGGGCTTCAAGTCTAATACATATCAACAGTTAGTTTAAAAGCGAGTTGGTCGATTGAACATTTCTTGCTATATCATCCATTTATCTGCTATGACTGATAGTTCTTTGACTATTCAATCGATTTCGTCAATTGCCCGTGTAAGATCTTTTCGCAATATCCTGAGCTCTCCAAGTTAACGTCAAACGATCATCATCGGATTGAACAAGGTGATTACAAGAGTTTTCTAATGAATAAAATGGTGAGAATTTAAAGAAAGACTTTAAACTTGCAGGTGGATTTTTGGCTGCTCCGTCGAGTGCTGCACTTATATAGAAAGACCGAAATGTCCTTCCATTTAACATACAAGTTGAACATTATTAAACGTCTGGCCTTAATTGAAACAAAAATGAAACCACAGTGACTGAAAAAGTCAAGTTCAAAATTTTGAACTAAAATAATTATTTCGTCCAAAACCACTTGGACTAAAACCGTAATTTACTCTATTTATAAATATACATAATAAACACGACACACTATCCTACATTGACAAGTTATTTAACAATTGTCACTTGTAGATTTTCTCCTTCCTAAAGACAAAAGAAGATGTCCCTCAATGGCATGTCTGCATTCTACGACCGGAAAGCGGAGCTCAGGGCGTTCGACGAAACCAAAGCCGGCGTCAAAGGACTCGTTGATGCCGGAGTAACCGAGGTCCCTAGAATATTCCGTCTACCTTCATCTGAAGACCTCAACTCCCAACAACCCGAGCTAACTCTTCCAACCATCGACCTCCAAGGAATCGACAACAATCCAATACGGCGAAAAGAGGTGATCGAGCAAGTGAAGGATGCGTTGGAGAGCTGGGGATTCTTCCAGCTGGTGAATCATGGAATCCCGAATAATATATTGGAGGAGATGATAAAAGGAGTGAAGGATTTTCATGAGCAAGACACTGATCTAAAGAAGCAGTGGTACTCAAGGAGCCTGAAGGGCAAGAAGAGAGTGGAGTACTACAGCAACTTTGATTTGTATGCTGCACCGGTGACTAACTGGCGAGACACCTTCTACTGCACCATGGCTCCTAACCCTCCTCAACCACATGAGTTGCCACCACCTTGCAGGTTTTATTTTTTTAATCCATCCAATAATTTTGTTTGACTAATTACAATAATTGGTGGATTAGGTGGGTGTCACTCCAAAATGGTTATTGCCTTATTGAGTTATTGGTCAAGGGATGAATAAATAATATATTAAAAATCATTAATTATTTATTTTTAAAAGTTAATTACACGGATGGTACGCGTGATTTACCTAGTTTGTAAGGTTGGCCCCGACTTTAGAAAAAAAAAAAAAATACAACGATGATACAATTGTTTATAGACATTTTTTCTTTTAAAATTGGGGCCAAACTTGCAAACAAAATAAAATAACTGATGTTGACTATCCGACTAATTAACTCTATTTTTTAAGATACAATAAGGACGAATAAGAAAAAAAGGGCAAGATTAAATACATCTTTCTTTTTTTCATATTTTTTTTTGTTTTTCTTAATAGTAAGAGTATTTTAGTTACTTTATATAATATAATCATCATTTTATTACGAGTTAGTGTCAAAGAACATACAATAGAACTAAAAAATTAACCATAAGAACTTGAATTTGTTGCATCATAAAAGCTTAATCTATTTTTGTTTAATTGGTATATTATTGTAGAGATATTTTGTTGGAGTACTCAAAACAAGTAATGGAACTTGGGGTTTGTTTATTCGAGTTGATATCTGAGGCTCTTGGGCTTAACACGAATCATCTTTTGGACATGGGATGTGCTGATGGACTTGCTGTTCTTGGCCATTACTATCCTTCTTGTCCACAACCTGAACTAACAATAGGTAGCGCGGGGCACACAGACAATGATTTCATCACGATTCTTTTGCAAGATCATATTGGTGGCCTCAAGATCTTTTATCAGAATCAATGGACTGATGTTCCTCCCACACCAGGAGCTTTTGTAGTGAATGCTGGAGATATTATTCAGGCATATCACTCTCTAAGTTTGAAGATTCATAGTCATTTTATTGGTCTATTATAGTATAAACTTAGCATCTCAAACTTGCTATGATTATCATAAAAAATAATGGGAGTCAAATATATTTGAAACTATGATTTATTCTTAGAAGTTGATAACATAGGGTATTAAAATAACTCCATTGGAATTTGGCAGCTGATTACAAACGACAAGTTTGTGAGTTCACAACACAAAGTGGTTGCAAACAAGGTTGGGCCGAGAGTATCGGTAGCGTCATTCTTTACCACGGGTGCGATTGAGACATCGAAGGTGTATGGACCTATAACTGAGCTGCTTTCAGAAGATAATCCGGCCCATTATAGAAACACAACCCTAAAAGAATACACAAATTATTACAGGGCAAAGGGACTTGATGGCACTTCAGCCCTTTTGCATTTTAAGATCTAATTCGTTCAGAACTCAAACCGGGGAATGTTCACCATAAGTTAAAGTTATTATTTTTATGTTCATCGTATGGTAATGTAATCTATCCTGTTACACATTTTTATCGCTTTGGTGTGATATCTAGACGAGTCTTGTCAAATTGTTTGTTGGTATATCGTTTTGGTGTATTATCTTGTGTAATATCTATAAGAGTCTTGTCAAATTGTTTTGTTTTGGTGTGATATCTATAAGAGTCTTGTCAAATTGTTTGGTTGATATATCGTTTGGGTGTGATATCTATAAGAGTCTTGTCTAATTGTTTGGTTGGCATATCATATCGTTTGGGTGTGATATCTATAAGAGTCTTGTCTAATTGTTTGGTTATATCATATATTATTTGCAATTTACCGCACCCGTCACGTACGTATATAAAGTTGAATATTGCTAATGGATTTTCGCTAGTTGTTTCTAAAATTCATTATAAAGAATATTCAAAAGAAAATATTACTATTACCAAATATTCAGAAAAAAGTATTACCAAGAGTACAAAATTATAACATAAAGACTATCAACCAAACCCTAATTTCATCAGGGGACGATATGATTCATGGAAGGTGGATCGGTGAGTGGGGTTGCCGCACGGGGGATGATTCCAGGTGGTGGATCGGTGAGTGGGGAGTAGGAGAGAAGGGGTGTGGGTGGTGAGTATTCATCGTAAGTGAATAGGAAGCAATGGAGGAGAGAGAGGAGAGAGGAGAGAGAGAACCAATCAATTTTTTTAATTGAGTGGGTGTTTAAATTATTTCTAGTGTTTGAGCAGAAAATGAGGAGTGAAGAGGGAGAGTTGACATAGCATGAGATTATTGGATAAAGAAAACTTAAACACTCTAAAGTTTTTGAATGATACCCTCCACCCTCATAACGAGGAAATACTAAACATTGAGTAACGAAGATCTAATCCAACACGATGGATAGATCCAAACTAAACTAATTTGTCTGTGTTCCTGATTTTCATTAAAGAAGAGAAAAGAAAGGATTTAAAAAGAAATAATTTTTAGTTTTGTTCTAGTGCTCCATTAAAGGAGAGAAAAAAAAAGGGAAAAAATGGAGTTTTTTTAGCCTAAAATTAATCCTTCCAATTTGGAAGAAAACGGAGAGAAAAGAAAAGAAAAGAAAAGAAAGGGAGATAATATTTTCTTTTCTCGGGAACACAAAAGATGAACACAATTAACAGATAACTACGAAGACGAGGCAATTTTGAGGAACATTGATTTAGAGCCTAATTGTAGAAAAAGAGGAAAATGAATACGAATATATTGTTTTCATCAATAATATTGGGAATTTTAGTTTGATTTATAACTAAAATTTCATTAAGAAAATACATGGGCATCATCTTAAGGTGCTTAATGATAAGCGTCAAAGTTTTTTTTGGAATCGTTGCGATACCCTTAATCGAGCAAATGTATCATCTCCTCTATAATAGTCTGAGCTAGATGCATACCCGAGCCACCAAGTCACCGAAGAAAACCCGCCCACCCAAAGGCCCACTGCGGTAAAACCCGGTTCTGCTTGGTTTCGAACTAGCGACCTCTAGGGAGGCCTAGTTCTAAACTTTATTGCCACCACCAATGTACTTCAAAGTGATGTTAGCGGAATTGAACTTGGACCTCAAGGAGAGAAACCAAGTGACTAACCACTAGACCAACTTGTCGGGAATACATGACGCCCAATGTTTTAAGGGCGCCAAAAAAAGTTTTCGTTTTACGTGTATAGTTTTTTAACTAATATTATTTACTAATTACTATATATCCAAGATTTTAACAAAGGTAATGAATAAAACAGATGATAAAAACATTTATGTTTCATAGATGAAGTCACGAGTTCAAAACTTTGAAGCTTCACTTCATTTTGTTTGCTAATTTCTCCTCCCACAATATATGGCCCCATCTAAAAAAAATTAGATAAGTATATCTATATTAATTTGTGCTATAAATTTTAAGCGTCGATTTGTTTAGACTCTGACCTGCGTCCGAGCTAGTGAATTTTGTGAATATATATAAGTTTTTATATTAGTATTTAACTAATCTCAACTTTCACTTGACACTCTCAACTAATGAGTTGCTCATTACCATTCCCAACTTTTAACTTATTTTTCTCTGGCATTCACAAATTAACAGACCAATTAGTCTTTTTGCTTATGTGACACTTGTTTTGTAACGTGGCATTTTTTAATAACATGACATATAATGTGGCACTTGTTTAGTGATGTGGCATTTGACGTGGCCTTTTTAATGATGCGGCATCTGACGTGGCACTTGTTTAGTGATGTGGCATCTGACGTTAACAAAAAAAACTAATTGGGTTAGGGTTCAATTAGTTTGGGAGTGGCATAGTAAAATAAGTTGAAAATTGGGAGTGGTCGAGGGCATTCGTTAGATGGGACTTGGGAGTGTTGCATGCAACAAGTGAAAGTTAGTTTCTATGTTTACGAGTCGCACAGGGCATCCGAACTCTCAAGTCCGACCCTATTGATGACTCTTTTGCTTCAGGTGCAAGTAGGTTATTCAGTTTGGAGTTAATGGTGCATATGTAGCAAAAGCTCTTACACCAAAGTTCAATGTGTTCTCAAAGCATTTCACAACACATACATATTTTCAAGTGCCAGATTTTGCACTAGTTAATCGCATCAACTCCTATCCTATAAGACTTCTACAGCTAGGGGTGTGCAAAGTTGGTTTTGTTCGGTTATGGAGCTTTAACCATAACCATAACCGAACTTCAGTTATGGAGAATTGCTTAACCATAACGATCAACGATGGTCAGTTAAGCATAGTTCGATTAACAGTCAACTATGGATTGATTTCGGTTATTTTAGGTTAATTATCAAATCTATTTTTTTGCCTTGTTCATACTGAAAATGGTACGGTAATGGTGTTCTATACTCGGTTATACATGGAAATATGCATGGTTCATGTCAAAAACATATCAAAAATATTTTATTGAAAAATGAAAAACAGATATATATAAATTCACAAAATATGAAACAGAATCAGCCAACAAGGACATTTTTGGAACTTCACCACAAATCTTGATTTTCTATCTTCACTTGTTTTTGAATTTCAATCTACCTTTTGTACTTTACCTTTTTAGATATTACCTTCACTTATAGTTATTACACTCTTTTGGGATTTTGATTTTAGATTTGAGAATTTAGGATGGGTTTCATCACACTTATATATGTGTAACTTAACAATTATGGGTAACTTTTTTATGTAACATTTTTCTAATAGGAAAGATAAATTTTATAACAATGTGATGTAACACTTTGTATCAGACCACTCGTAGTGGTTGCCCAAAGGGGCTTTTTTGTGACGAATAACGCCCAATCTTGCCCCGTAGCTGTAACACCCTAGTTACTAATTAACGATTTTGTATGTAATTACCAACGATTAGATGTGTAGTTAAGACTACACATGCTATAAAAATACAGGTTTGTTGAAACTTTTACAAATCATGAGTTATTCTACATCACGTGGTTGAATTCGTTGTTTAAAAATTACAACGTAGCAAAGTGCGGAAGCGTGTGTCTTTATCGTGTTCGGTTCTTCATTGAGCTTGATCGTCTTCCGGCATCCAAGGTGTACCTACATTTCATAAACATGAAATGCTTTAGTCATACAGGGCTTAAAACGTATTTAAACGAGTCCGAGAAACAATTTATAACAAAAACAAAGTTTTCAATCTGACCACCACCGTAAATTACGGTGGACGGTGGCCTCTGGTTATTTAAGTTTCCACCGTAAAACAGTAGAAACCTACCGTAAATATATTAGCTCCACCGTAAATTACGGTGGCACCGTAATTTACGGTGGACCCTGAATTCCAGCTTTTCATTTTTGCCGTAACCTGACACGAAATCTTTCGTATCTTTCAAACCGCTTATCCGTTTGACCTACCGTTTCTTCCTACGTGTATGTAATTTGATTCTCCATCATTTGGAGTTAAAATCCGACATTCGGCTTAACAAAATTTAAGACTTCTAAGTCTTCGGCTTATTACCCTTTATACCAAATTTTGTCCCGGTTATGCATTTTATCAAACAAACGTATTTATTTGATTCCTATATTTGATACACTTCATCAAATAATTTTGATATACCACATTAGGTTCTAATCATAGGTTTATTACACAAATTAAACCTGTTTTCACTAGTATGCTTATTTTGACCCGTTAAGGATATTTTAAGCACTTTTAAGCTCAATTTCGCTTTCATTCTAATCTAGCGTTGTAACCTATATCTCTTATCTAGTACTCTTCCATCACAACTAAATGTGTGTTGGATTTAAAGTAGATATCTATGTGTTCCGAATTTATACCTCTTGAAATATCATTTTACGGCAAAGACTCATATGGAGTCTTTTGGCCCAAGAATTACATCTTTCACTACCCGTGCTCGTTCTAAATTTTGTTTAATCATAAGACTCCTTTCCAAACAACCTCTAAGAGTTGTTTGTTCAATTTAGCCTACAAGGGCGTTTTGGTCGATTTTGATCCTTCTTTTACAATGAAGGACTATCACCAATTATTCGACCAAATTAGCACTTTTACATACATCATAAATAAGCGTACCTGGCTCGGATCAACAAATAGACCCGATTTTAATACCTTTGCTTTATATTCGCTAATTAAGAACGATGCGAATATCCATTGGATATCTATTCCTGTAAGCATATGACTCGACAAAAGAATCATTAGTCTATATAGTCAAAAGGTGTTGTCTACACCTTTTGACCCGTTCGGCCGAATTGACCATTTATCTTTGCGAAATGATATTTATTATCATCTCCTCTACATGACTCTTCCCGTTTAACACCGTACGGTAAACTTTAAATATAAACCGTGTATTTCTTTCGACATAATATGACCAATTTATCGATTTACTTCTTTTTAACCATTATTATGGTTTCTATCATCTTTGATTTTTTTCTTGTTTCGTTCGACTACACGACGGAACATCATATTTCAATTGTTTAGATATCTCATTCATAATTTATATGATAAGAAAACATTCCACAATTTAAGACTAGTGTAAGCTATACTTACCTTGCATCCGAATTATCCTTTTCCGCCATTCTTGCTTCGTTTGACCCGCTTCCTTTCCAAGCCTCCACCTAGCTTGTCAAGCGTCAAACTATCATCATAATTCGTAAGACGGTTATATTAGTCATCATTAATTATGACTATTCCATCTTACATATTTTCTATCACAATTACCATTCGATCTTATTAATGGTCGGTTTGACTATTTAAAAGTCAAATCACCAATTAACACATATGATTGCACTATCAAGTTCACAAGACTCAATTAGGCATATTATCAACACTTAGTTCTCATTTAGGCATTTTAACAAACACCTAATATGCATGATTTTACATATTTACTAACTAGTTATTTTTACCAAGATTAACATCAAAATCACCACTATCACTTATGATCAATTACTCAAACTTGCAAATTGTTCAAGTATCTTGTTCCTACTAGCAACTATGATGTTTTTAAACATGTGTACATCATCATCTTTACTACATAATCAAAACCCACTTGACACATGAGTGTATGATCATGGATTCACAACCATGAACATCAATTCAACAAGTACATGACTAGGGTTTATTCCTAGACATAGTTTCATCACTAATTTCATCCAAACAACAAACATGCAAGTTCAGATTCGAGTTCTCTAGGTTTGCTCAGAATTTCAACTAGAGATTTCTCAAGAAATTTACATACCTCATGACTCCTTTTTCAATGGAGATCACTAATTCATGCTCGGATTTTGATTTGGACTTGATTTGCCCCTTCAATTTGATGAAATTGTGTTGATTAGGGTTTGACCCTTCTTGGTCGCCCCTGAGCTCGATCCAGAACACACACTGTGTGTGTGTGTTTGTGTTTGTTTTTATTAAATAACTTTTCTAGTTATCCCGCTTTAACCCCTCGTGTTTGGTTCGTTATTAAGTGGGCCACAACCTACTTATTTCTTTTAACAATTTTCCCACTTATTAACTAGGTTAAATATTCCTAGTTAACTTAGCGGGTTCGGGAATATTTATGACTAAGTTTATTTTAGGTCCCGTTAACTCGGGCCTTCTAAGCTTTTATTTCTTAAAAGCTTTTATTCACTTTTTATTTATTATTAGGATTAATTATTTAAATCCTAATATTTACTGGGTAAATTTTTACCACTAAAGGTATTTTACCCGTCTTTACTATTAACGTGGTTTGATTACCAAAGCCGTTTTCGGGGTGTTACAAGTCTACCCCCCTTAAAGAGGTTTCGTCCTCGAAACCTTTTCTTACTTAATTTATCGAGTTCAACTCCATGTATTTGCTCTCGATAATCAATTAAGCATTTCTCATATCTTAACCGATTGTTAGTATTACCAGAAAAGTATGGTAATATTCTTTTGGTTATTAATCATCTACGTATCTTACATGACATAATGCGACTGGAAATAACGTAATCTCGTTATTTCCACTAGTTTAATTAACTTAGCGATATTCCTCGCTTTCATATACTATCGAATTCTTTATGAATCCATTACTTTGACCCGTTTAAAGGTTTCTAGTGAAATCTTTCACTTCTAGCAACAATTCCTTTTATTTTCAAATTTACTTATTCAGTTTAGTTATACCGAATTTACCGTTTACAAGCGAACCAAATTTCTTAACTTAAATTGCTGACTTTAACCAGTTTCATTAACTAGACTTATTTGTCCAGTTCCTTTTTACCGCTTGCTTGGTTATATTATGATTCTACTTCACATTACATTTCTTGACCGTGATTGTGTTACATCATGTTTAATTTATATCAACCTTTCATTTTTGAGAATATCACTTTTCGAATATATCATCTTGCGCCTATCAGTGTCAAGACTTGTATCTTTCATGCTTACTATTTAAATTCCTATCAGAATTTATGTTTGTAAAAACATTATTTCTTACTAAAACCGAAGTTTTAGTTTTAGGATCTTTTCTTTAACTTGTGTCAATCATCCATACTGGGATATTGACAGTCCGTAATTTAATCCTTTACAGTCTTAGTTTTTATGCGGGGATTCTTAACTGATTTCCTCGCTTTATTCCATCTAACCCGTAGGTTTTATCACTTAGCCTTATGGGCTATCTTTTATTAGACATTCACCTCTTTAAGGCGAAGTCCTTATAACTTCTTTCTAATCATGACCCGTGGGTCGTTTTAGTCCGTATATCTCTCATTTGTTTATAACCCTAAAGGTTATGTTGATCCCGTAGATCACTCTTTTTACTCGTGTCTTATTAAAATATATATTTGGTGTCAAAACACTCTTTTTACGTTTGAAATTCATTTGTCTCAAGCTTACCGTTATCCGGCTTGCACTTACTTACGCCTTCAAGCATTATACTTTATTCAACCCGTTCAATCTCAAAATAGTTGAATATAATTATCAGAATTTCTGTTTACGAAATTTTTATGGTCTTTTAGTCATAACTCATAATCCGAGTCTTTTGACTTTATATTCATGTTCTCGTTTCTCGGTTTACGCATGTGTTTAATTCTTACCCATCAACCGGGTGTTTTACCAAAGTCGTTATTATTGCAATCCTCCCGGTATGCATTAAGACCTCGCTTCATTTTTATATTCTGACTTTGTCTTTAAGTTCAACGTTTTACAAAAATGACCCGTTAAGGGACATATTTGCATTTTTCCGGGTTCGAGTGCAAGTACACTCCCTCCCATTGCTTGTCTAAATCATTTTTCATGTTTGCGTTTTCTGGGTTCGAGTGTAAGCACACTCCCTCCCATTGCTTGTCTAAATCATTTTACTTGCTTGCGTTTTATGGGTTCGAGTGTAAGTACACTCCCTCCCAATACTTGTCTAAATCATTTTACATGCTTGCGTTTTATGGGTTCGAGTGTAAGTACACTCCTTCCCAATACTTGTCTAAATCATTTTACATGCTTCTTTGTCCCTTCACTCGGGCTCATTATCCTGATGTAATACGCTTCAGTCACTCGGTTGTGCGTTTACATTATTATCAAATATTTTGCTTATCTGATTCATTTGGGTACTTTTTAATTAGTCCCATTTACTCCGCCCTTACTACATTGGATGTAAATGTGTCCGCTATAAGAAACTCGTGGTATCATATGCCACCACTTACTTGGCCAGAGTAAGCGATTTAACACGTGACGTACACGACCTTTTTATAGTTTTCACATCACGCCCTATGTAAGTAACGCCTCTATTCAGTTTTCTTGGAAATTATATCCTGGATATGTATTTCTGTTCAGGCTTTCCAAGTTTCTAATTTACCCATGCAACGATCATTCTCTACGTGTTTGTTGCATATTGCTAATTGTGCGATTATTTAAAATGTGCACCTTGTAATGTTTGCCCCTACGGGCGTTCCTTGCTATTAACCTTGTTCGCGACCGTTACGCGATTTTGGTCCTTGATGAGTATGCTCTTCCTGTCATACCTCGTACCGTTCCATCATCATATCCATAATTCGTTCAACTCCCGTCATCTTCAGACGCGAGTGTCCTTCAATTAAAACATTCACAAGAGTTAGTAATGTCAACTTCAATAATCGCCCGTATTATAATACAAGGCTTTTTCTACTATACGCGTCAACGCGCGTATTTTCGTCAACCATATCAATCATTTAAATTGGGGTAACATATACCACACGATAGCTCTATGTGTTGTTTACAACACTTTAGCATACTAACTATTAACGTACTTGTACTTACCGGATTTGCGATCAAGCCTCGAACCGAACACTATTCTTTGTCAAGAGCATAAGGTTTAAGTCCAAGCATGGTTCCTCCCCACCATACTCGGATCTCTTAAACCAAGGCTCTGATACCAACTTGTAACACCCTAGTTACTAATTAACGATTTTGTATGTAATTACCAACGATTAGATGTGTAGTTAAGACTACACATGCTATAAAAATACAGGTTTGTTGAAACTTTTACAAATCATGGGTTATTCTACATCACGTGGTTGAATTCGTTGTTTAAAAATTACAACGTAGCAAAGTGCGGAAGCGTGTGTCTTTATCGTGTTCGGTTCTTCGTTGAGCTTGATCGTCTTCCGGCATCCAAGGTGTACCTACATTTCATAAACATGAAATGCTTTAGTCATACAGGGCTTAAAACGTATTTAAACGAGTCCGAGAAACAATTTATAACAAAAACAAAGTTTTCAATCTGACCACCACCGTAAATTACGGTGGAACCGTAATTTACGGTGGCCTCTGGTTATTTAAGTTTCCACCGTAAAACAGTAGAAACCTACCGTAAATATATTAGCTCCACCGTAAATTACGGTGGCACCGTAATTTACGGTGGACCCTGCATTCCAGCTTTTCATTTTTGCCGTAACCTGACACGAAATCTTTCGTATCTTTCAAACCGCTTATCCGTTTGACCTACCGTTTCTTCCTACGTGTATGTAATTTGATTCTCCATCATTTGGAGTTAAAATCCGACATTCGGCTTAACAAAATTTAAGACTTCTAAGTCTTCGGCTTATTACCCTTTATACCAAATTTTGTCCCGGTTATGCATTTTATCAAACAAACGTATTTATTTGATTCCTATATTTGATACACTTCATCAAATAATTTTGATATACCACATTAGGTTCTAATCATAGGTTTATTACACAAATTAAACCCGTTTTCACTAGTATGCTTATTTTGACCCGTTAAGGATATTTTAAGCACTTTTAAGCTCAATTTCGCTTTCATTCTAATCTAGCGTTGTAACCTATATCTCTTATCTAGTACTCTTCCATCACAACTAAATGTGTGTTGGATTTAAAGTAGATATCTATGTGTTCCGAATTTATACCTCTTGAAATATCATTTTACGGCAAAGACTCATATGGAGTCTTTTGGCCCAAGAATTACATCTTTCACTACCCGTGCTCGTTCTAAACTTTTGTTTAATCATAAGACTCCTTTCCAAACAACCTCTAAGATTTGTTTGTTCAATTTAGCCTACAAGGGCGTTTTGGTCGATTTTGATCCTTCTTTTACAATGAAGGGCTATCACCAATTATTCGACCAAATTAGCACTTTTACATACATCATAAATAAGCGTACCTGGCTCGGATCAACAAATAGACCCGATTTTAATACCTTGCTTTATATTCGCTAATTAAGAACGATGCGAATATCCATTGGATATCTATTCCTGTAAGCATATGACTCGACAAAAGAATCATTAGTCTATATAGTCAAAAGGTGTTGTCTACACCTTTTGACCCGTTCGGCCGAATTGACCATTTATCTTTGCGAAATGATATTTATTATCATCTCCTCTACATGACTCTTCCCGTTTAACACCGTACGGTAAACTTTAAATATAAACCGTGTATTTCTTTCGACATAATATGACCAATTTATCGATTTACTTCTTTTTAACCATTATTATGGTTTCTATCATCTTTGATTTTTTTCTTGTTTCGTTCGACTACACGACGGAACATCATATTTCAATTGTTTAGATATCTCATTCATAATTTATATGATAAGAAAACATTCCACAATTTAAGACTAGTGTAAGCTATACTTACCTTGCATCCGAATTATGCTTTTCCGCCATTCTTGCTTCGTTTGACCCGCTTCCTTTCCAAGCCTCCACCTAGCTTGTCAAGCGTCAAACTATCATCATAATTCGTAAGACGGTTATATTAGTCATCATTAATTATGACTATTCCATCTTACATATTTTCTATCACAATTACCATTCGATCTTATTAATGGTCGGTTTGACTATTTAAAAGTCAAATCACCAATTAACACATATGATTGCACTATCAAGTTCACAAGACTCAATTAGGCATATTATCAACACTTAGTTCTCATTTAGGCATTTTAACAAACACCTAATGTGCATGATTTTACATATTTACTAACTAGTTATTTTTACCAAGATTAACATCAAAATCACCACTATCACTTATGATCAATTACTCAAACTTGCAAATTGTTCAAGTATCTTGTTCCTACTAGCAACTATGATGTTTTTAAACATGTGTACATCATCATCTTTACTACATAATCAAAACCCACTTGACACATGAGTGTATGATCATGGATTCACAACCATGAACATCAATTCAACAAGTACATGACTAGGGTTTATTCCTAGACATAGTTTCATCACTAATTTCATCCAAACAACAAACATGCAAGTTCAGATTCGAGTTCTCTAGGTTTGCTCAGAATTTCAACTAGAGATTTCTCAAGAAATTTACATACCTCATGACTCCTTTTTCAATGGAGATCACTAATTCATGCTCGGATTTTGATTTGGACTTGATTTGCCCCTTCAATTTGATGAAATTGTGTTGATTAGGGTTTGACCCTTCTTGGTCGCCCCTGAGCTCGATCCAGAACACACACTGTGTGTGTGTGTTTGTGTTTGTTTTTATTAAATAACTTTTCTAGTTATCCCGCTTTAACCCCTCGTGTTTGGTTCGTTATTAAGTGGGCCACAACCTACTTATTTCTTTTAACAATTTTCCCACTTATTAACTAGGTTAAATATTCCTAGTTAACTTAGCGGGTTCGGGAATATTTATGACTAAGTTTATTTTAGGTCCCGTTAACTCGGGCCTTCTAAGCTTTTATTTCTTAAAAGCTTTTATTCACTTTTTATTTATTATTAGGATTAATTATTTAAATCCTAATATTTACTGGGTAAATTTTTACCACTAAAGGTATTTTACCCGTCTTTACTATTAACGTGGTTTGATTACCAAAGCCGTTTTCGGGGTGTTACAAGTCTACCCCCCTTAAAGAGGTTTCGTCCTCGAAACCTTTTCTTACTTAATTTATCGAGTTCAACTCCATGTATTTGCTCTCGATAATCAATTAAGCATTTCTCATATCTTAACCGATTGTTAGTATTACCAGAAAAGTATGGTAATATTCTTTTGGTTATTAATCATCTACGTATCTTACATGACATAATGCGACTGGAAATAACGTAATCTCGTTATTTCCACTAGTTTAATTAACTTAGCGATATTCCTCGCTTTCATATACTATCGAATTCTTTATGAATCCATTACTTTGACCCGTTTAAAGGTTTCTAGTGAAATCTTTCACTTCTAGCAACAATTCCTTTTATTTTCAAATTTACTTATTCAGTTTAGTTATACCGAATTTACCGTTTACAAGCGAACCAAATTTCTTAACTTAAATTGCTGACTTTAACCAGTTTCATTAACTAGACTTATTTGTCCAGTTCCTTTTTACCGCTTGCTTGGTTATATTATGATTCTAC
The DNA here is from genome assembly GCA_030545235.1 of Helianthus tuberosus. Taxonomy (NCBI): domain Eukaryota; kingdom Viridiplantae; phylum Streptophyta; class Magnoliopsida; order Asterales; family Asteraceae; genus Helianthus; species Helianthus tuberosus. The sequence continues at coordinate 3,911,609 of CM060363.1, forward strand.
TTCACATTACATTTCTTGACCGTGATTGTGTTACATCATGTTTAATTTATATCAACCTTTCATTTTTGAGAATATCACTTTTCGAATATATCATCTTGCGCCTATCAGTGTCAAGACTTGTATCTTTCATGCTTACTATTTAAATTCCTATCAGAATTTATGTTTGTAAAAACATTATTTCTTACTAAAACCGAAGTTTTAGTTTTAGGATCTTTTCTTTAACTTGTGTCAATCATCCATACTGGGATATTGACAGTCCGTAATTTAATCCTTTACAGTCTTAGTTTTTATGCGGGGATTCTTAACTGATTTCCTCGCTTTATTCCATCTAACCCGTAGGTTTTATCACTTAGCCTTATGGGCTATCTTTTATTAGACATTCACCTCTTTAAGGCGAAGTCCTTATAACTTCTTTCTAATCATGACCCGTGGGTCGTTTTAGTCCGTATATCTCTCATTTGTTTATAACCCTAAAGGTTATGTTGATCCCGTAGATCACTCTTTTTACTCGTGTCTTATTAAAATATATATTTGGTGTCAAAACACTCTTTTTACGTTTGAAATTCATTTGTCTCAAGCTTACCGTTATCCGGCTTGCACTTACTTACGCCTTCAAGCATTATACTTTATTCAACCCGTTCAATCTCAAAATAGTTGAATATAATTATCAGAATTTCTGTTTACGAAATTTTTATGGTCTTTTAGTCATAACTCATAATCCGAGTCTTTTGACTTTATATTCATGTTCTCGTTTCTCGGTTTACGCATGTGTTTAATTCTTACCCATCAACCGGGTGTTTTACCAAAGTCGTTATTATTGCAATCCTCCCGGTATGCATTAAGACCTCGCTTCATTTTTATATTCTGACTTTGTCTTTAAGTTCAACGTTTTACAAAAATGACCCGTTAAGGGACATATTTGCATTTTTCCGGGTTCGAGTGCAAGTACACTCCCTCCCATTGCTTGTCTAAATCATTTTTCATGTTTGCGTTTTCTGGGTTCGAGTGTAAGCACACTCCCTCCCATTGCTTGTCTAAATCATTTTACTTGCTTGCGTTTTATGGGTTCGAGTGTAAGTACACTCCCTCCCAATACTTGTCTAAATCATTTTACATGCTTGCGTTTTATGGGTTCGAGTGTAAGTACACTCCTTCCCAATACTTGTCTAAATCATTTTACATGCTTCTTTGTCCCTTCACTCGGGCTCATTATCCTGATGTAATACGCTTCAGTCACTCGGTTGTGCGTTTACATTATTATCAAATATTTTGCTTATCTGATTCATTTGGGTACTTTTTAATTAGTCCCATTTACTCCGCCCTTACTACATTGGATGTAAATGTGTCCGCTATAAGAAACTCGTGGTATCATATGCCACCACTTACTTGGCCAGAGTAAGCGATTTAACACGTGACGTACACGACCTTTTTATAGTTTTCACATCACGCCCTATGTAAGTAACGCCTCTATTCAGTTTTCTTGGAAATTATATCCTGGATATGTATTTCTGTTCAGGCTTTCCAAGTTTCTAATTTACCCATGCAACGATCATTCTCTACGTGTTTGTTGCATATTGCTAATTGTGCGATTATTTAAAATGTGCACCTTGTAATGTTTGCCCCTACGGGCGTTCCTTGCTATTAACCTTGTTCGCGACCGTTACGCGATTTTGGTCCTTGATGAGTATGCTCTTCCTGTCATACCTCGTACCGTTCCATCATCATATCCATAATTCGTTCAACTCCCGTCATCTTCAGACGCGAGTGTCCTTCAATTAAAACATTCACAAGAGTTAGTAATGTCAACTTCAATAATCGCCCGTATTATAATACAAGGCTTTTTCTACTATACGCGTCAACGCGCGTATTTTCGTCAACCATATCAATCATTTAAATTGGGGTAACATATACCACACGATAGCTCTATGTGTTGTTTACAACACTTTAGCATACTAACTATTAACGTACTTGTACTTACCGGATTTGCGATCAAGCCTCGAACCGAACACTATTCTTTGTCAAGAGCATAAGGTTTAAGTCCAAGCATGGTTCCTCCCCACCATACTCGGATCTCTTAAACCAAGGCTCTGATACCAACTTGTAACACCCTAGTTACTAATTAACGATTTTGTATGTAATTACCAACGATTAGATGTGTAGTTAAGACTACACATGCTATAAAAATACAGGTTTGTTGAAACTTTTACAAATCATGGGTTATTCTACATCACGTGGTTGAATTCGTTGTTTAAAAATTACAACGTAGCAAAGTGCGGAAGCGTGTGTCTTTATCGTGTTCGGTTCTTCGTTGAGCTTGATCGTCTTCCGGCATCCAAGGTGTACCTACATTTCATAAACATGAAATGCTTTAGTCATACAGGGCTTAAAACGTATTTAAACGAGTCCGAGAAACAATTTATAACAAAAACAAAGTTTTCAATCTGACCACCACCGTAAATTACGGTGGAACCGTAATTTACGGTGGCCTCTGGTTATTTAAGTTTCCACCGTAAAACAGTAGAAACCTACCGTAAATATATTAGCTCCACCGTAAATTACGGTGGCACCGTAATTTACGGTGGACCCTGCATTCCAGCTTTTCATTTTTGCCGTAACCTGACACGAAATCTTTCGTATCTTTCAAACCGCTTATCCGTTTGACCTACCGTTTCTTCCTACGTGTATGTAATTTGATTCTCCATCATTTGGAGTTAAAATCCGACATTCGGCTTAACAAAATTTAAGACTTCTAAGTCTTCGGCTTATTACCCTTTATACCAAATTTTGTCCCGGTTATGCATTTTATCAAACAAACGTATTTATTTGATTCCTATATTTGATACACTTCATCAAATAATTTTGATATACCACATTAGGTTCTAATCATAGGTTTATTACACAAATTAAACCCGTTTTCACTAGTATGCTTATTTTGACCCGTTAAGGATATTTTAAGCACTTTTAAGCTCAATTTCGCTTTCATTCTAATCTAGCGTTGTAACCTATATCTCTTATCTAGTACTCTTCCATCACAACTAAATGTGTGTTGGATTTAAAGTAGATATCTATGTGTTCCGAATTTATACCTCTTGAAATATCATTTTACGGCAAAGACTCATATGGAGTCTTTTGGCCCAAGAATTACATCTTTCACTACCCGTGCTCGTTCTAAACTTTTGTTTAATCATAAGACTCCTTTCCAAACAACCTCTAAGATTTGTTTGTTCAATTTAGCCTACAAGGGCGTTTTGGTCGATTTTGATCCTTCTTTTACAATGAAGGGCTATCACCAATTATTCGACCAAATTAGCACTTTTACATACATCATAAATAAGCGTACCTGGCTCGGATCAACAAATAGACCCGATTTTAATACCTTGCTTTATATTCGCTAATTAAGAACGATGCGAATATCCATTGGATATCTATTCCTGTAAGCATATGACTCGACAAAAGAATCATTAGTCTATATAGTCAAAAGGTGTTGTCTACACCTTTTGACCCGTTCGGCCGAATTGACCATTTATCTTTGCGAAATGATATTTATTATCATCTCCTCTACATGACTCTTCCCGTTTAACACCGTACGGTAAACTTTAAATATAAACCGTGTATTTCTTTCGACATAATATGACCAATTTATCGATTTACTTCTTTTTAACCATTATTATGGTTTCTATCATCTTTGATTTTTTTCTTGTTTCGTTCGACTACACGACGGAACATCATATTTCAATTGTTTAGATATCTCATTCATAATTTATATGATAAGAAAACATTCCACAATTTAAGACTAGTGTAAGCTATACTTACCTTGCATCCGAATTATGCTTTTCCGCCATTCTTGCTTCGTTTGACCCGCTTCCTTTCCAAGCCTCCACCTAGCTTGTCAAGCGTCAAACTATCATCATAATTCGTAAGACGGTTATATTAGTCATCATTAATTATGACTATTCCATCTTACATATTTTCTATCACAATTACCATTCGATCTTATTAATGGTCGGTTTGACTATTTAAAAGTCAAATCACCAATTAACACATATGATTGCACTATCAAGTTCACAAGACTCAATTAGGCATATTATCAACACTTAGTTCTCATTTAGGCATTTTAACAAACACCTAATGTGCATGATTTTACATATTTACTAACTAGTTATTTTTACCAAGATTAACATCAAAATCACCACTATCACTTATGATCAATTACTCAAACTTGCAAATTGTTCAAGTATCTTGTTCCTACTAGCAACTATGATGTTTTTAAACATGTGTACATCATCATCTTTACTACATAATCAAAACCCACTTGACACATGAGTGTATGATCATGGATTCACAACCATGAACATCAATTCAACAAGTACATGACTAGGGTTTATTCCTAGACATAGTTTCATCACTAATTTCATCCAAACAACAAACATGCAAGTTCAGATTCGAGTTCTCTAGGTTTGCTCAGAATTTCAACTAGAGATTTCTCAAGAAATTTACATACCTCATGACTCCTTTTTCAATGGAGATCACTAATTCATGCTCGGATTTTGATTTGGACTTGATTTGCCCCTTCAATTTGATGAAATTGTGTTGATTAGGGTTTGACCCTTCTTGGTCGCCCCTGAGCTCGATCCAGAACACACACTGTGTGTGTGTGTTTGTGTTTGTTTTTATTAAATAACTTTTCTAGTTATCCCGCTTTAACCCCTCGTGTTTGGTTCGTTATTAAGTGGGCCACAACCTACTTATTTCTTTTAACAATTTTCCCACTTATTAACTAGGTTAAATATTCCTAGTTAACTTAGCGGGTTCGGGAATATTTATGACTAAGTTTATTTTAGGTCCCGTTAACTCGGGCCTTCTAAGCTTTTATTTCTTAAAAGCTTTTATTCACTTTTTATTTATTATTAGGATTAATTATTTAAATCCTAATATTTACTGGGTAAATTTTTACCACTAAAGGTATTTTACCCGTCTTTACTATTAACGTGGTTTGATTACCAAAGCCATTTTCGGGGTGTTACAGTAGCCACTACGCATAGGCGTGTTTGGCAGTTTTGTTGTTGAGGCGTTTTTTAAATCACGCCTAATGGGGGTTTTGTTGTCCAATCACATTTCAGCTTCTATTATTTAGCCAATAAGATTTTTTAAATGTTTTTTTTATTTTATTTTATTACAAACATAATGCCCCACAATCTCCACATCCCTACTACACCCATTTTAGAAAACGTCCAATAATGCCCCATTGCTGACTGGGTTGCCACATGGCGCAAAACGCCCAAGGGTGAATATTGCCCACTACGCATGGTCTCAGAGAGGAGAGGAGAGAAAACATGTTACATTTTGTGTTTAAGTAGAAAGAACGTGTTACATTCCTGAAAGTACTTTTTTTTACTTCTTATATTATTACATATATAAATTAGCAAGTTTTTTGTGCATCATGACTTGTACCCATGCTTGGGGACTTTTTAAAAAAAAATTGATTCTTCACGTTCAACCTTAAGTTTTTTCTTTTACATTTTAATTAACGTATTTGAAATTTTTACTTTTAACTCAAACTTTTTCATCTTTTGTAATTTAACACAACACTTTATTATTTACAACTTTGGTCCCTCATACTTTTTATCTTTCTCAAGTTTTTCGTTTTACGTCTCGTTCTAAATTTTGCGAGTTAACATGTCGTAGCGTGCATGTGAGGTTCAATGTAACCATCTTGGTTTTCGCACTTGTATTTGTTTTGACTTGCATTGTAACAATTACCGTATTTGGAATGAAACTTATTTGATCCTACTTGCTTTGTGCTAATACCGATACAAACACGTGAAACAATTTCAAATTTGTTGAGTTTTTATGCTATTAAACACGGTTACATAAACTATAAGGGTTTATTGTGACTACTTGTGAAACTACTTGTTAAGGGACCTATTTGACATTTTTTAAAACCTGCTTGAAATCTATTACTTTTTAAGTTCAAGGACTAAAATCCGTAATTATTTGAAAGTACAAGTCCATGGGCTAAATTGTCATTTTTGAAACTATATAAGTACAAGGGTTAAAAGTGCAATTTTGCAAACTACAAGTTTAGGGTCCTTTGTATCATTTTTGAAACTTATTTTATAAAAGAAATAAAAATATATAAATTGTTATAAAAAGTCTAGGGTTCAAATGGTCATTTTCTTAAACTTAAACTGTAGGGACCAAAACTGTTATTTTTAAACTTATATAAACTGAAAACCTTAACTGTGTTAGTCCTTTTATAAAGGTTTCCTTCTTTAAACATTAACTCAGTTAGCATACTTAACTGAATAGTACAGGGACTATTTGTGTCAATTTTTGAAACCTCAGGGACCAATTATGTACTTTCTATGAAAGTATAGGGACTGTTTATGCAACTTTTCGAAACTATAGGGACTATTTTTATAATAACTGAAACTTCAGGGACAAAAGTGTAAATATTCAAAAATTCGGTCAAAAGGAGGTCGTCTTTAAAGAACCGGCCCTTGTGGGATTCGAACTCGTGACCTCTCGTTTAGAACCGCAACGCCTTAACCAGTTTATCCTCCTACTAGGAGCTGTTAGGATATGAAATTTAATTCCTTTTATACACTATTTAGGATTAATAATATTTAATTAATTATAATTTAAAACAAAAAGGGTTTAAAACCCAATCGAACCGGCCGCGAACAAGACTTGAACTCGAACACCCGCTGTACAACACCTACGTATTAACCAGTTTATCCTCCCATTGGGAGCTGATAAACTTCTAGATTATATTGATTATATACACTCGATAGAAATTAAATATATTATTTCAAACATGAATCGATCGCACTGATGACTGATTTCGATCCAATTCGGATTGTTTAATACTTTTGATCTGTCCAGAACATGTGTAAAGGGTCCCCAACCCATTGCCAACCCAATTAAACACTTATTCGACACACAACAGTGCCAAATCGGCTGTGAAAAACGAACTTTTTATTTAAAAATCAAAACAGATCGAATCCACTAATGTTTGTTGGATCTGAGATCAAATTGAACTAGTATTTAAGTTCCTCAGACTCCCACGAACCTCCTACACCCATCACATTCCTCTAATACTTCGAAACAAGTCGTCTGCAACTTCGCCGGAGTTTACAGTCGCCGGAATTAGCCGATAAACCATTTCAGTCGATATCGGTTAGTTTTTATCTAGTCAATTTGTTCAATTATGCTTGTACAATGATTCCTTAAAGTTAATTTCGATACAACATAGGAATGCCCGTTAATTTTGATGTTTGACTTTTATGTTTGACTCTGATTGTATAATTGGGGAAAATGACCAATTTCATTTCTGTATTTATTCTATTTAAACTAAAACTAAACATAACCACCAGGCCTGGCCTAGTAGTTATGTCTGTTTGTTGCAACCAGGTTGACCCGGGTTCGAATCCGGGGACAACCAAACCTTTTTATTCTTTTTATTTTTAATACTTTTAACATTTCAATAATTTTTATAACATTATTAGACACTGTTACTTTTATTAAAAATATAAAGTTAGTCAATTTATTTATAAAACTAATTTTTATGATATTAAAACAGTTTATTATTAAATAATTCATAATAAATCAATTTTTAGGAAATAAATACTGAAACTTTTATGTTAATTATTTTAAATGGTGAACTTTACAAAAATAATATTGTTACTGATATTTTATATAATTTTGATATTTATATAAGAGTTAACTACCATTTTCGTCCCTGTGGTTTGGTCACTTTGGCCATTTCAGTCCATTTCTCAAAAATGCGCCATTTTCGTCCCCCACGTTCTGGAAAGGTGCCATTTCAGTCCAAAAACCATAACCCAGTTAAGTCAGTTGTTAAATAAGGACTGATTGTGTAAATTTGTAACATAAAGGACTGATTGTGTAAATTTGAAAAATGGACTGAAATGGCAGTTAACACCACCACCACTAGCCCTGCCACCACCACCACTCCGCTGCCACCACCACCACCACCACCACCACTCCGCTGCCACCGCCACCACCACCACTCCGCTGCCACCGCCACCACCACCACTACGCTGCCACCACCACCACCACCACTCCGCTGCCACCGCCACCGCCACCACCACCACTCCGCTGCCACCGCCACCACCACCACTCCGCTGCCACCACCACCACCACCACCACTCCGCTGCCACCGCCACCACCACCACTCCGCTGCCACCACCACCACCACCACCACTCCGCTGCCACCGCCACCACCACCACTCCGCTGCCACCGCCACCAATTCGAATTTATCCTTCCTGTGCAAATGATTTGAATGAATAGCATGTGCAAAAAGGTTACATGGGTCCGCTGATAACATGCAGACTTATCACTTTCAATATGAAAACCCTATTTATCCTTCATATGACCTGCAAGTTATAATCTCGAATGTAATCCAACCTTCAACTTTATGAATCAACAAAACAACGATCTGCACAAACAACCTTGAATCTGAATCATTCGGATTGAAGTAATATGGGTTTCGTATAAAATAAACAACCAGTTTCAATCCCTTATCGCTGGATTCGATCAACAAACCTGAAATAATAATCAACGAATCGATTGTATAGCGGATCTGTTGAGATTGATCTGTTGATTGTGCAGAGATGATCGAGTCTACATGTGTAAAAAAACCGAACTGAACAACAACCTGTTCTTGTTTAATAACAGATTTTCCAATACAAAATCGTGACTCAAATAGAAGCCTCCGGATATTACCCCGCCAAGATACGGTCTGTTTCAAGCTTTGTTCGATCCACTCAGACGACGACAAATTCATCATCATCGCCTCTATTAATATTTGAAGGAAGCAACAGTAACAGCAGCAACAACATTATCAGCAACAACATTATCATCAACAGCGGAGTGGTGGTGGTGGTGGTGGCAGCGGAGTGGTGGTGGTGGTGGTGGCAGCGGAGTGGTGGTGGTGGCGGTGGTGGTGGCAGCGGAGTGGCGGTGGTGGCGATGGTGGTGGTGGTGGCAGCGGAGTGGTGGTGGTGGCAGGGCTAGTGGTGGTGGTGTTAACTGCCATTTCAGTCCATTTTTCAAATTTACACAATCAGTCCTTTATGTTACAAATTTACACAATCAGTCCTTATTTAACAACTGACTTAACTGGGTTATGGTTTTTGAACTGAAATGGCACCTTTCCAGAACGTGGGGGACGAAAATGGCGCATTTTTGAGAAATGGACTGAAATGGCCAAAGTGACCAAACCACAGGGACGAAAATGGCAGTTAACTCTTTATATAATTAAATCATTTTTAATACTTATGAATATAATTTAATTTAATTTAGTGTAATTAAATTAAATAACTATATATCCAAAATTATTTTAGACTTATTACTGAGTTTATAAAAACTTAGAATATGAATTTTATTATATTTAATTATTTAGATAATTAAACTTATATAAACTTATTCATTGGTATTTTAAACAAATTAATTCATTTTAATTATTTAAAATGAATCCAAGGCTATAATATTTATTTTAGATCAGTAATACTCAATTTTAATAATTAAAATTATTAATTTTAATTATTCTGTTTTAATATAATTATTTTGATAATTAGTTATATAATTATCATATTTAATCTTTTAAGCAATATATTTATCATATACCATTTTAAATATATATTTAGCCATCTAAATTAATTTATAATTTTTATAAATTAATAATATCACTTGTAAATATTTTGGTTATAATCAATTATTTAACTATGTTGTTTAATTATACAAGTTAATTATATTTGATTTATTTTTACAAATGTTATATTAAATCAATTATATATTTTTTCAATTATATTATTTATGTTAAATAAATATTTTTCATAAATAATTCCTTTATATCATATTCATTTTCCAAGTCCTCTTGTTAGGTTATCCAAACCACATAGTTACCGTTTAGACAAAACCCTACCGAATCCTATAGATTTAGGATTTCCGCTTATTCAATTAAACATTATTGTTGATACACATTCTATATTGTTGCATGTTCAATCAATTAGAGTGACGTGGAATCTTGTTTCCAAAAACTCTTACAATTACATACGTGTTTGGACTTACCCGCAATCAAGGTGAGTTCATAGTCCCTTTTTACATTATTTTTGGGATGAAACATATGATACAATGTGATACAAACTTATTTGCTATTTGTGGATATCCCGATTGTCCTTGCATTTGCTTAATACTTGTTGTTGTTGCTTTAACGTGTTTACGTTCATTAACTTGCAAAAGCCCAACAGTTATATTATAGCGCTATAGGTGTGACGCCCCATCTCACTTCCAGTGAAACTATTTGTTGCAATTGTCGTTGTTGATACTCATGTGAAACTTTTTGGAAGTGTGGTGATAGACCCGTGTTACGTCATAACGAAGGTTTGAATGTACCACCAAGTGACTACTTATATTACTCTTTTGCTTAAAGACATATCACATGCCACAGTGTTAAACCATTTTCATATCACATTGTTATTTTTGCCTATCAAAACCTATGAATTCACTCAACCGTTTGTTGACCCAATATTTTTCTAACATATGTTTCAGGTGACAATGTTTGATGCTATGATTTGCAAGAATATTTCATATAGGATTGATCAAGATTTATGCCTTAGATTAAATCCGAATCTATCATTTGTGAAACAATTTGTTATGATGTATTTTGTTTATGTACTCTTATTTACTCGGATGTGAATGCAATCTCTTTAATTGAATCTAAACTATATTTCAACTTAATTTAATCATCATGTGCTCAAATGCATTCTGCCATGTTTCGTGATGCCCTTGACTTTTCCGCCTCCGGTCAGGGTGTCACAGATTGGTATCAGAGCCATGGTTATAGGGATTTAGGTTATTAGTAATACTTTGACCTAGACTATAACTTACTTAGGACACTTTCCATTAGCAAACTCTTCCGCTATCTTTACCTTTGTCTTCATCCCTATCCTTATCTTTTGTAACCAATGCCTCGTCACCGCGGATCTCATCTTTAGATTTTACAAATGCTCATCACCTATCCTTAGGTGATTATTTTCAAAACCTCTTCTGATTTTTAAAATTCTCATCAAAATCTTGGGCTCTAATAACGAACTCGTGCAATCTGGAAGGGTGGATGCCTGTATTCGGGGTTTTCTGTCTAGGCAAGCACTTCGTATAAATTCCAACTCGAGGAACCAGTTGTGCTTACCTGGGAATTCTTTGGATGAGTGTCCACTTATAGGCTAAAGCATGACTTCACTAAGTTATAAGAACCCAACTACTTTGACTTGTCATTGATGTCGTTTATTCGTGGAATAAATGATATCCATCTTGTTACGTGTTTTCTCTTATCCTCATTGATTTTATGAAACTACTTTATCCCATTATGAAACCACCATGATCTTATGCTTTACCTACCTCGTGTAGATGCCTCCTCGACGTGCACCACAAGACAATGTCCCGAACGCAGAAATGGCAGCTCTTCTTGCTCAACAGATAGCTGCAATACTTCCCGACCTTGTAACACAACTTTCTCAAGCCACCAACGGGCAAAGTAGCAGCAGAACCAACGGAAACCATCATGATACCCCATGCAACTTCAAACAATTCAACTCTTGCCACCCCACTAAGTTTACGGGGAATGAAGGTGCTACTGGACTCCTTCAATGGACCGAAAGTGTGGAGAATACATTCCGCCACAGTCAGTGTACAAATGAATGCAAAGTCGAATTTGCTTCTAGCGTCTTCCAAAAGAGGGCGTTAACTTGGTGGAATGGAATCATGAAGGATCGCACAGCCGAAGTTGCTATGGCTTTGACCTGGGAAGAATTGAAAGTTCTCATGTTAAAGAAATTATGCCCGCGAAACGAAATGAAAGCACTGGAAGATGAGTTCCACGACCTTAAACAAGATAGTGGAGAAAACCGCGCTTATATAAACCGGTTCGAAGAATTGTGCATCCTCTGTCCCACAAACCTAGCTCCCGATCGCTTGATCGAGAAATTCATTAGTGGACTGCCTAGTTGCATCAAGCACATAGTGACTGGAAGCAGACCAGCCACACTTCGAGACGCTTATGAACTCTCTGCTATCTTGACAGATGCTCAAGTCAAGGAAGGGAACCTATCCCGAAAGAGCGACAAGAAGACACCATCCAGAGCTGCATCCGACACTATCAAAGCGGCAAATGATGGAGCCCAATCTTTGAGGAAAACCAGGAATGCAAACAAACGCAAAGTAGTCAGAAACTTTGCCATTACAACTCCTGCTCCCACCAACCAGGCTCCTCCTGCCAAGAAGCCATATGTTGGTGAAGCACCGTTATGCAACCGTTGTAACTACCATCATCAAGCCCGTTTTCCTTGTAAACAGTGCACAAGTTGTGGGCGCTTTGGTCATCTTGCAGCCACATGCCGTACACATCAAGCTGTTGCTCCTCCTGCTGTTCAAGCTGCTGCACCACCTCGTTATCCCGTTGGAACTTGCTTCAATTGCGGTGATCCGAATCACTTCAAACGGGAATGTCCCAAACTTGCAAATGCTCAACCCGCTAGAGGTCGTGCATTCAACCTGAATGTCAATAAGGCTCGTGCCGCAAATGATGTGGTCAACGGTACGTTTCTCGTTAACAATCACTATGCTTCTGTTTTGTTTGATCCGGGTGCAAATAGGAGTTTTGTTTCACTTGAGTTTGAACCTTTGCTTGCCTTACCACGTACAAAACTGAGTGAATCATTTGAAGTTATAGTAGCTAGTGGCGATCACTCCGTGTTAAATTCTATCATTACCAATTGTAAACTTGAACTTCATGGCCATGTTTTTCCGATCAACCTTATTCCCATGAAACTTGGATGTTTTGATATCATAGTAGGCATGGATTGGTTAGCTCCAAATCATGCCGAAGTTGTTTGTCATGATAAATTCGTTCGTTTACCATTGCCGTCTGGTGAAGTTCTGAAGGTCTATGGGGAAGGACCCTATAAAAGTCTCAACCTCATATCTTGCGTGCAAGCTCAGAAGTATTTGCGCAAGAACTACATGGCTTTCCTAGCCCACGTGGGAGTGAAGAAGGAAGAAACCAAGAACATTAAAGATATTCCAATCATTCGAGATTTTCCTGAAGTTTTTCCCGATGATCTACCTGGCTTACCTCCCGTGCGTCAAGTAGAATTTCGTATCGATCTTGTTCCTGGTGCTAATCCTATTGCCAAATCTCCCTATCGTCTTGCACCTTCAGAAATGCAAGAACTTGCTAACCAACTTCAAGAGCTTTCTGACAAAGGTTTCATTCGCCCCAGTTTTTCTCCTTGGGGAGCTCCAGTTTTGTTCGTCAAGAAGAAAGATGGTTCCATGCGTATGTGTATCGATTACCGTGAGCTGAACAAACTCACCATCAAAAACCGTTATCCCCTGCCTCGCATTGATGATCTCTTCGATCAATTACAAGGTGCCACTTGCTACTCAAAGATCGACTTACGCTCTGGTTATCACCAACTACGCATTTTTGAAGACGAAATTCCTAAAACCGCTTTTCGCACACGCTACAGTCACTATGAGTTCACCGTTATGCCATTCGGTTTAACCAATGCCCCTGCGGTCTTCATGGATTTAATGAACCATGTTTGCAAGCCCTACCTAGATAAATTTGTCATTGTTTTCATTGATGACATTCTTATCTATTCCAAAACCAAAGCTGATCATGAGAATCACCTTCGATTGATCTTAGACCTCCTAAAGAAAGAACAACTTTATGCCAAATTCTCGAAATGCGAATTCTGGCTTAAGGGAGTTCAATTTTTGGGGCACATCATAAACAACAGAGGAATTCATGTTGATCCTACGAAGATTGAAGCCATAAAGAATTGGAGTGTTCCTACCACTCCAACTGAAATCCGTTCTTTCCTTGGTTTAGTTGGGTATTATCGACGTTTCATTGCCAATTTTTCCAGACTTGCTGTTCCGCTTACGTCTTTAACTCACAAGGGTAAACCTTTTGAGTGGGGACCAAAACAAGATGAAGCTTTCCCAATTCTTAAACAGAAACTTTGTGATGCTCCTATTCTGACTCTTCCCGATGGTAACGACGATTTCGTGGTGTATTTTGATGCTTCCAAACTTGGCTTAGGCTGCGTCCTCATGCAACGAGGCAAAGTCATAGACTATGCATCTCGACAACTGAAGGACCATGAAAAGAGATACACTACCCATGATCTTGAATTGGGTGCCGTAATCTTTGCTCTCAAAATCTGGAGACACTATCTTTATGGTACAAAATTTGTGATTTTCACTGATCACAAAAGTCTCCGACACATCTTTAATCAGAAGGATTTAAACATGCGCCAACGTAGATGGATTGAACTTCTAAACGACTACGATTGCGAGATTCGCTATCACCCCGGAAAAGCGAATGTTGTTGCCGATGCTTTAAGTCGTAAAGAACGCATTCAACTTCATAGCATACAAATCCATTCTGACATCCAAACCCGTATTCTCCAAGCTCAGCAAGACGTTGTGGCCAGCGGTGATTTGCTTACTGAATTACCTCATAAACTTGATCTCTTTCTCGAGACCAAAGAAGATGGCTTACGACATTTCAAAAACCGTCTGTGGGTTCCTAATCGTGACAACCTTCGTACATTCTTGATGGACGAAGCCCACAAGTCCCGATATTCTATTCATCCTGGTGCGGACAAGATGTACATGGATCTTCGAAACCTTTACTGGTGGCCCGGAATGAAAAAGGATGTTGCTCTCTACGTGTCCAAATGCCTCACATGTTTGAAGGTTAAAGCTAAACACCAACGACCTTCTGGATTACTTGAACAACCCGAGATTCTTGTGTGGAAATGGGAGGAAATTGCTATGGATTTCATAACCAAGTTACCACGCACATCTCGAGGTTATGACAGCATTTGGGTGATCGTTGACCGTCTAACCAAATCAGCTCACTTTTTGCCAATCTGAGAAGATCACTCTGTTGCTAAACTTGCTAAACTCTACCTTGACGAGATTGTTGCTCGTCATGGTGTGCCCTTGAACATTATTTCTGATCGTGATGGCCGTTTTACCTCTCGTTTTTGGGAAACTATGCAATCTGCTTTGGGAACTCGACTAAATCTCAGCACAGCTTATCACCCTCAAACAGATGGTCAGTCTGAACGAACCATTCAAACCCTTGAGGATATGTTACGAGCTTGCGTTATAGATTTTGGTGGTAATTGGGATTCACATCTACCTTTGATAGAATTCTCTTACAACAATAGTTACCACTCCAGTCTTGGAATGGCGCCTTTTGAAGCTCTCTATGGTCGGAAGTGTCGTTCTCCTGTTTGTTGGAACGAGATTACTGAAGCACAAATCACTGGTCCTGAACTAATCCAAGAAACGTCTGACAAGATCTTTAAAATTCGTGACAACCTTACAGTGGATAGAAGTCGTCAAAAGAGTTATGCTGATAAACGACGCGAACCCCTTGAATTCCAAGTCGGTGAGAAGGTACTTCTCAAGGTCTCTCCTTGGAAAGGTATTGTACGCTTTGGAAAGAAAGGTAAACTAGCTCCACGATATGTTGGTCCTTTTAAGATCATCGAAAGGATTGGTAAAGTAGCCTACAAACTTGAGTTACCTCCTGAACTCAGCAACGTTCATCCTACCTTTCATGTCTCCAATCTCAGAAAGTGTCTTGTTGATAAAAACCATCATGTACCACTCGACGATATTCGCATCGACGACTCCATGCACTTTGTTGAAAAACCGGTAGAAATCATGGACCGCGAAGTGAAGAAACTAAGACGAAGCCGCATACCTATCGTTAAGGTACGTTGGGAATCCAAACGTGGCCCAGAATTCACTTGGGAACGTGAGGATGATATGAAGACCAAGTATCCGCATCTTTTTGCAAAAGAATCTCCTACACCAATTTCGGGACGAAATTCTCAAAAGTAGGGGAGACTGTAACCATCTTGGTTTTCGCACTTGTATTTGTTTTGACTTGCATTGTAACAATTACCGTATTTGGAATGAAACTTATTTGATCTTACTTGCTTTGTGCTCATACCGATACAAACACGTGAAACAATTTCAAATTTGTTGAGTTTTTATGCTATTAAACACGGTTACATAAACTATAAGGGTTTATTGTGACTACTTGTGAAACTACTAGTTAAGGGACCTATTTGACATTTTTTAAAACCTGCTTGAAATCTATTACTTTTTAAGTTCAAGGACTAAAATCCGTAATTATTTGAAAGTACCAGTCCATGGGCTAAATTGTCATTTTTGAAACTATATAAGTACAAGGGTTAAAAGTGCAATTTTGCAAACTACAAGTTTAGGGTCCTTTGTATCATTTTTGAAACTTATTTTATAAAAGAAATAAAAATATATAAATTGTTTTAAAAAGTCTAGGGTTCAAATGGTCATTTTCTTAAACTTAAACTGTAGGGACCAAAACTGTTATTTTTAAACTTATATAAACTGAAAACCCTAACTGTGTTAGTCCTTTTATAAAGGTTTCCTTCTTTAAACATTAACTCAGTTAGCATACTTAACTGAACAGTACAGGGACTATTTATGTCAATTTTCGAAACCTCAGGGACCAATTATGTACTTTCTATGAAAGTATAGGGACTGTTTATGCAACTTTTCGAAACTATAGGGACTATTTTTGTAAAAACTGAAACTTCAGGGACCAAAGTGTAAATATTCAAAAATTCGGTCAAAAGGAGGTCGTCTTTAAAGAACCGGCCCTTGTGGGATTCGAACTCGTGACCTCTCGTTTAGAACCGCAACGCCTTAACCAGTTTATCCTTCTACTAGGAGCTGTTAGGATATGAAATTTAATTCCTTTTATACACTATTTAGGATTAATAATATTTAATTAATTATAATTTAAAACAAAAAGGGTTTAAAACCCAATCGAACCGGCCGCGAACAAGACTCGAACTCGAACACCCGCTGTACAACACCAACGTATTAACCAGTTTATCCTCCCATTGGGAGCTGATAAACTTCTAGATTATATTGATTATATACACTCGATAGAAATTAAATATATTATTTCAAACATGAATCGATCGCACTGATGACTGATTTCGATCCAATTCGGATTGTTTAATACTTTTGATCTGTCCAGAACATGTGTAAAGGGTCCCCAACCCATTGCCAACCCAATTAAACACTTATTCGACACACAACAGTGCCAAATCGGCTGTAAAAAATGAACTTTTTATTTAAAAATCAAAACAGATCGAATCCACTAACGTTTGTTGGATCTGAGATCAAATTGAACTAGTATTTAAGTTCCTCAGACTCCCACGAACCTCCTACACCCATCACATTCCACTAATACTTCGAAACAAGTCGTCTGCAACTTCGCCGGAGTTTACAGTCGTCGGAATTAGCCGATAAACCATTTCAGTCGATACCGGTTAGTTTTTATCTAGTCAATTTGTTCAATTATGCTTGTACAATGATTCCTTAAAGTTAATTTCGATACAACATAGGAATGCCCGTTAATTTTGATGTTTGACTTTTCTGTTTGACTCTGATTGTATAATTGGGGAAGATGACCAATTTCATTTCTGTATTTATTCTATTTAAACTAAAACTAAACATAACCACCAGGCCTGGCCCAGTGGTTATGTCTGTTTGTTGCAACCAGGTTGACCCGGGTTTGAATCCGGGGACAACCAAACCTTTTTATTCTTTTTATTTTTAATACTTTTAACATTTCAATAATTTTTATAACATTATTAGACACTGTTACTTTTATTAAAAATATAAAGTTAGTCAATTTATTTATAAAACTAATTTTTATGATATTAAAACAGTTTATTATTAAATAATTCATAATAAATCAATTTTTAGGAAATAAATACTGAAACTTTTATGTTAATTATTTTAAATGGTGAACTTTACAAAAATAATATTGTTACTGATATTTTATATAATTTTGAAATTTATATAATTAAATCAGTTTTAATACTTATGAATATAATTTAATTTAATTTAGTGTAATTAAATTATATAACTATATATCCAAAATTATTTTAGACTTATTACTGAGTTTATATAAACTTAGAATCTGAATTTTTATTATATTTAATTATTTAGATAATTAAACTTATATAAACTTATTCATTGATATTTTAAACAAATTAATTCATTTTAATTATTTAAAATGAATCCAGGGCTATAATATTTATTTTAGATCAGTAATATTCAAGTTCAATAATTAAAATTATTAATTTTAATTATTCTGTTTTATTATAATTATTTTGATAATTAGTTATATAATTATCATATTTAATCTTTTAAGCAATATATTTATCATATACCATTTTAAATATATATTTAGCCATCTAAATTAATTTATAATTTTTATAAATTAATAATATCACTTGTAAATATTTTGGTTATAATCAATTATTTAACTATGTTGTTTAATTATACAAGTTAATTATATTTGATTTATTTTTACAAATGTTATATTAAATCAATTATATATTTTTGTAATTATATTATTTATGTTAAATAAATATTTTTCATAAATAATTCCTTTATATCATATTCATTTTCCAAGTCCTCTTGTTAGGTTATCCAATTAAACAAAACCCTACCGAATCCTATAGATTTAGGATTTCCACTTATTCAATTAAACATTATTGTTGATACACATTCTATATTGTTG
This sequence comes from Helianthus tuberosus, assembly GCA_030545235.1. Classification (NCBI taxonomy): domain Eukaryota; kingdom Viridiplantae; phylum Streptophyta; class Magnoliopsida; order Asterales; family Asteraceae; genus Helianthus; species Helianthus tuberosus. Next base: position 3,930,307 of record CM060363.1, read on the forward strand.
CAAGTTCAATCAATTAGGGTGACGTGGAATCTTGTTTCCAAAAACTCTTACAATTACATACGTGTTTGGACTTACCCGCAATCAAGGTGAGTTCATAGTCCCTTTTTACATTATTTTTGGGATGAAACATATGATACAATGTGATACAAACTTATTTGCTATTTGTGGATATCCCGATTGCCCTTGCATTTGCTTAATACTTGTTGTTGTTGCTTTAACGCGTTTACGTTCATTAACTTGCAAAAGCCCAACGGTTATATTATAGCGCTATAGGTGTGACGCCCCATCTCACTTCCAGTGAAACTATTTGTTGCAATTGTTGTTGTTGATACTCATGTGAAACTTTTTGGAAGTGTGGTGATAGACCCGTGTTACGTCATAACGAAGGTTTGAATGTACCACCAAGTGACTACTTGTATTACTCTTTTGCTTAAAGACATATCACATTGTGACAACTCGAGTTTCCGACTTTCACTTTCGTATTTATTTCACGTTGACAGTGACTGTTTAGTTGCTTAATTGTTTGACTTGTATCTGTATTACTATATAAGAGATTATTAATTGATATGCTATGTGTTTTATATAAGGTGTTTGAATTGTGAATCTGTAAACTTAAACTGTTAAGACTTGAACAACTGACATCACGATGAAACAAGTTTGTTTCGTCATCCCTATCTCGACGAAACAGGTGTTTCGCCGAAGCCCAGTTTCACCAAAGCCCATTAGGGCCCAGTTCACTTGTACGCATATAAATTACACGGGTCTCTTTCGCCACACGTTTTAACAATCTGAAACCCTAAAACTCTCCCAAGTGTGACGGCAGCTGTGTGTTTCCCCAAGCCCTCCTTATAGCGATCAAACCATTATTCCGAACATCTCGGTTAGTGTGTATTAATCAGAATCGATTACTTGTTATTGATTAAATAGTCGGTTTGATGAATGCTTTTAGTTGCAGCCCATGTGTGTGTTGTCAGGATATGTTTGTCAAAGATTCGTTTGTTTATTGTTTGTATATATATGTTGTCATTATGAAAAATAAAGAACACTTCATGGAATTTTCGGCTGGATTGATGAGAATCATGGTTTGTAACATGGATTGCTTATTAAAATCGAGATTTGGTGGGACAAATCGGTGGTCAATGGGTTGGAAATTGTGAACCGCCACTTTATAATGATGATGTTTGTTTGTATTGATAATGCTTAATAAAGGTCCAATCGGTTAAAAACATTAGAGGTCCAATCGGCTAAGTGTTATGCTTGGTCCAATGAGAATTGGCGGTGATTGATAGTTGTTGGCCACTAGAGTTTTGTGATTTGATTTTTATTGCTGGAACTGTTATGTGTTTCGACGAATCAAAGGTACCGGCGAAACACATTATATTGATGAAACCGACGTGGCGAAACACAATGTGTTTCGCCGAGACTAGTTTGACGAAACATGAGTGATTCGTCGAAGGGGCTCATGGCGAAATAGAGGGTGTTTCGCCGACTTGGGTATTTTGCTCAGTAACTGTTTCTGATAAAAACTTAACTGGGTTAGTTAACTACTGTTAAGTATAAAAGCAATACTGGTATGATTACAAATACGTGCAATGTGATACTCAGTGTTATTAATGCGATGTTCATGATGATGATGTTTAAGTGCAAACAACTTGAATGCAAACTGACTATGTATACGTGCATACCTTAGGACGTGATTGATTAAACGTGAGCACATACTTAGCATACCGAGCGAAACAAGGTGAGTTCACACTTCTACCAAGGCATGAAATTCCCGGGGTTGGGAATGGGTTGATTGATTATTTATGTTAAATAGTTATCGGAATTACATACCATAGGCCTCGGGAGAGGAAGGTCAATGGTATATACTACTAGACTAGTGATATACATACTTCTCTTCGCAAACATGCCTGGAATGGCCGCGAACTATACTAGAACGATCTTCGCAAACATGCCTGGAATGGCCGCGAACTATACTTTAATCTTCGCAAACATGCCTGGAGGGCCGCGATACAAATATAACTAGTCTAGAAAACATGGGAAACCCCCACTAAACTTCGCAAACATGCCTCGAGGGCCGCGATGCTATTACATACGATACATGATTACTAATCGAACATACGATTTACGAAATGAACATTATAACTAAATAACCAACTGTGAACTCGCTCAACTAGTTGTTGACCCTCTGTTACATGCCTTGCAGGACCATAGGTACTTTTGGAGCTTGCACGGGAGGCACAGTCGTTGTGGACATGGATCGTGAAATGTGTTGTTAAACATTATGACATTTTGTACTTAAACTTATGTTGGGTTTTACTTTAAATGCTTCCGCTACACACTTGTTTATATTTGGTTTTGTAAACACCTATCGTATTGATGAATGACTTTTGATATACATACTTATGTTCAATATGATTGGTGGCTTGATCCTGGTCATGTCACGCCTCCAAGCGGTGGTACTCCGCGGGTGGATTTTGGGGGTGTGACAGATTGGTATCAGAGCCATTGGTTATAGAGAACTCGGTTTTAATAAGGGGAAAACATTTTTATTAAAACCAGACTATAACCAGAACAGTGCTCAACGATCCACAACGACGCCTCGCTCCACGTGCAAGACTCAACATTTTAGGTAATATGGTACGTGTTTTATTGCCTACTTGCTATAATTGCATAGCACTTTGCTCAGGGTATGCTTAGATTAACGTAACACTATTGCTTGAGAACACTTGTGTGATTATTCCCTTTTGTTATCGCACTACTCGCGAACCTCTCTCACTTATGTCATATTTGCTATGAAGATCATGTCTGGACGCATTAACATGACACAAGCCCAATTGACGGCTCTCATTAACGAGCGAGTTGCTGAGGCACTTGCAGCCGCACAAGCAGGAGGTATACCCTGCAGTTGTAAACTCACACTAGGATCTTTAGATCCTACACTCCTAAACCAACTCTTGTGTTTAATCTTGTCCTGGATTCTTATACACAACAGGTCAGCATGTTCAGCCACCTGTTTGCACCTTCAAAACTTTCATGGACTGTCGTCCTACTACTTTTAGTGGCACGGAAGGAGCGGTTGGACTCCTCCATTGGTTTGAAAAGCTCGAGTCCGTATTTGAAATGTGTGAATGCCCTGAGGCTCGCAGGGTGAAGTACGCCACTGGTACTCTAGAAGGCATTGCGCTGACTTGGTGGAATGCGCAAGTTCAGATGTTAGGGTTGGCTGTTGCTAACGCCACACCCTGGAATGATTTCAAGGAGTTAATAAAAGAGGAATACTGTAGCCGTGATGATATTCATAAGCTGGAGGTAGAGTTTTACCACTTGAAAATGACGGGGTCGGAAATTGAAGCGTACACCAGAAGATCGAATGAGTTGGCTATTCTGTGTCCTACTATGGTGGACCCTCCCATTAAGCGTATCGAACTGTATCTCAATGGACTGGTGCCGGAAATTCAAAGTCACGTAACCTCAGCGAATCTTGGCACCATTCAACAGATCGTCAAGTTAGCTCATCGCCTCACCGATCAGGCGGTGGAACAGAACAGGCTGCCTAAACGTATCGGCGCTACTACTACCGCTACCACTCCAGTTACTCCTGCTATTCCCAGTGACAACAAGCGGAAATGGGAAGGGGATTCCAGCAGGGGTTCAGCTACTGTACAGTCTCAAGCACAGCAACAGCGCAAGACTAGTGATTACCAGAGTCCGAGTCAGCTATCGTCTGGTGGTCAGGGGCAGAGTGGATATCGGGGAACTCATCCACTGTGTGACAGGTGCAACAAACACCACAGTGGTCAGTGTCGTAAAGTCCGCTGTCAGAGATGTCTAAGGGTAGGTCATGAAGCTAAAGATTGCAGGAGCTCGAGGCCTGCGAATCAGAACCAGCAACAACAGCCACCAGTTCCACGAAACCCGCCACAGCAACAACAGCAAGGAAATAAGGCATGCTTTCAGTGTGGGGCTGAAGGTCACTTCAAGCGGAACTGCCCCCAGTTAAACCAGAATCAGAATAACAACAACAATACTCCGGGCAATGGGAACAACAACGGGGGAAACAACAACGACAACGGTGCTAGGGGTCGTGTATTTGTGATTGGTCAGGGTGATGCGAGGAACGATCCTAATGTGGTTACGGGTAAGTTTCTTCTTGACGACTTTTATGTTACCGTATTATTTGATTCGGGTGCGGATACCAGTTATATGTCTCTGAACGTTAGTCAAATGCTTAAACGCGCACCAACACTTTTGAACACCAAACATGTCGTAGAGTTAGCTAACGGTAAAAGTCTAGAGGCCACACACATAGTACAGGGTTGTAATCTTATCCTCGCTGGTCAGACTTTCTCTATCGATCTCATTCCTATAACTCTGAGTAGTTTCGATATCGTCATTGGCATGGATTGGTTATCCCAACAACAAGCAGAGATCCTATGCAAGGAGAAGATCATTCGTATTCCTCGTTCTGGCAAAGAACCTCTCGAAGTTCAAGGCGATAAGTGTGGTGTCGTGAGTGGCATCATCTCCTTCTTGAAGGCGCAGAAGTGTCTGCGAAAGGGCCACATAGCTATCTTAGCACTCGTTACTGATACATCTACGACAGAGAGAAAGATTGGGGATATTCCTGTAGTACGCGACTTTCCTCAAGTATTTCCTGAAGAGTTACCAGGGTTACCGCCTCATCGTCAGGTCGAATTTCAGATCGAGCTAGCTCCAGGAGCAGCACCTATAGCTCGAGCACCTTATCGATTAGCTCCAAATGAACTGGAAGAACTGTCTAAGCAACTGCAAGAACTCTTGGAAAAGGGTTTCATACGTCCTAGCTCTTCGCCCTGGGGAGCTCCAGTATTATTTGTGAAGAAGAAAGACGGTACCTTTCGTATGTGCATAGATTACCGTGAACTAAACAAGGTGACCGTGAAGAATCGTTATCCACTTCCACGCATCGACGACTTATTCGACCAGTTACAAGGGTCGAGCTATTACTCGAAGATTGACCTGAGGTCAGGCTATCATCAATTGAGAGTCCGAGATGAGGACGTCTCCAAAACAGCATTCAGAACTCGCTACGGCCATTACGAGTTTTTGGTCATGCCATTCGGGCTAACGAACGCGCCTGCGGTTTTCATGGATCTTATGAACAGGGTGTGCAAACCTTATCTTGACAAGTTTGTTATTGTTTTCATCGACGACATCCTGATTTATTCGAAGAATCGGGAGGAACACGAGCATCATTTACGACTTATTTTGGAACTCTTACGAACGGAACAGCTATACGCTAAGTTTTCGAAATGCGACTTCTGGCTTCGTGAAGTCCACTTTCTAGGCCACGTGGTAAACAAGGATGGGATTCATGTCGATCCATCCAAGGTAGATTCGATCAAGAACTGGCCTGCACCTAGTACACCGACAGAAATACGCCAATTCTTGGGTTTGGCGGGTTATTATAGACGATTCATCAAAGACTTCTCAAAGATTGCACAGCCGCTTACATTGCTGACACAGAAAGGTGTTGCTTATCGTTGGAGTAATACACAGGAAACAGCGTTTCAGCACTTAAAGGATAGACTCTGTAGCGCACCTATCCTCTCATTGCCTGAAGGCACGGACGATTTTGTAGTCTACTGCGACGCATCCATCCAAGGTCTTGGATGTGTATTGATGCAACGGGATAAAGTTATTGCTTATGCTTCACGCCAACTTAAGATTCACGAACGGAATTACACTACGCACGATTTAGAGCTTGGAGCTGTTGTCTTTGCACTCAAGATATGGAGACATTATCTGTATGGCACCAAGTGCACCATCTACACCGATCACAGAAGTCTTGAGCATATCTTCAAGCAGAAAGAATTGAACATGCGACAACGTCGATGGGTCGAGTTACTGAACGATTACGAATGTGCTATAAAGTACCATCCGGGCAAAGCCAATGTGGTGGCCGACGCCCTCAGTCGAAAGGATACTACACCTAGGCGTGTACGAGCATTACAACTCACTATTAAGTCTAGTCTTCCTTCACAGATACGTGATGCTCAGGTAGAAGCCTTGAAACCAGGAAACGTCAGGGCTGAAGCTCTACGCGGTTCAAGGCAAAGGTTAGAACAAAAGGCAGACGGAGCCTACTATGTAACGGGACGCATCTGGGTCCCATTCTATGGCAACTTACGCGAGCTTGTAATGGATGAAGCTCATAAGTCTCGCTACTCAGTACATCCTGGTTCGGATAAGATGTACCACGACCTCAGAACTACATATTGGTGGCCAGGCATGAAGGCTCACATAGCCACTTACGTTAGCAAGTGTTTGACTTGTGCGCGAGTCAAAGCGGAATATCAGAAACCATCAGGCCCACTCCAACAGCCTGAGATACCACAATGGAAATGGGAGCAAATTTCCATGGATTTTGTCACTGGCCTACCTAGATCTCAGCGCGGAAATGATACTATTTGGGTGATCGTGGATCGACTCACAAAGTCTGCTCACTTCTTGGCTATCAAGGAAACGGATAAGTTCTCCACTCTAGCAGACGTATACCTTAAAGAAGTTGTCTCGAGGCACGGGGTGCCCACCTCTATTATCTCTGATCGTGATGCACGTTTTACTTCAGAACTGTGGCAAGCAATGCACAAATCTTTTGGCTCTCGATTAGACATGAGCACAGCTTATCATCCTCAGACTGATGGGCAGTCTGAGCGCACTATTCAAACTCTAGAAGACATGCTTCGGGCGTGCGTAATTGACTTTGGCAAGGGCTGGGAAAAGCATCTGCCACTTGTGGAATTTTCGTACAACAACAGCTACCACACCAGCATAAAAGCTGCTCCATTTGAGGCATTGTACGGGCGTAAATGCCGATCACCTCTTTGTTGGGCAGAGGTGGGTGACAGTCAAATCACAGGTCCAGAAATGGTAGTTGATACTACTGAAAAGATTGCTCAAATACGACAACGCATGGCGGCAGCTCGTGACCGTCAGAAAGTATACGCCGATAAAGACAGGAAACTACTCGAATTCCAAGTTGGGGATCGAGCACTACTCAAAGTTTCACCCTGGAAGGGTGTTGTTCGTTTTGGCAAACGAGGCAAGCTCAATCCACGATATGTTGGACCATTTGAAGTCATTGAGAAAATAGGCAAAGTGGCCTACAGACTGAACTTACCAGCTGAACTCAGTGCAGTTCACAACGTCTTTCATGTGTCGAATCTGAAGAAGTGGCAGTCAGATGAGACCTTCATAGTTCCTTTGAAGGAGCTCACTATCGACGAACGGTTGCATTTCGTCGAGGAACCAGTTGAAATCACGGACCGAGATGTTAAGGTCCTCAAGAACACTAGAATACCTCTTGTACGAGTTCGTTGGAACTCCCGTCGCGGTCCAGAGTTCACCTGGGAGCGCGAAGATCAAATGGAACTCAAATATCCCCGGTTGTTCGAAAACAATGCAACTACTACTGAGGCTGAAGCTACTACGGAATTTCGGAACGAAATTCCAACTCAACGGGGGAATGATGTGACACCCCAGGAAAACCAGTAAACGATACAACTTACTTAGCTTCCTCAGTAACCGTATGCTAAATTTTGGGACGAAATTTCTTTCAAGTTGGGGATAATGTGACAACTCGAGTTTCCGACTTTCACTTTCGTATTTATTTCACGTTGACAGTGACTGTTTAGTTGCTTAATTGTTTGACTTGTATCTGTATTACTATATAAGAGATTATTAATTGATATGCTATGTGTTTTATATAAGGTGTTTGAATTGTGAATCTGTAAACTTAAACTGTTAAGACTTGAACAACTGACATCACGATGAAACAAGTTTGTTTCGTCATCCCTATCTCGACGAAACAGGTGTTTCGCCGAAGCCCAGTTTCACCAAAGCCCATTAGGGCCCAGTTCACTTGTACGCATATAAATTACACGGGTCTCTTTCGCCACACGTTTTAACAATCTGAAACCCTAAAACTCTCCCAAGTGTGACGGCAGCTGTGTGTTTCCCCAAGCCCTCCTTATAGCGATCAAACCATTATTCCGAACATCTCGGTTAGTGTGTATTAATCAGAATCGATTACTTGTTATTGATTAAATAGTCGGTTTGATGAATGCTTTTAGTTGCAGCCCATGTGTGTGTTGTCAGGATATGTTTGTCAAAGATTCGTTTGTTTATTGTTTGTATATATATGTTGTCATTATGAAAAATAAAGAACACTTCATGGAATTTTCGGCTGGATTGATGAGAATCATGGTTTGTAACATGGATTGCTTATTAAAATCGAGATTTGGTGGGACAAATCGGTGGTCAATGGGTTGGAAATTGTGAACCGCCACTTTATAATGATGATGTTTGTTTGTATTGATAATGCTTAATAAAGGTCCAATCGGTTAAAAACATTAGAGGTCCAATCGGCTAAGTGTTATGCTTGGTCCAATGAGAATTGGCGGTGATTGATAGTTGTTGGCCACTAGAGTTTTGTGATTTGATTTTTATTGCTGGAACTGTTATGTGTTTCGACGAATCAAAGGTACCGGCGAAACACATTATATTGATGAAACCGACGTGGCGAAACACAATGTGTTTCGCCGAGACTAGTTTGACGAAACATGAGTGATTCGTCGAAGGGGCTCATGGCGAAATAGAGGGTGTTTCGCCGACTTGGGTATTTTGCTCAGTAACTGTTTCTGATAAAAACTTAACTGGGTTAGTTAACTACTGTTAAGTATAAAAGCAATACTGGTATGATTACAAATACGTGCAATGTGATACTCAGTGTTATTAATGCGATGTTCATGATGATGATGTTTAAGTGCAAACAACTTGAATGCAAACTGACTATGTATACGTGCATACCTTAGGACGTGATTGATTAAACGTGAGCACATACTTAGCATACCGAGCGAAACAAGGTGAGTTCACACTTCTACCAAGGCATGAAATTCCCGGGGTTGGGAATGGGTTGATTGATTATTTATGTTAAATAGTTATCGGAATTACATACCATAGGCCTCGGGAGAGGAAGGTCAATGGTATATACTACTAGACTAGTGATATACATACTTCTCTTCGCAAACATGCCTGGAATGGCCGCGAACTATACTAGAACGATCTTCGCAAACATGCCTGGAATGGCCGCGAACTATACTTTAATCTTCGCAAACATGCCTGGAGGGCCGCGATACAAATATAACTAGTCTAGAAAACATGGGAAACCCCCACTAAACTTCGCAAACATGCCTCGAGGGCCGCGATGCTATTACATACGATACATGATTACTAATCGAACATACGATTTACGAAATGAACATTATAACTAAATAACCAACTGTGAACTCGCTCAACTAGTTGTTGACCCTCTGTTACATGCCTTGCAGGACCATAGGTACTTTTGGAGCTTGCACGGGAGGCACAGTCGTTGTGGACATGGATCGTGAAATGTGTTGTTAAACATTATGACATTTTGTACTTAAACTTATGTTGGGTTTTACTTTAAATGCTTCCGCTACACACTTGTTTATATTTGGTTTTGTAAACACCTATCGTATTGATGAATGACTTTTGATATACATACTTATGTTCAATATGATTGGTGGCTTGATCCTGGTCATGTCACGCCTCCAAGCGGTGGTACTCCGCGGGTGGATTTTGGGGGTGTGACAGATTGGTATCAGAGCCATTGGTTATAGAGAACTCGGTTTTAATAAGGGGAAAACATTTTTATTAAAACCAGACTATAACCAGAACAGTGCTCAACGATCCACAACGACGCCTCGCTCCACGTGCAAGACTCAACATTTTAGGTAATATGGTACGTGTTTTATTGCCTACTTGCTATAATTGCATAGCACTTTGCTCAGGGTATGCTTAGATTAACGTAACACTATTGCTTGAGAACACTTGTGTGATTATTCCCTTTTGTTATCGCACTACTCGCGAACCTCTCTCACTTATGTCATATTTGCTATGAAGATCATGTCTGGACGCATTAACATGACACAAGCCCAATTGACGGCTCTCATTAACGAGCGAGTTGCTGAGGCACTTGCAGCCGCACAAGCAGGAGGTATACCCTGCAGTTGTAAACTCACACTAGGATCTTTAGATCCTACACTCCTAAACCAACTCTTGTGTTTAATCTTGTCCTGGATTCTTATACACAACAGGTCAGCATGTTCAGCCACCTGTTTGCACCTTCAAAACTTTCATGGACTGTCGTCCTACTACTTTTAGTGGCACGGAAGGAGCGGTTGGACTCCTCCATTGGTTTGAAAAGCTCGAGTCCGTATTTGAAATGTGTGAATGCCCTGAGGCTCGCAGGGTGAAGTACGCCACTGGTACTCTAGAAGGCATTGCGCTGACTTGGTGGAATGCGCAAGTTCAGATGTTAGGGTTGGCTGTTGCTAACGCCACACCCTGGAATGATTTCATATCACATTGTTATTTTTGCCTATCAAAACCTATGAATTCACTCAACCGTTTGTTGACCCAATATTTTTCTAACATATGTTTCAGGTGACAATGTTTGATGCTATGATTTGCAAGAATATTTCATATAGGAATGATCAAGATTTATGCCTTAGATTAAATCCGAATCTATCATTTGTGAAACAATTTGTTATGATGTATTTTGTTTATGTACTCTTATTTACTCGGATGTGAATGCAATCTCTTTAATTGAATCTAAACTATATTTCAACTGAATTTAATCATCATGTGCTCAAATGCATTCTGCCATGTTTCGTGATGCCCTTGACTTTTCCGCCTCCGGTTAGGGTGTCACATTCAACGTTTTTCTCTATTTTTTTCATATTTGACAAACCCGTTGTAACGCGCCCATTTTTTCCCTTTTGAACATACATAAGAACTTTGCATCATAAAAGCTTAATCATTGGGTATTTTTGTTTAATTGGTATATAATTGTAGAGATATTTTATTGGAGTACTCAAAACAAGTAATGAAACTTGGGGTTTGTTTATTCGAGTTGATATCTGAGGCTCTTGGGCTTAACACGAATCACCTTTTGGACATGGGATGTGCTGATGGACTTGCTATTCTTGGCCATTACTATCCTTCTTGTCCACAACCTGAACTAACAATAGGTAGCGCAGGGCACACAGACAACGATTTCATCACGATTCTTTTGCAAGATCATATTGGTGGCCTCAAGATCTTTTATAAGAATCAATGGACTAGATGTTCCTCCTACACCGGGAGCTTTTGTAATGAATGCTGGAGATTTTATTCAGGCATATCTCTCTCTAAGTTTGAAGATTCATAGTCATTTTATTGGTCTATTATAATACAGTATAAACTTAGCATCTCAAACTTGCTATGATTATCATAAAAAATATTGGGAGTCAAATATATTTGAAACTACGATTTATTCTTAGAAGTTAATAACATAGGGTATTAAAATAACTCCATTGGAATTTGGCAGCTGATTACAAACGACAAGTTTGTGAGTTCACAACACAAAGTGGTAGCAAACAAGGTTGGGCCGAGAGTATCGGTAGCGTCATTCTTTACCACGGGTGCGATTGAGAAATCGAAGGTGTATGGACCTATAACTGAGCTGCTTTCAAAAGATAATCCAGCCCAGTATAGAAGCACAACCCTAAAAGAATACACAAATTATTACAGGGCAAAGGGACTTGATGGCACTTCAGCCCTTTTGCATTTTAAGATCTAATTGTTGGAAATTTTGTGAAAATAGTATTTTTCACAAATATAGGAAAATGATTTTTTCCTATTTTGGACTAGAAATAAATATAATAAAATGAGCGGGTTTTATATATTTATTTGTGGGTTTGTGTTCTATGTCGGAAGAGCTTCGCAACGAACTAAACCATGTCCAAAACGGAGCTAAGATGAATGAGATATCGATGCTCAAAGTTTGGTGTTTGAAACTTGAATGCTGAAAAAGTGGGAAAGTGACACCTTGTCCCACATCGGATGAGAGATGGAACTTAAAGGGGTATTTAAGTGGGAACTCTCCATCCTTATTGTTTCATGGAAGCACTCACAAGTGTACTCGCGAAGGGTGCGGAGCACCCTAACTCGCACTCGCACACGCGCGCGCGCGTGGCGTGGGCGATGAGGCGCAATGTGGCGCTTTGATGGCGCACTTTGCACCAAAGTGAGCCAAAACGGCACGACTGTGTGGCGTGCTCATAGAGGCTCACAGGTGACGTGGCAGACGCGCGCAGGCGCGCATGGACCTGAGTGAGTATGGCGCACGCGCGCATGGATCGTACAGACCTGGGCGCGCGCGCACCAGTGTTACTTGCGCGCGCGCGCGCAGAAGCTTCCAGCTGCAGTTATGTCAGTGCAGTTACATTCAGCATTCGAAACTGACGAAGTCAATGCTTTTGACTGCGAATTTAATGACGAATTAAAGTGCATTAAAGACGTTTAATGCAGTTTAATTCTCCCATTAATTTCGTTTTTCAGTTTCTTCAGGACCTGCTGTATAAATAGGAGACTCCTTCAGCAGATTTGATACACCGAATTACACAGCAATACAATCTTCTCCACTGCAGATTTCTTTTTCTCTTCAAGCTATCAAGGTACACCTTCGGGTTGGAGTCAAGACCGGCAGTGCAACTGCTTCGGGCTGTTGTATCCTGGAAACAAACGTGTTCTCCTGGGAGACACGAAATTTGTTTTAAGGGAACCGTGTCTAACACGATCCTCAGCCAAGAACAGTGTTTCTGTTCGAATCCTTTTGTTCTTGTTTTTCCTATTTTCAGTTGTAATTTGTACTGTAATTTTAATTCATTCTGATTTGTTTCTGTAATTCAAGGTAATAAAAGAATTTATTTATTTTTACACGAACGGATTCCTACAATCTTAAAACAAATTTTAAAACACCGTTCGTGTAGAATCACAAAACTTCTCTGTTGTGATTTCATTTTTTTTTTCACAGCAGGTAGTGTTTTAAAAGGTTTTTCTCTGTTTTGATTCAAAGTAGCGACTTTGTCAAAACAGAACTCTGTTCTTCTACTCCTTCTTTGTCTTTGGGTTCTAAGATCTTCTCTTGTAGTCTTCAAAGTTGGACTTAGAAGCTACGAGGCTGATTTTGTTACTCATCGATTTTGTTAGTAAAATAATAAATCGGCACATTTATTATTCAAACAGTTTTATTATCTTGGTTTTGTGGAATTTTTCAGAATGTCGATTGAAAATACCAACGTCAACGTTGTTGTCGGTACCCCTACCAACACTGTGGGAGCGTCCACAGTGGTGAATCATGCTGAACGACCCGAGAAGTTCTCGGGTCTCCACTTCAAAAGGTGGCAACAGAAGATGTTCTTCTACTTGACCACCATGAACCTTGCGAGGTTCTTGACTGAAACCGCTCCCCAACCTGCGGAAGGGGAGACCGACGCTCAGGCTCTGAGTGCGGTAGAGGCATGGAAGCACTCGGATTTCATATGTCGAGGCTATGTACTAAATGGTCTCTCGGATGCCTTGTATAATGTGTACTATAATTTCAAGACTTCCAAAGAATTATGGGAGTCTTTGGATAAAAAGTACAAAACGGAGGATGCGGGAACAAAGAAATTTGTTGTCGCCCGTTTCTTGGACTTCAAAATGGATGATAACAAGACTGTAATGAACCAAGTCCAAGAGTTGCAAATTATACTAAACGACATCCATGCTGAGGGAATGGTACTTAGCGAAACATTTCAAGTGGCAGCAATGATCGAAAAGTTACCTCCTGCTTGGTTGGATTTTAAGAATTATCTTAAACACAAGCGAAAGGAAATGTCGGTCGAGGACCTTGTTCTTCGTCTTCGTATAGAAGAAGAAAACATGGTGGCCCAAAAAGGCACCATTTTGCAAGCTTCGGCTAAGGCAAACATGGTGGAAGTTGGGGAGTCCTCAAAGGGCAAGAAAGGCAAGGGTAAAAAGGACAACAAAGGGAAAGCAAAGGTTAACAACCTTGGACCGAAAAAGGGGGCTGTGAAAAAGAAGTTTGCGCCTTTCCAAGGTACTTGTTACAATTGTAACGAGACGGGGCACCGTGCTAACCAATGCAATAAACCTAAGCGTGAGCGTGCGCATATGGTTGATGAGGATGGTATGCCTCTGATTGCAATGATAACCGAGGAAGCGGCTATGATTGAAGAAGTCAACGCAATGGGTGAAAACCCAAAAGGATGGTTCATTGACACGGGTGCAACCCGCCATGTTTGTGGAGACAAGGCTCTTTTCTCTACATTCAAGGAAGCTTCGGGTGAAGAAAAGCTTTATATGAGGAATAAAGCTACCGCAAGCATCAAGGGGGAAGGCACGGTCGTCTTGAAGATGACTTCGGGCAAGGAGCTTACCTTGACAAAAGTGTTTTATGTCCCAGAGATACGGAAGAATCTCGTGTCGGGATGGATGCTCAACAAGTTTGGATTTCGTCTAGTGTTTGAATCGGACAATTTTGTCTTGTCTAGACGTGGTACTTTTATTGGAAAGGGCTATGCCCTAAATGGAATGTTTAAAATGAATGTAATGTTTGTAAACCATAACAAAAGTTTGAATGAAATTTCTACTTCTACTTACATGATTGAGTCTTCTAATGTTTGGCATGGTAGACTAGGACATGTAAATTTTAATTCATTACGATGTTTAATTAAATTAAACTTGATACCAACATTCCATATCGAGTCCAATCACAAATGCGAGACATGTGTTGAATCCAAACTTACGAGATCATCGTTTAAATCGGTTGAGCGAATAACCGAACCCCTTGATTTAATTCATACCGATGTGTGTGATTTAAAAGCGGTTCCCTCGCGTGGAGGAAATAAGTACTTCATCACGTTTATTGATGATTGTACGAAATATTGCTATGTGTATTTACTAAAAAGTTAAGACGAAGCAATAGAGAAGTTTATCTTGTACAAAAATGAAGTTGAGAATCAACTTAAAAAGAAGATAAAAGCTTTGAGAAGCGATCGAGGAGGTGAATACGTTGCACCTTTTGCGGAGTTATGCGCAAAAAGTGGCATTGTACATGAGTGTACACCTCCTTATTCTCCACAATCAAATGGCGTTGCGGAACGAAAGAACCGCACATTGAAAGAAATGATGAATGCCATGTTGATAAGCTCGGGAGTGAACCGAGAAATGTGGGGGGACGCCATTCTCTCAGCAAACTATCTTTTGAACAAGATACCTTTGAAAAATAGGGATGAAACTCCATATGAGTTATGGAGAAAAAGGAAGCCTTCATACAAATACTTGAAAGTGTGGGGGTGCCTAGCTAAGGTGATTGTACCACCTCCTAAGGCTCTTAGGATAGGACCCAAAACGGTTGATTGCATTTTCATAGGATATGCACATCAAAGTAGTGCGCATCGTTTTCTTGTACATGAGTCCAAGAATCCCGATGTACATAAACACACTATCATGGAGGCAAATCCTAACATTGTCTCATATTTTGAGAATGTGTTTCCTATGTTAGGACAAACACATACGACTTCATCAACAGCAGTTGATGAAGCAGGTCCAAGTTCGTCTACATGGTTAGATGAAGCAGGACCAAGTTCATCTACGCGATTAGATGAAAGACATGAACGACCAGAGGTCGAGGAGGGTGAGCTTAGACGAAGTAAATGACAAAGGGTTGAAAAATCCTTTGGTCCAGACTTCGTGAGCTACATGGTTGAGGGTGAGCCCAATACCTACCGCGAAGCGGTTACCTCTACGGAAGGACCTCAATGGCAAGAAGCAATTAAGAATGAAATTGATTCTATATTGCAAAATCATACTTGGGAGTTAGTAGATCTTCCACCTGGTTGTAAACCACTTGGATATCGTTGGATATTCAAAAGGAAGATGAAAGCCGATGGAAGTATTGATAAATACAAGGCAAGGTTAGTGATCAAAGGATTTAGACAAAAGGAGGGTCTAGATTATTTTGATACTTACTCGCCTGTAACGCGAATAACCTCTATACGATTGGTTCTTGCAATTGCGGCTTTAAGAAATTTGGAAGTTCACCAAATGGATGTAAAGACCGCATTTCTAAATGGCGATTTAGAAGAAGAAATTTACATGGAACAACCTGAGGATTTTTCCGCCCCTGGAAACAAGGGTAAAGTATGTAAATTGGTCAAGTCTTTGTATGGCTTGAAGCAAGCTCCAAAACAATGGCATCAAAAGTTTGATCATGTCATGATTGACAATGGTTTCAAAATAAATGAGTGCGACAAGTGTGTTTATTTTAAAGACACACCAAGAGGTTATGTGATTCTATGTCTTTATGTAGATGATATGCTTATCATTGGGAGTGATGATAAGATGATCAACTCAACGAAAGACATGTTGAAAGCGAGGTTTGACATGAAAGACATGGGTCTCGCGGATGTGATTCTTGGAGTAAAAATCACTAGAACCCAAA
This sequence comes from Helianthus tuberosus, assembly GCA_030545235.1. Lineage (NCBI taxonomy): Eukaryota > Viridiplantae > Streptophyta > Magnoliopsida > Asterales > Asteraceae > Helianthus > Helianthus tuberosus. Next base: position 3,946,706 of record CM060363.1, read on the forward strand.
ATGGTCTTGTGTTGAGTCAATCTCACTACGTGGATAAGATCCTTGGGAAATTCAATTCGGACGATACGAGTATAGCTCGAACTCCAATTGATAATACCCAACGCCTAAGGAAGAATAGAGGCGAGAGTGTTTCTCAGTTAGAGTACTCAAGGATCATTGGTAGTCTCATGTATCTAATGACATGTACTAGACCCGACTTAGCATATGCAGTGAGCAGGCTAAGTAGATACACCAGTAATCCGAGCGAGGATCATTGGAAAGCTATCACGAGGGTGCTTAGATACATAAGATACACGAGAGACTATGGATTGCATTATACCCGTCATCCAGCAGTGATCGAAGGATACACTGACGCGAACTGGATATCGGATATAAAGGATCACAGATCCACAAGTGGTTACGTGTTTACACTTGCTGGCGCAGCTATAGCTTGGAAGTCTTCCAAGCAAACGGTTATAGCTAGATCCACGATGGAATCCGAATTCGTCGCTTTAGATAAAAGCGGGGAAGAGGCGGAGTGGCTACGTCAATTTGTGGAAGATATTCCGAGATGGCCAAAGCCGTTGACGGCGATCTGCATACATTGTGATAATCAGTCTGCTCTTGCTAGAGCACAAAACATGATGTACAATGGCAGATCAAGGCACATTCGACGTAGACACAACACGGTACGACAACTTATCTCAACGGGTGTGATCTCAGTTGACTATGTGAGGTCAAATGAGAACATTGCGGACCCGTTAACAAAAGGCTTAAGCACAGATAAGGTGTATAGGTTGTCAAGAGGAATGGGACTAAAGCCCATAGATGAAGGGAATATGAGGGAAACCTAACCTAGTTGACTGGAGATCCCAAGATCTAGGTTCAATAGGCAAACTTAATCATAAACCCAAAGGGAGTCACTGTGGGGGGTGCCCCAAAATCAATAAAGGGAGTTGTATACTTCCTAGTCCATTCCAATTAGTGACATGAAGGAAAGGTTAAGCATGTTGAGGTTAAGGATTTTGAGGAAATCCAAATTAACCATGATGCTTTTAATGATTCAGAGGAATCACCTATGTTAGAGAGAAGTGGGGTCGCTTCGAATGGATTTGTGGGGAGGCGCAAATCCTAGAGCTCTCGCAGAACCAGGAACGTGTTCCATGACCATGAACGGACACAACCATGAGGTCTTAACTCGACTAGGGAGAGTATTGTGTGAATGTATATTGTCGCCTACATAAATGGGGGATAGTTCAAAGACCCCGCGTCTACAAGACCCTAGGAGGCTAAGTATGCTTCACAAAAGAAGGTTCAAAGGTTACACCTACCTATCTTGCAATGCTCAACTGTTGAACGTGTATCGTTGAAACTTGATAGATCGATTTCTATTCATGTGGGGGATTGTTGGAAATTTTGTGAAAATAGTATTTTTCACAAATATAGGAAAATGATTTTTTCCTATTTTGGACTAGAAATAAATATAATAAAATGAGCGGGTTTTATATATTTATTTGTGGGTTTGTGTTCTATGTCGGAAGAGCTTCGCAACGAACTAAACCATGTCCAAAACGGAGCTAAGATGAATGAGATATCGATGCTCAAAGTTTGGTGTTTGAAACTTGAATGCTGAAAAAGTGGGAAAGTGGCACCTTGTCCCACATCGGATGAGAGATGGAACTTAAAGGGGTATTTAAGTGGGAACTCTCCATCCTTATTGTTTCATGGAAGTACTCACTAGTGTACTCGCGAAGGGTGCGGAGCACCCTAACTCGCACTCGCACTCGCGCGCCCGCGCGCGTGGCGTGGGCAATGTGGCGCTTTGATGGCGCACTTTGCACTTCGCACACATGGCATGGAGGCGCATGGTGCATGGGCCTGATGTGACGTGCGCGGCGCACCAAAGTGAGCCAAAACGGCGCGACTGTGTGGCGTGCTCGTAGAGGCTCACAGGTGACGTGGCAGACGCGCGCAGGCGCGCATGGACCTGAGTGAGTATGGCGCACGCGCGCATGGATCGTGCAGACCTGGGCGCGCGCGCACCAGTGTTACTTGCGCGCGCGCGCGCAGAAGCTTCCAGCCGCAGTTATGTCAGTGCAGTTACATTCAGCATTCGAAATTGACGAAGTCAATGCTTTTGACTGCAAATTTAATGACGAATTAAAGTGCATTAAAGACGTTTAATGCAGTTTAATTCTCCCATTAATTTCGTTTTTCAGTTTCTTCAGGACCTGCTGTATAAATAGGAGACTCCTTCAGCAGATTTGATACACCGAATTACACAGCAATACAATCTTCTCCACTGCAGATTTCTTTTTCTCTTCAAGCTATCAAGGTACACCTTCGGGTTGGAGTCAAGACCAGCAGTGCAACTGCTTCGGGCTGTTGTATCCTGGAAACAAACGTGTTCTCCTGGGAGACACGAAATTTGTTTTAAGGGACCCGTGTCTAACACGATCCTCAGCCAAGAACAGTGTTTCTGTTCGAATCCTTTTGTTCTTGTTTTTCCTATTTTCAGTTGTAATTTGTACTGTAATTTTAATTCATTCTGATTTGTTTCTGTAATTCAAGTTAATAAAAGAATTTATTTATTTTTACACGAACGGATTCCTACACTAATTCGTTCTGAACTCAAACCGGAGAGTGATCACCATGAGTTAAAGTTATTGTTTTTATGTTCATCGTATGGCAATGTAATCTATCTCGTTACACATTTTTATCGCTTTGGTGTGATATCTAGAAGAGTCTTGTCAAATTGTTTGTTGGTATATCGTTTTGGTGTAATATCTTGTGTAATATCTATAAGAGTCTTGTCAAATTGTTTTGTTTTGGTGTGATATCTTTAAGAGTCTTGTCAAAAGCTTTTATGATGCAACAAATTCAAGTTCTTATGTTTAATTCATAACATTTTTATTAGTAAGGATATTTTGTTCATTTTACACCTATTTAACACCAAAAACTAACTTTTATCCGCTTCAGCGACTATCCGAGAACCAATATGCAAAAGTTGAGAACTATAACTGTAATTTTAAAAATATATGGGCTATTGGTGAAAATGAAGCAAACTACGTTTTAAGTTTTTAACTAACAAAAAAAAAAGTAAATCAAACAAGAAATGAAGACAAAAGAACAAAGAAGTCACTATCCCGACTGATAAGTAGAGATAAGTCTGTTATCTTTTCATATAATTCAGTCTTCCAAGATTGAGTCCACACATATCTTTTTTCCCTTTTAAAGAAAATTCCGATGATTATCCTGATGGATAATATTAATACGGATATATACGTTATGGTTATAAACATCATACATCGAAACTTAAATTGATTATTTATCACTCCAAGCCTACCTTTGTCTTTCAAAAGACCTTTAAAGAAGATGGTCACGTCTGCATTAGCGTTAGCACAACCGGACTATGACCGGAAAGCGGAGCTCAGGGCGTTCGACGAAACCAAAGCTGGCGTCAAAGGACTTGTTGATGCTGGAATAACAGAAGTTCCTAGAATATTTCATCTACCTTCACCTGAAAACCTCAACTCCCAACAACACGAGCTGACTCTTCCAACCATCGACCTCCAAGGAATCGATAACAATCCGATACAACGAAAAGAGGTGGTCGAGAAAGTGAAGGATGCATTGGAGAGCTGGGGATTCTTTCAGTTGGTGAATCATGGAATCCCGAATAATATATTGGAGGACATGAAAAAAGGAGTGAAGGATTTTCATGAGCAAGACACTGAGGTGAAGAAGCAGTGGTACACAAGAGATTCAACGAGTAGGGTGTTGTATCACAGCAACTTTGACTTGTATACTTCATCGGTGACTAACTGGCGAGACACCTTCTACTGCACCATGGCTCCTAACCCTCCTCAACCACACGAGTTGCCACCACCTTGCAGGTATCCTTGGTCAAAACTTGAATGGTTGCAAAGGTTTAATCATTGGATATTAATTTGTTTGATTGGGATACTGTTGTAGAGAAATTTTGTTGGAGTACTCAAGACATGTGATGAAACTCGGGGTTTGTTTATTCGGGTTGATATCTGAGGCACTTGGTCTTGATCCGAATCATCTTGAGGACATAGGATGTGCTGATGGGCTTGGTGTTCTTGGCCATTACTATCCTTCTTGTCCACAACCTGAATTAACGATAGGAACCCCGGAGCATGCTGACAGCGATTTCATCACTATTCTTCTGCAAGATCATATTGGTGGACTCAAGATCTTTTATCAGAATCAGTGGACTGATGTTCCTCCTATACCGGGAGCTCTTGTAGTGAACGCTGGAGATCTTCTACAGGCATCTCTCTCACCCCACCCTCTCTCTTTTAGTGTGTCAAGCTTCAAAAGCATTTTATTGTGTAAATAGCGAGTACACCCGCGCTCCGCGGCAAGGGTGGGCCGTTTTTACCAAAAAAATAAATGGAAAGATTACATAGCTAGTCCCTGTGGTTTGCACAAAATGACATACTTAGGTACTAATAGTTTAAAAGCACCTTCTAGGGTATTAACTTTTCATTTTGTAACGTTTGGAGGTATTAACTTCTAGGGTATTAACATAGTTAGTCCCTGTGGTTTGCACAAAATAACATACTTAGGTACTAATAGAATGTGATTTTAAACCTACAAATAAGGTTAATACCTCCAAACGTTACAAAATGAAAAGTTAATGCCCTAAAATGTGATTTTAAACTATTACTACCTAAGTATGTTACTTTGTGCAGACCACAGGACTAACTATGCAATGGAACCTAAAACTAATATATTATAAGAAGGTGGCTAAAACTAACATTTTAGAAGTATTGAAGTGTTTGAGGATTAATATTTAATACAATATATAATAATAGATTAATGTATAAACTTGGTATCTCAAATTTGTTATGACTGTCATAAAGTTTTTAACACAGGTCAAGTACATTTATATTTGAAACCGAGATTTCATCTTAAAAGTTAAAAGCATATATAGTGTATTAAAACAAATCCATTGGAACTTACAGCTGATTACAAATGACAAGTTTGTGAGTTCACAACACAAAGTGGTGACCAACAAGGTTGGGCCAAGAGTATCAGTCGCGTCATTCTTTACCACGGGTCATATCCAGACTTCGAAGGTGTATGGACCGATCACTGAGTTGCTATCAGAAGATAATCCAGCCAAATATAGAAATATAACAGTGAAAGAATATGTAGATTATTTCGGGGCAAAGGGACTTGATGGCACTTCTGCTCTTTTGCATTTCAAGATCTAATTCGCTTAGAAGTCAATGTGTGACTCATCACTATGTGTAAAAGCTATTGTGTTTATGTTCATCATATATATAGTACTGTAATATATCTTAGACACGTTTTTAACGTTTTGATGCAATGTTTATAAGAATTTGGTTAAATTATTTGGTTGGTATATTGTTTTGTTGGGGAAATTCGAAATTGCTTGGATAAATCTGAAGTCGTGTAATCACTTTCAGATCAAACAATTGGAGTGGCTACCAATCTTTGATCGGATAAAATCAGAATTGATTCTAGATTTCTGTATGAGAATTTGGTTGTGAAATTTTTGAGGGATTCTCACGAACTTGAATTCGTCTAGGGTTTCGAAAATTGTTTGAGAGAGCGTATTTGCAGTTTTCCATAACTGCCTGCAGTTTTTGTTTTGAACAAAAACACCTTTCGACCCCAGCCAGGTGCTCTGCCCCTTGGACCCCGCCAGGGGCTGCCGCCCCTTGGACCCCGCTTCTCTCGGGGGCGCTGCCCCCTTGGATCCCCTTGTTAGTCCCGATGACATTCAAATAAGTGTGCACTCTTATTTGAATGTCACACGCAATCTCAAATTACACTAAAATATCCAACATGTTTATCATTTGCAAATAGCAGTGTTATTTGGGGGGGGGGGGGGGGGGGAGATCATTGTTCTTCATCTAGACGAAGAATTCCATCTAAAGAAGATCTTCAAAGACAACATTGTTCATGCTCTAACTAGTTCAGTTTATTTAAAACAAAACCAACTTATTGACATATTTAAAATTTAGAATGATTTATTATCATAATCGTTTTCAACTTTAACTAACCAACTCAACTGACATAAAAAGAATACTAACTAAAACAAACAAGAAATGAAGAAAAAATAAGAAGAAAGAAGTCACCATATGATAATTAGAGATCAGTCAGTTTTAAAAGGTTGTGTCCACATATATTTAATGAAATATCTTGTGATGAACAATATGGACACGTTATGGTTATGAATATCATACATTATCATTTATCACTTCATGGTTTTTGTTTTCTAGATGACAAACAAAATGGTTCTCAGTGACACGTCTACATGTCAACCGGACTATGACCGGAAAGCAGAGCTCAAGGCGTTCGACGAAACCAAAACCGGCGTCAAAGGACTTGTTGATGCCGGAATAACCGAAGTCCCTAGAATATTTCATCTACCTTCACCCGAAAACCTCAACTCCCAACAACCCGAGCTAACTCTTCCTACCATCGACCTCCAAGGAATCGATAACAATCCGATACGACGAAAGGAGGTGATCGAGCAAGTGAAGGATGCGTTAGAGAGCTGGGGATTCTTCCAGCTGGTGAATCATGGAATCCCGAATAATATATTGGAGGAGATGATAAAAGGAGTGATGGATTTTTATGAGCAAGAGAGTGAGGTGAAGAAGCAGTGGTACACAAGGGATATGAGTGGGAAGACTAGGGTGGTGTATAACAGTAACTTTGACTTGTATGCTGCACCAGTGACTAACTGGCGAGACACCTTCTACTGCACCATGGCTCCTAACCCTCCTCAACCACACGAGCTGCCACCCCCTTGCAGGTTTTATTATTATTATTTTTTTAATGCATCCATACTTTTCTTTGTGATTGATTAGTTGGGTTGGGTTGGGTCGGGTTGGGTTAGGTGTTATGTAACGTAAAGTTTAATCACTGAATATATTGTTTGATTGGATATTGTTGTAGGGATATTTTGTTGGAGTATTCGAAACAAGTGATGAAACTCGGGGTTTGTTTGTTTGAGTTGATGTCTGAGGGTCTTGGGCTTGACCGAAACCACCTTTTGGACATAGGATGTGCCGATGGGCTTGCCGTTCTTGGACATTACTATCCTTCTTGTCCACAACCTGAATTAACAATAGGCACCCGAGATCACACTGATAATGATTTTATCACAATTCTTCTGCAAGATCATATTGGTGGCCTCAAGGTCTTCTATCAAGATCGATGGACTGATGTTCCTCCTATACCGGGAGCTCTTGTAGTGAATGCTGGAGATTTTTTGCAGGCATCTCTCTCACCCTCAACTCTCTCTCTTTCTCTCTCTGTCTCAAACACACATAGAGTTACATGCTTCAATATCGTTTTATTGGTCTATTATCTTATACGTGATATGGGTGACGTAAAGTTATTAACGAGAGTCAAACATATTTGAAACTGAAATTTAGACTAGACGTTAAAAGCGTAGTGTATTAAAATAAATCCATTGGAATTTTGCAGTTGATTACAAACGACAAGTTTGTGAGTTCGCAACACAAAGTGGTGGCAAACAAGGTTGGGCCAAGAGTATCAGTGGCGTCATTCTTTACTACAGGGCATATCCAGAATTCGAAGGTGTATGGACCGATCACTGAGTTGCTTTCAGAAGACAATCCAGCCAAGTATAGAGGCACAACAATAAAAGAATACTTAGATTATTATTGGGCAAAGGGACTTGATGGCACTTCTGCCCTTTTGCATTTCAAGATCTAACTCGTTTATAAGTCAATATGGGAATCATCACTACGAGTTAAAGCTATTAATTTCATGTTCATCATATGGTAAATGTAATATATCTTGACTCACGTTTTTTTTCGTTTTGGTGCCATTTTCATAAATGTTTGTTCAAATTGTTTAATTTGATCCGTTTCTAAAGATTATGCATAATCCTACTAATTGGTTGGATACTTAAACATTTTAACAAACAAATGAAATATATTGATAAAGGACATAACAACTAATGGCATATGCATATATTTTTTATGGTTAAGTTAAAAAGTTAAAGGTTCATTTAATTTAATGTGGTTGTATTAAGTCTCATAGTTGAGCTAAAACTAACATTTGATTGATCAACTTTAAGCACCAGTCACCTATAGACATTTCTTTTAACCTACCTTGGGTTAGTTGGAGGCTCGAAGCTTATGTAACATGAGTTTTTAGGCCGATGAATAAACATTCATAATTGATTGCTAACAAACATAGATTATAATTATAGGTTCGACACTTGTAAATCATAACCTCTGTTCGATATTGTGGAAATCCTTAATTAGCTAGGATGTTAGATAACAGTAATAAACCTATGGTCATTTTATTACTGTTATCTAACACAACCTTGTTCTTCAGTCAATGCAAATCTAAAGACGCTATTACTCTCATTCTACTATTATGGATAAACATGACTTTCATAAATTCTCTTTAGTTAGCAATGGTGATTTTTCCCCAACAAACATCTCCATGCATATGATCTATGATTATGAAGATGTTGGTGAAAATATGCTCTGCTCTATAGAGTATGCGAGATTTGGTGAAAATATGCTCTGCCCTATAGAGCATCTGAACTTTTGAAAATATTTATTTGAAATGTTTTCTTCTTTATTTGTACTTTGGCTAGACGCCGTTAAGTTTGTTAGTATCTTTGGAAAAGATGTGGAAATTTAGAAAAGTAAAGATATTTGTAGGGTTGGAGATGAAATGAAGGTTTTAAGGATTTATAAGGATATGATGTCACAGATGACGTGGCAACTAAGAATTCCTAAGGACGCCCGTAGCAACGGAGATAGTCTAAAATTTAGACTATCATCATAACTGTTTTTAACTTTAATTAAGACCACCTGTAGTGGTAATTTGATTGGTGTTGACGTGATTGTGAAAACGTTGGTAGAGGGGCTTGATCTTGAAAGAGAAGCTTGGTGTCACATGTCACATAATGCTTAAAAGAAGGCTTGATCTTCAAGCCCCACTACACATGTTCTAATAAAAAATAAATAAATCAAACAAGAAATGCAGACAAAAGAAGAAAGAAGTCACCATCTCGACTGATAAGTAGAGATAAGCCCGTTATCTTCAGTCTTAAAAGGTTTAGTCCACACATATATATTTTTTTTCCTTTCAAATAAAATTCCGATGATTATCCATGATGGTTATAAACATCATACATCGAAACTTAAATTGATTATTTATCACTCCAAGAGGTACCTTTGTCTTTCAGAAGACCTTTATAGAAAATGGTCACGTCTGCATTAGCATTAGCACAACAGGACTATGACCGGAAAGCGGAGCTGAGGGCGTTCGACGAAACCAAAGCCGGCGTCAAAGGACTTGTTGATGCCGGAATAACAGAAGTCCCTAGAATATTTCATCTACCTTCACCCGAAAACCTCAACACCCAACAACCCGAGCTAACTCTTCCTACCATCGACCTTCAAGGAATCGATGAAGACCCGATTCGACGAAAGGATGTTATCGAGAAAATGAAAGATGCATTGGAGAGCTGGGGATTCTTTCAGCTGGTGAATCATGGAATCCCGATTAATATACTGGAGGACATGAAAAAAGGAGTGATGGATTTTCATGAGCAAGACAGTGAGGTGAAGAAGCAGTGGTACACAAGAGATTCAACGAGTAGGGTGTTGTATTACAGCAACTTTGACTTGTATACTTCATCGGTGACTAACTGGCGAGATACCTTCTACTGCACCATGGCTCCTAACCCTCCTCAACCACATGAGTTGCCACCACCATGCAGGTATTCTTGGTCAAGGGATTGAATAAGTTTATTAATGATCAAACTGAATAAGTTTATTTTAAACTAAAAACTGAACCATTAAAACTTAAATTGGTTGCAAAGGTTTAATCATTGGATATTAATTTGTTAGATTGGGATATTATTGTAGGGAAATTTTGTTGGAGTACTCAAGACATGTGATGAAACTCGGGGTTTGTTTATTCGGGTTGATATCTGAGGCTATTGGTCTTGATCCGAATCATCTTGTGGACATAGGATGTGCTGATGGGCTTGGTGTTCTTGGCCATTACTATCCTTCTTGTCCACAACCTGAACTAACAATAGGAACCCCGGAGCATGCTGACAGCGATTTCATCACTATTCTTCTGCAAGATCATATTGGTGGCCTCAAGATCTTTTATGAGAATCAGTGGACTGATTTTCCTCCTATACCGGGAGCTCTTGTAGTGAACGCTGGAGATCTTCTACAGGCATCTCTCTCACCCCCACCCCCTCTCTCTGTCAAGCTTCAAAATCATTTTATTGGTGATTGGTCTAAGTAGCGAGTACACCCGTGATCCGCGGCGAGGGTGGGCCGTTTTTACCAAAAAATTAAATGGAAATGTTGACCCAACGGTACCTAAAACTAATATATTAGTATAAAAAAGTTGCTAAAACTAACATTTTAAAAGTATTGAAGTGTTTGAGGGTTTATACAATATATAATAGTATAAACTTGGTATCTCAAATTTGCCATGACTGTCATAAAGTTTTTAACACAGGTTAAGTATATTTATATTTGAGACCAAGATTTCATCTTAGAAGTTAAAAGCATAGTATACTAAAATAAATCCATTGGAATTTACAGTTGATTACAAATGACAAGTTTGTGAGTTCGCAACACAAAGTGGTGACAAACAAGGTTGGGCCTAGAGTATCACTCGCGTCATTCTTTACGACGGGTAATATCCAGACTTCGAAGGTGTATGGACCAATCACTGAGTTGCTATCAGAAGATAACCCAGCTAAATATAGAGATATAACAGTGAAAGAATACTTAGATTATTACAGGGCAAAGGGACTTGATGGCACTTCTGCTCTTTTGCATTTCAAGATCTAATTCGTTTAGAAGTCATTTTGTGACTCATCACTATGTGTAAAAGTTATCTTAGACACGTTTTTAATGTTTTTGTTGGTGCACTCATGTCTGTACTTTGTCTGTATTTTGTCTTGTTACGAAACGATGTCTTTGTTAGTCTTGTAAGTTTGACCAAGTCAACCATCCTCCTGGTTTGACTTGGCCAAACAGTCAACATTATGTTTGTAAGATGTTGGGTCGAAGGATGTGCCATCGAAGGATTGCCTATATCCTTCGATGACCTGCTCGAAAGATAACCTTCGATGGATGGACCACTAAAGATCACATCTTTCGTGGTACATGTTGATCCTTCGAGTTGTTTCTGGTCGATAGATGATCCTTCGATCATCCTATCTGATCCTTCGACCAGACCTGCTGTGTTGGGTATAAATACCCGTGTGTTGTATTCACTTCGATAGACAAGACAGAAGTGAAGTAAGACAGATAAGGAAAACAGAACACACACACACTAGAGAGAGTTTGCAGAACTGATTTGTAAACCTTGTGCTTGTAACGGACCTTTCATACGCATTAATACAAGTGGTGTTAATCGTTGAGTCTTGCGTGTCGTGTTTTTGCTTGTTCTATCTCGGTTTGCTATTTCGGTTGGATTCCGCACAACCGGAGTGGTTCGTATACAAGGATTAGGCGACTAGATCCTCCCCTAGCCGGACCTACAGTTTTGGTGCAATCTTTATAAGAATTTGGTTGGTATATTGTTTATCATTTGCAAATAGCAGTGTTATTGTGTGTGTGTATGTGTGTGTGTGTGGGGGGGGGGGGGGGTTGGAGGAGGAATTCAACGAGAAAGAAGGCTACCAACTTAAGAGAGATGGTGTACTAAGGTTGCATCTTGGGTTGTGATTTTTCAAGACATTTTGAGGTAATCTTTTGTATGATCTATGCCAAGGTTTTTGTTGTTTTGGAATTATACAACATTTGTTGAGTTGGATTTCTAGTTTAAGGATTCACCTTTTATTTAACTAACAAGACCAAAGGAGATTGATGTCTAAAACACGCATGTTGCAACTCTTTTGGGTCACATCTTGATTTTGCCATCTTGGAGTTAGCATGATAGAAAGAAGATGTTGGCATTCATGGCTACTCAGATCACACATGTCATCAGGTCCACACTTCGTTACCAGGCAAAGTATCCTATTAAATCCTGGAAAAATGTGATAATATGTGGGAGAATTTTGAATTTTGTATTTCCTTTTTGAGATGTAGAAATAAATAAGAAAGCACTATTGATGGACTATAGTTAATGGCAAACTCAGATCATATCTTTTTCAACAGCTGAAAAAGATTTTATCATAAATTTAGAAAGGAAACGGAGGTCCGGAACTACCAAGGAGCCTGTACCCAGAATTGGTGAAGTGTGACTTCTAATGTTAGCAAGATAGTTGTGAGGAAGCTTTTCATGGGGATAAGCAAAGATGAAGTGTGGAGATGTGATAGAAAGGTAAACAACTGTGTTTTAACGTGTGTGTAAGGAGAGTGGGGGTGGTCACTAGCGATAGAATTCTATCACTCACAAGCACCCAATCAAGTTCCGCCATGTCATCAACCATTTTTTCATCATTCACAACCTTTTTTAGTGGCAATGGTCATCACTCACCACCACACCCAACAATTTCCCCCCAACCAACAATTCCTCACACAAAATCAATTCATCACGCGTTATTTTTGTCACGCGTTATACTTTTCAGCATCTTCCACGCGTGATAGAAGTATGGTGGCGGTGGGAATTTTTTTTTATCACTCGTTATTTTTGTGTATCACGGAAGTTTAACTTGCCACCCCCACTCCCCTAAGTAGATGGATTTAAGTGTTTATTATCACAAAACATAACATGGTTACTTTGAGTTTGATTTGATTTGCAGGTACCCAGCACTTAACGGATGGCTTTTGGAGCTTAACGGAAGGTTTTTGGGAAGCACTATGAATGATTGAAAGCATTAATGCAAGATGGGAGTTCAAAAACGCGAAAACGGGCAAAAAACCAGTAATCAACGTAAGGTGGCACTGAGTGACAGATAGACATGCGGAAATTTAGGTTTTCACCCTATTTAAAGATATCTTCAACCTCAAACGCATATACCTTCAACCCTAGACGTTTTTGGCCTCCCAAGGACGAATTTTCAAGTTCCAAACCTCAATTTTCTCAAATCTTCAATGCAATCAAGATGAGGACCTTTTAAGTTCAGTTCCTCACCTACCAATTGATTAACCATATACATAGTCACTATTAATGCGGCTTCCCGCTAGGTTAATAATATCAATTGTGTTTTGTCAAATCTTAAACCCAGAGTAGATTACCTTTTCTAATAATTGTTTTTCCAATAAATCAAAGTAGGTGTTTATATAAATAATCTCACAATCAACAAAAAGATAATAGTTGTTAGATAATAATTAAAGAATAGTTTACAATCAAACACTAACCACGTATTCCATGTGGAGACGACCCTACTTACCCTTGCTAGTAAAGGTACTTAGGACCAATTTTTAAACTTGTTTTTGGCTAACCTTTCGACATCGATCAAATGCGTAACTATGCAAAGTTTTTGAAGGACGGACTTTTTTTAAAGGATTTACTTCCACTTATAAAAAGAAATTAGAGGATCTTTCTACTGTGACCTTAAATGAAGAGTGTTTTGGCAGTTTTGTAGAATAGTTTACCACAAAAAGTAGTAGATTCCATAAGTTCTACTATTCCCTGCTTAATTGGAGATCTCTCAGTTAGCAATACATTAGCTAATTTAGGTGCAAGTATAAATCTAATGCCTTATTCAGTTTTCTCTAAGCTTGACCTAGGGGAATCTACTCCTACTCGCACAAGTATTCAGTTAGCTAGCCGACCGATCGGTTAAGCATCCGAGAGGAATCATGGAGAATATATTAGTAAAGGTGGATAAGTTTGTCTTTCCAGTCGACTTCATTATTCCTGACATGGATGAAGATGTACCTCTTATCTTGGGACGACCAATTTTAGCTATTGCCTGAGCTATGGTTGATGTCTTTGAAGAAAAGCTTACTTTAAGAGTAGATGAAGAGAAAGTTACATCTGATGTTAAAGACTCAATGAAACACACTAAGGAGCAAGACGACTCAGTTTACTTTAAAGATTCCATTATGCACATGTAAGTGAATTCTTACAGATATGTGGTCGAGATCCGTCAAATACGCAATTGTTGGATGCTGGTATTAGAGACATTTCATATTTGAATTTAGAGGACAATATAGAATTATCTAAAGATTTTGAATATGATGAAGATTTGAATGAAGACACTCGGAATGAAGTATTTGAAGTCTTGGACATAAAAGAGTCAGAGGTGAAGACTTCAATTGAGGAGGTGCCCATTGATCGGAAGTGTCGCGCTCCGGTCAAAGATACATTTATAAATATTCCCAAATTATCTCAAACAAATAGTTAGCGTTAGTAAGGGGTTGAACCACGAAGAGTATGTGGTTTGCGTGTGAATTCGATTGATTTTTAAAGTTTGTCACTTATTATGAAGCTTGCTACTAAAATGATATGAATTTGTTTGTTGGAAAATGGGTCGGAACGAACCGACAATTTGATTTTTGATTATTAACTAACAAAAACTTAACAATTGCACAAAAATGTAATTAACGGTTTAAAAACAAGATATGTAAACAGGGTTCACACCCTGTTCAGTAATTGCAATCCTAGGGTTTCTACACGTTTTAGATTTGATTCAACTAAATATGTCATTAACGGATTTCTATCACGAAGCTTAGGTGCCAATTGCTATCAACGCGTATAACGGACCGCAATGCACTTCGTTACTTCGGACAAGTAAAACCTTTTGAGAGATAAGGCATAAATACACAAACTTATTTCGCAAAGTCGAATTTTATAATCATTCAACAATTCAAAAATGTAGTTCCAATGTAAGACAATTATCAATCAATTCAAAATACAATTCAGTTTGTCACAAAATCAAGCTAAGAACAATGTTCAAACCCTAGACTTACAAACACCAACACCGGGGTGAAACCTTCGAGAATTAGCCGCTCATGGTGAACGGGACTTGATCAATGATGGATGAGAGCTTGAATGTTGACATCTTGGAGCTTTGAAAGTGATGAAGATGGTGGTTAGGGTTTGTGATGGTGAAAGAGTTGGATGGTGATGAATGGAATGAAGATTAGGGTTGTAGGATGGATGATGATAATCGAATCGAATGGTTAATGGATCGAATCGATGATTAGAGGATGGATTGGTGATGTTTTTAGGCTCCAAGAACAAGTTCAAAACTCCCAAGTGAGTGTAACTCCCGAATATGTGGTCAAAGATATGCTATAACTCGTCCAAAACCGAAAGAAACTGAAATTTCACGATATGAAAAAGTAGAGGGCGTCGCCGACGGCCCTCTTGGGCGTCGGCGACGGTGCACAGAAAGTGAGGTTTTCTCCGACAGCTTATTCTCCTGTCTACGGACCATTTCGCGCGATGGGGCTATCTGAAGGGCGTCGCCGACGGCCCAGGAGGGCGTCGGCGACGGTACATGCATCATCCACTTTCTGTTTTTCCCATTTCTTGATCCCGGTTGATCCGTTTTCCGTCCCAGAGGTCCGTAAAGCTCCTGAATAGCTCCTTAAACTCCGTTATACCTGCAAAACACAACTCTAATCAAAAGTAGGCTAAACGAAACTAAAAATCACGTAAAAACATCAACTTAAACAATTACGAACACCGGTTTTCGACAACGTATCACCCATGCTAGAATTAAAGAAGCCCAGGTAACAAGCCAGTTGGGTTCAGGGTATACAGTACATATAGATGCCTTAAGCATCTTATGTATCGCAACTCCAACTCTCACACTCACACCCACTACATTCTCTCAATTCCGATTACTCCCTATGAACATCTTACTTATTCCTTACACTGGAGTCCGAACGCAGGAGACTGCCTCCTGCATATAAACTAACGGTTCATTGTTTTGCTAAACCCTTTTAGCCTGGGAGCCTATGAGACATCTATACCATCCCCTGTTGGTTATTTGTTGTTTCAACTATTAGCTTCGTGGATTTGGTTGCCATAAATCGTTCCGCTCGACTGCTCCAATGCCAAAATAGAGTCATGTTATTGCTAATGAAGATCACTTCTAATTGTTTCACATGATTAATCTTCCTCTTTGTTTGAACTAATAACTTGTTCTCAACTTCGATCAATCCTACATTGTGTCATTCAGGTGGCTTCATTCGTCACGTAATTGGTTCGGTTGCTTGATCCTGTTGCTAGATGTTCACGAATCCAGAAGTCAGGTTTCCTCCTCACAAAGTCATATCTGGCTTCGGTTCTAGTTAAGATTGGTTATTCGCCCTGATCTTCTTCTCAAATCCAAGAGTATTGATTGGTAAGCACCCCAATCAATCTTCTTCCTTTGATTTCATGAACAAGTTACAACTAACAGTTTTCGTTCTTCAACCGGTTAGACACCCCGAATGAAGGTTGCAATGAAGTCTTCGAATTTTTAATCGTTTAGAGACCTGGATAGAACTCCCAACAAAAATCTAGATGGCTTGGTTATACTCCTCAAGCTAACCTAATTAATTTTTCTTGTGGCTTGGTTATTCACCCCCAAGGCACACGTGACTTACTTTGCTTCTTTTCTGATTTTGGTTATGCACCCCAAAATCTGTAAACATGTATAAGTTGCTTCCGAGATCTTCAAGAACATTTTATAACGAACAGGCCTATCATTTAGTCTCTAGTCTCTAATACCAATTGTTGAAACATTTATAACTAAAGATATTCACATTGCCTTGTTCGTGGCTTTCTCTCTAGATGAGGGGGCAATCTTGACCCAAAACCTTCCAAGTATGTCAGTTTGGGTTGCTTTTAAAATTATATGGGTTGGTTTGAGTAAAGTATTTTAACTAAATGGGTCACATGTTGGCCCCAATGGATCTTTGATCTCTAGGCAATCGGATAACTTGAATAGATAAACTGAGAATTTGTACAATGGAATTCTGAAATGAGTACAAGGATGTAATACAATTTGAAATCTAATGCCTAATTATAGTTTCTAATGGGTGCGATCCAATAGACGCGTCTCTTCACGAATAAGTGCGTCCCTTGATCTTGTGGATGTAATTAAACATGATGGGGTGTGTCCTTTGATTGAAAAGTCATGTCCCTTCCTTCTTGTGGCTGCCAATCGACCAAGGGGTGCCTCCCAAGGGATTTCGCCACCCTTGGGGTGGTGGTTACCAAGTTCTGAATTGTCACAAATAGTCCCTCAACTTTGTAACCGCAAATCTTTATATTAATTACCATATAACCCTTGAACTTAAGGATGTGTAGGGATTATAAATTTCATTCAACCCCCTAATCACGAACATCATTGAGTTGTAGATCTTGAACTTTGATCAATTCCATCTTCTTGAAACTCCTCGGTATCCAATGTTTCACACGGATCTTCTTATTCACCAACCTTGCTCCTTACGAACCTTGCTTCACGCAAACACTTTGCTTCACACTTATCTTGACCGTACTTGATTTGTATCACACGAACCTCCTCTTGTGTAGTTGTCTCAACACGAACTCCAACGGTCTTGATTAACTTGCCTACCATCATATCACATGACTTGAATCCATATCGTATAGATTTTAGACATTCTAACTCACTCAGATCTCTAGTGGTTGTGTCACACAACAATTCTTTCTTCTGACCCAGTCACAAGATTACTTGTTTCCTTAAGACGCGTGCCTTCTTCTTGGTCTATCACAAGTTTATTCTCGTCATCATGGTTGTTTCTCACAACGGGGTTCTTCATCATTTATTGCTTCCCTCACGGATTCTCCACTTTTACTGGATTCACTCACTGGATTGTTTTATTGCACTTACTATATCAAATTCTGCATTCACTGGATGTATTTCCCAGCATTCACTGCTTCATTTTTCCTCTACATTCACTGCATTTTTCTGCACTCACTGCAACAATTTCTCTTCTTGTTTCCTGCATTCACTACATCATTTTCTCTTTTCTGTATTTGCTGCATTACCATGTTTCTTTGCATTCACTGCATCTACAATTGTCTATTCCGCATAGCACTTTGTTTCTGATTGAAAAAACCTTCGAGCCTTCACTTGGTAATTCTAGATTCTTCGAACACACTTCGAATTACTCGAATGATTCCGTCTTTACTCGCTTCTTCTTCACGATCGACTCACTCGATTTTCTTTTTCCCAATTGATTCGCTCAATTTTCTTTTCTATACTATGAATTTGGCCTTCAAACCTTCACCCGCGAATAAAACTGATCGTGTATAACTACCGAATTAAATTCTTATTCTTTCTAGCACTCCAAACGAAACAAAATAACCCTGTTCTGCGCTCCTGTACTCGTTTCGATACACTCACGAACCCTAGTCTGATTGCTAACTTAGAATTCTCACAACCCTTACATTTTTGTTTCTAAAATTTCCTGGCCACCAATACGAACCACTGTACCGGTAAATTCAATTCCCTTGAATTCAACAAACTCTCAAATCTTTAACCCGCGTATAACCCGAAATGCGTAATAATCAAACAATCTAATTCGCACTAAACCCCGGAATCAAAAACCCTAGATTCCTAACCCCTGGTTCGATAACCTTGAACCCATAAAACTAAAAACTTGCGAATTGAAAAATAGAATGATGAAACCTGGTCGCGAGTAACTCTGTGATTCGATGCCTTGCGATTCCCATGCCTAGAGCCTGGCGCTCTGATACCAATTGTTGGCCCCAATGGATCTTTGATCTCTAGACAATCGGATAACTTGAATAGATAAACTGAGAATTTGTACAATGGAATTCTGAAATGAGTACATGGATGTAATACAATTTGAAATCTAATGCCTAATTATAGTTTCTAATGGGTGCGATCCAATAGACGCGTCTCTTCGCGAATAAGTGCGTCCCTTGATCTTGTGGATGTAATTAAACATGAAGGGGTGTGTCCTTTGATTGAAAAGTCATGTCCCTTCCTTCCTGTGGCTGCCAATCGACCAAGGGGTGCCTCCCAAGGGATTTCGCCACCCTTGGGGTGGTGGTTACCAAGTTCTGAATTGTCACAAATAGTCCCTCAACTTTGTAACCGCCAATCTTTATATTAATTACCATATAACCCTTGAACTTAAGGATGTGTAGGGATTATAACTTTCATCACAATGGGTAAGTTGAAATTCCATCTTACTATTTTCGGGTCAAAGCGGGTCGACAACTTTAAAGAAATGGGTCGATGTGGGTTAGTGTCTTGAAGAAACGGGACAGGTTTCGGACCGGAATGAATTTTGGGTTGGCACAAGTATTCACACAGGACGGGTTACGGCACGAAACGAGTTTTAGATCAGAACGGGTTCAGTCTCTACCAATGCCAAAGCCGTAATAGCCCATCAACGTAAATATGACTACAAACAATTTTAAATTCGTGAGTCCTAGTGGTCGTTTGTGGACTCCCCACAAACTAACATTGTTCATGCTCTAACTAGTTCAATTTATTTAAAACAAAACCAACTTATTGTCATATTTAAAATTCTTTGACTAGTTCCATTTATTTAAAACAAAACCAACTTATTGACATATTTAAAATGATTTATTATCACAATCGTTTTCAACTTTAACTAACCAACTCAACTGACATAAAAGAATACTAATTAAAAGGTTGTGTCCAGATATATTAAATGAAACTAGTCTTAAGCCTCTGCGTTGCGGGTCGGAGGCGTAAAACTATGCTATCCGTATGGGGTCGAGGGGGGCGTAAAACCGTGCCCACGGAATGATCAAAACCGGAGAAAAATGTAAAACAAATACACGAATTTATAACACTAAGTGACCAATTGAAAACATACAAAAAAAATAAGGAAGAAAACATATTATAT
The DNA here is from genome assembly GCA_030545235.1 of Helianthus tuberosus. Classification (NCBI taxonomy): domain Eukaryota; kingdom Viridiplantae; phylum Streptophyta; class Magnoliopsida; order Asterales; family Asteraceae; genus Helianthus; species Helianthus tuberosus. The sequence continues at coordinate 3,966,478 of CM060363.1, forward strand.
TTGACCTTACGTATTTCAGGAACAAATCTATGTCGAAACATAAACTAATTCGAATTTAGACCAATGCGTACATGAAAGAAAGCGCGTAAAACTCACGGATATTTTAGGTAATTTTTGAAAAAGAAATAAAGGACAAAATAACACTATTTATTGGTATGCTATTAAATATTAAATAATATATATAATCAATATCTGTGGTAATTTTTCCGAAAACCCGTATTCGAAATATCCGAAATTTCGGATTTCCGAAATTTCGGATATCAGAAAGTCGGATAATCCGAAAATTCGGATTCGGATGTTTATTTTAAGAATTTTCGGATAATCGGATTATCCGAATCCGAAAACTTAAAATATAAAAAAACATATATAATATATCCATTACCCATTTACACCTTAAACTAAAATACATATATACACATTACAAGTGCACGTGCGTTGAACATCGGTAGTCTTCATCATTTTGAAAAATTAGGGTTCTCAGTTCTCACCATAACAACGCCGTCGCCACTCCCCCTCACCCTTCTCCCACCGCCACTCATCAGCCGCCGGACGTCGTCTCGATGTCTCCGGTCAGCGAAGCCTTTATCTCCACCTCGATCTACTTTAAGTTATACTTCTATTTGATTGTATTTGCTCGTTTGAATTCACAATCTTCATCCTTAGCAATTGTTTGGTTTTTGTAGATACTATATATTTGCCTATTCTTTAGTTTTTGAGTTCATAATCTTCATACAGATTCTCTTAATTTCTAATACATAACTTTTAAAGATATGATATTTGTGTTTATAAAATAGTTTTTAATAAGAAAAGTTCAGTCTAATAGCTTTGTTTATTGTTAATTATTATTGATCAGTAGAGAATTAGAGATCTGGTATATTAGCTTTGAATTCTTTTGAATTTGTGTGGTTGTTTGAAACAGAAGTTTTTGTTTTTTTTTTATTCGGATTGTCCGTTTAGATATCCGAATCCGAATCCGAATTCCGGATATCCGAAATTCCGGATTCGGATTCGGATACCAATATTCACCATCCGAAATTTTCGGATATCCGATTTTCGGATATCCGAAAAGCGGATAATCCGATCTTGAACACCCCTGTGATGAACAATATGGACACTTTATGGTTATGAATATCATACATTATTATTTATCACTTCAAGGTTTTTGTTTTCTAGATGACAAACAAAATGGTCCTCAATGACACGTCTACATGTCAACCGGACTATGACCGGAAAGCGGAGCTCAGAGCGTTCGACGAAACCAAAACCGGCGTCAAAGGACTTGTTGATGCCGGAATAACCGAAGTCCCTAGAATATTTCATCTACCTTCACCTGAAAACCTCAACTCCCATCAACCCGAGCTGACTCTTCCAACCATCGACCTCCAAGGAATCGATAACAATCCGATACGACGAAAGGAGGTGATCGAGCAAGTGAAGGTTGCGTTAGAGAGCTGGGGATTCTTTCAGTTGGTGAATCACGGAATCCCGAATAATATATTGGAGGAGATGATAAAAGGAGTGATGGATTTTTATGAGCAAGAGAGTGAGGTAAAGAAGCAGTGGTACACAAGGGATATGAGTGGGAAGGCTAGGGTGGTGTATAACAGCAACTTTGACTTGTATGCTGCACCAGTAACTAACTGGCGAGACACCTTCTACTGCACCATGGCTCCTAACCCTCCTCAACCACACGAGCTGCCACCCCCTTGCAGGTTTTATTATTATTTTTAATTTTTAATGCATCCATACTTTTCTTTGTGATTGATTAGTAGGGTTGGGTTGGGTTGGGTGTTATGTAACTAAAGCGTAATCACTGAATATATTGTTTGATTGGATATTGTTGTAGGGATATTTTGTTGGAGTATTCGAAACAAGTGATGAAACTTGGGGTTTGTTTGTTTGAGTTGATGTCCGAGGGTCTTGGGCTTGACCGAAACCACCTTTTGGACATAGGATGTGCCGATGGGCTTGCTGTTCTTGGACATTACTATCCTTCTTGTCCACAACCTGAATTAACAATAGGCACCCGAGATCACACTGATAATGATTTTATCACGATTCTTCTGCAAGATCATATTGGTGGCCTCAAGGTCTTTTATCAGGATCGATGGATTGATGTTCCTCCTATACCGGGAGCTCTTGTAGTGAATGCTGGAGATCTTTTGCAGGCATCTCTCTCACCCTCCACCCTCTCTCTTTCTCTCTGTCTCAAACACACATAGAGTTACATGTTTCAATATCGTTTTATTGGTCTATTATAATATACTTGATATGATTGTCGTGAAGTTATTAACGAGATTCAAATACATTTGAAACTAAAATTTAGACTTAGACGTTAAAATCATAGTGTATTAACATAAATCTATTGGAATTTTCCAGTTGATTACAAACGACAAGTTTGTGAGTTCGCAACACAAAGTGGTGGCAAACAAGGTTGGGCCAAGAGTATCAGTGGCGTCATTCTTTACTACAGGTCATATCGAGAATTCGAAGGTGTATAGACCGATCACTGAGTTGCTTTCAGAAGACAATCCAGCCAAGTATAGAGGCACAACAATAAAAGAATACTTAGATTACTATGATGCAAAGGGACTTGATGGCACTTCTGCCCTTTTGCATTTCAAGATCTAACTCGTTTAGAATTCAATATGGGAATCATCACTATATAAAACTAGTTCTATACCCGTCTGGTGGACTGGCATGATATAATGACATGTATTTTATTGTTTGTATTCTAAACAAAACAATCTATTTACAAACAAAAATAAACGTGAGAGATTTTTAACCAAAAGTGTTCATATGTAGATTGTTATGCCTAAAAACATAGCAAAGCGAGGTTGTTAGCAATTCCAGTGAATAAAATTGCATCAGCTCTTTTTTAACGGCCAACAACATATATGTTTATATTAATAACATGCTAACAAATGATTAGCCCAAAGTTACATCCACCAACATACAGAAACATATTATACTCCCATACAAAGTAAATCAAACTCTCGCCATTTATCCCATGTAAGCCCGAACAGTTTAGCCCTGTTCCAAATCCACAGAAGCACCATTGCCTTTATTTCCTTTACCACTTTTCCCACACTCTGTCACTTATTGTCAGAAAATAGCTTGTTTCACTCCCTCCAAATGCACCAAACTGCAGCTTCGATTACCAAATAAACTACTTTTTTCCACTTGTTCGACCCCTTACTTTTTTTCCACTTGTTCGCAATGTCATCCAACAATGAGTCACTAAAGTATGAAAAACAAATATACAACCCAATATAAAAAAACTCACATAAAGCTTGTTATATTTCCCTACGAAATCTGTTGAACTGTGATCTATGTAACTGAAGCTAGAGCTAGCTGCAGTCCTAGAACCCATGTGGCATCACCATAACAACCAGCTGCAAACCATGCGTTGAATGTTTTTACGAATAAATATGAGTCACCTTCAAAAGCTAGTGGCATGATCATAGTTTACAAGACGTTCTAATTGGTATAGTATATGACAGTCTTCTGGTTTTGACCCATTTACTTATGGATGTGTAGATTCAAGCTATGTTTTATCTCAACCGGGTCAAACACGTAAAAAATATAGCTTAAAAAGAAATGTGCCACACAATTGTTATTTGCAAAGAAAATTTAATAGCTTTACAAATAAAAAGTAATTGGTTCAACCCGACCTATAACAAAAAAGTATTACATTTCGGCCTTGTCAGTCCTGCCCATTTTACTACCTCCAATATATCGTGAAAAAGGACAGCATAGAAACTTACCTGATGGTAACGTACAACGTGTTGGTGCTGCAATCGGGAAAGGTTATACAACCCATTTAATCAACAAAAAAAAATCTGTTTCGACCCTTCAAGACAAAAAAACGTCTTAAATTATTTTATTATAAAAACTAAAAATTTTACACTAATAATATCACAGGCCAACTCATCGCCATCCAACATGCTTCGACCCACCCAAAAAATACGATCCGTTTTGACAGGTTAGAGGACCCAATCAACCCCCCATGATCATGGGCGAAGGATAGTGGGGGCGGGAGGGGGCGGCCGACCCCCCGAACTTTTCGCTCAGTAGTGGGGAGTATGTAGTTTTCGTATAGAAATTTTTGGGTATATACGTTTTCAACCCCCCGTTTTATAGAAATTTTTGGGTATATACGTTTTCAACCCCCCGGTCGGAAATCTCAAGCTTCGCCACTGCCCATGATGCCACCTTTGACCTTGTATTATATAAAAAAATCATATGCCATTGCCATCATATTACAGTGGTACTATAATACTATCAGACTTTTTCTAGAATCCATACCTTAAGGAACTTTAGAGTTTTATCATTAAACTATTAAAGGACAGCAAAAACATGGCGTTGTTAGCTATTTGACTCCATCTAATCTTGTTGATATTCTCCTCAATTTCCAAGCTCTTTAGATAGTCAAACTGAAGATAGAAGCATCAACAGTAGAATTAATTCACATGAAATGGACCACAAGGAATCTAAATTTGTTATAAGAACCTCTAGCTCATGACTTTGGAATTTAGTTTTATAATAAATTTAGGGTGAGGGAACAATCCATTCCTTCCAAAACTATTCTATACCACCCACCATCCTGTTTCATACATTATTATTTTTATTATACGGAAGTCAGTGAAGAATTCAAAATATCAATGTATAGTAAGTCAGGAAGAATAAATTTGATACAAATTTAAAAGAAGGTAGCTAGGCAGCTGCTTACATCTGTTTTCTCAGTTCTTTCAAATAAAACCACACGAGCCCATGATCTTTGGTTCTAGAAGCAATATTTGATTTTAAATAGTCAGGATTTTATTTTGTTTCAAAATGATCTGATGACTGAGATTAGTTCAAAATCAGTTTTGTTTTAACGGGAACATAAGAATATATAATCCCACCAATTTAGCAATATGTAACATGAATAGGAGTGACATAAAACATAGAATCAAGCATGCAACTTAAACTTACAAGCTGACTCAACTGGAAATCAGGCGTGGTATCAAATTACAAATTTGATGGATCAAGAACCAAATGTTGACATGCCTCCATATCCTTTTTTAAATTTTCTGCTCCTAATTGAGCATAGTCTGCAAGACTTGGTTTTCCATTTGATTCTTGGTACTCAACATCTCTTTGAGAAGATTGACTCCGAACAAACTCGTCAAACAAAGATAGTCCTTCTACAAGTTGCTGTGAATTTAGTAGGAGATATTGTGACTCATTGTCCCACCATTTTGCTGCTTCTTCTCCACATTATTAGCCCCCAATTTCTCAGAAACCTGATTTGTTCGGTCACGTGATCATCAAGCACCCCATAAAAGGGCTCCATCTCATCCTTTTTTACACAAAATATTTAAAAAAAATTGTCAAGAATCAGGTTGTAAAGTAATAAACTTTATACCATTTGAACTGTGTAAGGACCCAAACCAAATTGATATTCTTTAAAACGGCTAGTTTTGACCCGAACCCAATTTGAGCCATTGCAAGACCTGACCCACCCGTTTTGACCGGAACCCTAAAACAATAGTATTCCTCCTTTACTTACAATTGAGCAGGTTATACTCCAATTTTTCTAAACCCCAACTGTACAGCAACAATGAAGCAACATTGCACAATTGACATATGCATTAGCATATTAAAACAAAAATTACAAAGCTATGTAAGGTGATGGATATTTAAAATCTAAAAACAAAAACTAAAAAATTACGACTATACATTTTATGAACACCACCGAGATCTTACTTTTTTGAGCATGATGAGGATTGATGCAATGGAGTGACAGAGGGAGAGAGCGTTGTCTCAGATGAGGATGACGTCACGTGTAGCGCGAGGTAAACAAAAGATCACAGCGAAGCTCTGTTCTTCAAGTAAATATTGAGGATTTCATCATCATTGTATATAATTAATCATGAAATGATTAAACAAAATCAAAAACCTAAACTGTGATTACATGAAAACCCCAATAACGAATAAACGATGTTAATAATGATGACAGAGCAAATGAAATTAGATAGTTTAGTAACTAAAACTGAGGATGGAGATGATCATTACCAATTTGTCATTTGATTTTGAATAAAAAATAGAAATAATACCTGAAAAAGGGCAGTCCACACACAAACGTTGTTCGAAATTACACAACTTGTTTAAAGCATTTGTTTCTTTCTAAACATTAATCAAAATGTTAGCTTTAGAATCGAGTTAATCGATTCTAAATAGCAATGATTCTCAAGAACAATAAAAAGAGATATTAGCAAGACACGTAAAATTACCAGACATTCCGGCCATGAGACACCGCAAAATAACCCCCACGGATCTTGATTTCGGTACAAGAGTATCAACGATCTTAGTCATTGACGGAAAATAACCCTGCACAAACACAATCATCAATGAAACACAGTAAACAGAAGCATAAAAACAACAATCAACAACCTAATGCAAGAGTAGACAACAAAAATTTCAAAAATAAAAACCGATAACCTAAAATACAAGCTGCGAGAGTGAATCAAACGGCGAAGATGATACCTAGCGCCCATAGCCTTCAAGATTACATCCGAGAACGATCCGTGATTAGAACCATCCGATTGAGTATGATCGCAGAGAGAGGCGAGGAATCAAGTGCCAGAAGTTCGCCGCTGATGCGGCCGTTGTCGGAGTGGTGGTGTCCTGGTTGCCGGTTCATTTCCGTCGTTGTGGTGGTTGTGCGATGATCATCTTACGGGCATAGGTGGTGATGTAGGGTTATCTATGAGGAGTTCCAATGGGGATTGCAGAGTGAAATATAAAGGGGGTGTAGAAGTAGAACGTGGGAATTGAATTCATAATGGAGCATTTTATAGAAAACCGCTGCAAACTGCAAGCCAATAGCAGGAATTTAGCCTTAGGGTATCCGGGGCACCATGCGGGGAGTTGTTCGGTGACCCCAGTCCCCGAGCGGGAACACCTGCGCCATCACCGCGGGGACCGAAATCGGTGACCAAGATCGAGGTGCATTCACCGATGAGGGGATCGAGGTTTGGGCTTACATACTTGTACCTTGGGCTTACATACTTGTACACACCTAAGAGAGGAGTGCCGCCATCAAATTGAGGGTGTGAGGGGAGTTAAGAGGGGAGTTGACGTGGCGCGTGCTGATTGGTCGTGCGTAAGAGAGGGGACTCCCCTAAGAGGGGAGTGCCCCTCTCACCCATATTTTTAGGAATTTAGGAGAGAGGGGCTGAACCGCTAAAAACTGCCACTTTTTCAGTTTTTTTTTTTTTTTTTTTTTGAGTTTATAGGGTCAGGATTTAATCTTGAAGAAATCTAACGGTTGTAATTAATTCTAACAGCGGTTACAAACCACGCTGTCTATAATATATATAATTATATACTGCATCACTCTAGGGCTTTAGATAGTTGTACTATATGGAGCATCTGTGTTTTTTTTTTTTTTTTTGTAGTTATTGGTTGTACCCTGTGTTTTGTTGTGTGTAAAAGCTTCTCATAAAGCCGCGTGTCCACTAACTCATACCTTCTCTTCTTTTCAAGACACAAGAAAATTCTATGTAGAAAGCAACCGAGTGAAAGGGGTATCTGCCCAAAAAATTCCTGTGAATTCACAACGACCCGATCTTAACTAAATGCTCTCCCTATTCAACTTCTTTCTCCAATCGAACGAATTGTTGTCTCTCTACTCCTCGTTTGAAATGATTTATGATCATAACTTTGACTAACCAACTCATTTTACATAAAAAGAAAAGTAAAACAAACAAGAAATGAATAAAAAAGAAGAAGAAAGAAGTCACCATAATTAGCGATAAGTCCGTTATATATCTTTATAGAATTTTTTGCAAAAGTAGGTGGATTGAGCAAGAAAAGAGTGCCATTAGGTGGTCAAAGTTTTTGTTTTCAGATTTAGGTTAGTTGCTGTTTCATACAGCGACTTTCAAACAAGTTTTCTGCCAAAACTGCAAAAGCTGCAAAACATAATGAAGGTCGCTGAATGAATATACAACCTACTGAAAGTCGCAGAATGATAATAAAACCTCCTGAAAGTCGCAGAATGATCCCGCTTTCTTGCAGAAAGTCGCTGTATGGTCCAGCTTTGTTGTTTAAGGTCGCTGTATGGTTCTGCTGTCTTGTTTAAGGTCGCTGTTTCATCCCGATTTCTTGCAGAAAGTCACTGAATGGTCCAGCTTTGTTGTTTAAGGTCGCTGAATGGTCCAGCTTTGTTGTTTAAGGTCGCCGTATCGTTCTGCTTTCTTGTTTAAGGTCGCCGTTTCATCCAGCTTTGTTACATAAAGTCGCAGAATGATATAGTTTTCTTAATAAAGGTTGCAAATTCATATACCTTTCATGTTAAATGGTTCATTGTAGTGGCATGTGAGTTATAATTTTAAATTGGGGCTATGGGGCTACGATTACATGCAACTTTTGTTTGCTACTGTTTGACCTTGTCTTTTTGCAGCAGGACATGTGAGTGGCGAAATTGAATTTCTGGCCATACAGTAACCTTGCATGTAAAGATGATATGACTAAACCCTAGGGTCTCTCACATGATATGGAATCAAGCCTGCAAACTTTAATAGGTTTGTGTAAGAATTCAACTGTAGTGTAAGAAAAACACTGTGCTTCAATATGAATTTGAAAACTGATGCACATAATGAAGTCTTTAAATTTGAACATAAAGCAAAGCACTCGAGATACATTTTCAATATCAAACGAAGCTTCAATCCTTTCATTACCGATAAATATTCAGTCAACTTTGATCTGCCGAAGATGAGTTTTGAATGTCATCCTGGTCCTCTTGATGCATCGGTGCTGTTCTTGAACAAGGATCACCGGGTGTTTGAGGTATTCAAAAATCCAGCAGAGTATAATGAGCCAATAAATATTAGACGATCAGATCGAGCGTTATGGCAGCATATGAAAGAAAATCCGGTTGGTCGAAGGGTAGAAGGTTTAATACGTGCAGCAGGATTCAGCGGGATACTGCAAATTGGGTACCGGTATGTAGACCACGCCTTAATAACTGCGTTGGTTGAGAGGTGGAGGCCAGAAACTCACACGTTTCACCTTCCTTTTGGCGAAACCACTGTGACATCACAGGATGTCAACGTGTTGTGGGGGCTACCAATAGATGGGTTGCCTATATCTGGGGCTGACACCGGTATGGCAATGTATATTGTAAGAGACAAGTGTCAAGAGGTGTTGGGGTTTACCCCTTTGGAAGCTGAAGTGAAGGGCAAAAGGGTTAAGTCCACGCGAGTTTTACAAGAAATAAAGAATTTTTCTGAAAACCAAGCATCAGATCAAGACTGCATTTTTCATGCACGTCAAATAAAATTTTATTTGATAGGGTGCACAGTCTTACCTGATAATGCAAACCACCTGATTGATGTCAAATTTTTAGAGTTTCTTGTAGACTTGCCCGCATGTTCGGGATATAGTTGGGGCAGTGCTGTGTTAGCTCACCTTTACAGAAACCTTTGTAACGCTGCAGCACCTAATGCTATAGCCGTTACTGGCCCAGTTGCGCTTCTACAAGTGTGGGTTTGGGAGAGGTTTCGTTGTTTTGCTCCTGCTATTGCCGGGTTCCACTACAATGCCCCGTTAGCTGCTCGGTAGTCTGAATTGGAAATAATTAAATTTATTATTTGGTATGTATATAACACTATGTTAATTTATTATTTATCTTTTTAGGTGGAAGGGAAGCTTAACGTGTACAGATGTTTCCACACATTGCTTGTTGTCATATAGATCTCAGCTGCAATTTTTGACCGAGGCAACGGTATGGTTGTTAGTTGTTGACATATAAAATTAAAGTTTGTTTGAACACGTTTCTAAAGATTGAATTTTTTTTGTTTCAGTTTAATTGGAGACCATACGACGACATTGTGGGTAGACTCCCCGATATATGTCGGAGTGGTATGGGAATTTGGCTGAGTTGTTGCCCTCTGCTATACTACTCGGTTTTGGAGCATCACTATCCTCAACGAGTGATGAGACAGTTTGGCATGTTCCAGTATATACCTAACCCAATTGCCATAGATAATACTGAGCATGCCAGCCTTCATTCCATGAACCGGAGCGGGAAAACCGGGTGGAACTGGTTAACTCGTCACGAACCGTATGTTCGTGGGTGGGAGGCACGTCATCAAACCTTGGTCAACGGGGAACTCATCACATCTTTTTCCGTTGCCAATGATTACATGACATGGTACATGCAATATACCGTGTTATATGTGACGAACCCACAGTTGCCAACTGGCCCTACGAGGGGTTTTCAAGACGAAGGAGCAAGGGTCCAAATGATGGTATATACAAGTTTAAAATTATTCAAAGTTACCTTTATTATTGTTAGTATAAAAATTAATTATTAATTTATTAATTAATTTTATTTTTTGCAGTCGGAGACGATGGGTCTAATTCACCGATTTCAAGATCTGGACGTTATTCAGGGTGCGGCGTATCGGGCCCTTGAGATGTCTAATGTTCCAGAATACACACAATATCCGACTCATCTCACACAGGAGCCGGTGGACCTTGCTTCATATCCTCGTACACAGAGGTTAGGGAGGCCGCGACGTCGTGGTCGTGGTGGTAGAAACGTTCAAGAGCCCGGGACATCAAATTGGGGCACAAACTTCGAAACAGGGGGGTCAGGATCCGGTGTCAACGAAAATGAAAATTTTGCAGGAAACTTTGGTGGGTCACAAAACGTTGGCACTATGTTTGCGGACGCTAATCTAGCGGCAAACAATGATAATACTGAGCCATGGAAGTCATTGTTGGCTACGGCCGTCAACTCCGACGGTATTGACGTCACCGACTTATTGGAGGTCCAAGAAAATGATATGGGTAACAACAACAACAATCAGTTTGTGGACCAAAACATAAGTCAGGCAGGGTTTTTTAGCCCCTCGCCACATATCATGGACCACGACATAAGTCAGGTAGGGTTTGTTACCCCCGCGTCACAGATGATCACCTTTATGCAGGAGACGCAAACAGACTATCAGTACTGGGCCCCAAGCCAAAGTAACGAAGATCACCGGAACCGATATGAAAATGTTGAACCAAACCCCTTAGACTGGACTCTCGACTTGAACATGTTTCCACCAAATGACCCATAGTTTGCATAGTGTAATACATTTTTGATTAAATATAGTGTGTTTTTTGTTGTTGTTATTTGTGCAATATATTTTACGTTTTTTTTATTGTTCAAAGAAAACTGATACTTTAACCAAAAAAAATACATCATTTACTTCAAAACAAGAGAAGTAAAAATCGGTTGGATCGTATTTGGGAATGAGGCATTTATATCTGTTTCTCATTAAGGGTATAAAGGACATTTCACAATTTTTAACCATTATGCATTTTTCTCAAAAATAAAAATGATGTTTTTGAATTCCCACCCACTATAAATACCCCCACCATAGGGAATTAGAACTCCACAAAAACCACAACCACCTTTATGGCAAACCAAGGTGATGAGCAAAACAATTCGTATGGGGTCCAGAGAACCTCATTTTCGATTCTAAACAAACTAAGACGTCCAAGCGGTCGTTCTAACACTTCGTCTTTTCCAAAGCCGACCCGAAACGTTATCCTAAATAACCCCGGGTCGTCCGCTCAGTCGAGTAAACCTGGTGGCAGCCCTCCAGAAAGGACAAATTTTGCATTTCCAACCGAAAGGTCCGAAAATTGGTCAAGGGATGCTGTAGATTTTTACCTAAAGGGGGATTCCCCTTTTGTTATTCTCGCTTTTTAGGGGAAATACAACTACCTAGAAGCTTTTGGGGTAGCCTACTAGGCTAGGAATCTAATGCATGCCTAAATGATATTGTAATTTCAATCCTACCACTATTAGTTTTTATTATACAAATCACTAATTAGATAAATTAATTTTATGGCAGCATGTTCAAGCGTGGACGTTAAGGCTGATGCGGCTACGACAGTCTAAACTTTTAAAAGACCCGTCAAGGAAATTGCGTTGGACGGTTTTACCTCCGCAATTTTTTGAAGACGTGTGTTATACGAAGGATTGTTTAAGAGCGGTAGACATGGCGGGAAGGAAGGAACCGTACCCTCCATTTTGGGAGGTTGATTATTTGTGTATTCCGATATGGATTAAGCAGGAGGACTGGTTACTATTCCGTGTTGATATGTTTAACATGGAAATAACACAATATTGGACTGATAAAAGATGGGGAAATGAAAAACGACGGGTGGTTGAAAACATCATGGACATTTTTCCAATTTTCTTCAAGCATTTTCTTGACCAAATCCAGTATTGGCGAAACTCAAGATACTGCACAAAGAAAAAAGTTTCATTTGGTTATGTTCAAGATGGTGTACCTCAGGACAATGGTAACATTGCTAATTCAGGGGTGCTTGTTTGTATGATGATGGAGAACCTTGTAAGAGGCAAGTCGCTCATTGATGAAAGTGACGTAGAAGAGGCTTGTATCAACTACCGTCGCCACATGGCTAACGAGCTTTATAGATGGCGTTGTATGTAGGATGAATGTTGTTTGGGTTTATGAATTGTGGTTTCATACTATCTTTATAATAAAAATTTAATGTTTCCTCATATTATTGCAATTATGTTTTTTTGTCAACAAAGGGCCATCATTCCCTTTTCTAGGGTGAATAAAGACTTGGGCTACTGGCGTCGTCTTGCCGGAAGTCGTTTCCTCCCGTTTGGGGGGGGGGGGGGGGCAAAACGGCCTAAACCCCATTTTTTAGTTTTTGTCAAAAAGGGCCATCTTTCACATTTATGGGCCTGTTATCTCACTGGTGCGTCGCAGCTCGCCGTCACCGGGTTTCTCCGTGTCCTATGCTAGGGTGACTAAGGACTTGGCCGACTGCCGTCGTCTCGCCGGAGGTCGTTTCCTCCCGTTTGGGGGGGGGGGGGGGAAACGGCCTAAAACCCAATTTTTAGTTTTTGTCAAAAAGGCCATCCTTCACATTTCTGGGCCTGTTATCTCACTGGTGCATCGCAGCTCGCCGTCACCGGGTTTCTCCGTGTCCTATGCTAGGGTGACTAAGGACTTGGGCGACTGGCGTCGTCTCGCCGGAGGTCGTTTCCTCCCGTTTGGGGGGGGGGGGGGGGCAAAACGGCCTAAAACCCAATTTTTAGTTTTTGTCAAAAAGGCCATCCTTCACATTTCTGGGCCTGTTATCTCACTGGTGCGTCGCAACTCGTCGTCACCGGGTTTCTCCGTGTCCTATGCTAGGGTGACTAAGGACTTGGGCGACTGGCGTCGTCTCGCCGGAGGTCGTTTCCTCCCGTTTGGGGGGGGGGGGCAAAACGGCCTAAAACCCAATTTTTAGTTTTTGTCAACAAGGCCATCCTTCACATTTCTGGGCCTGTTATCTCACTGGTGCGTCGCAGCTCGTCGTCACCGGGTTTCTCCGTGTCCTATGCTAGGGTGACTAAGGACTTGGGCGACTGGCGTTGTCTCACCGGAGGTCGTTTCCTCCCGTTTGGGGGGGGGGGGGAAACGGCCTAAAACCCAATTTTTAGTTTTTGTCAAAAAGGCCATCCTTCACATTTCTGGGCCTGTTATCTCACTGGTGCGTCGCAGCTCGTCGTCACCGGGTTTCTCTGTGTCCTATGCTAGGGTGACTAAGGACTTGGGCGACTGGCGTTGTCTCGCCGGAGGTCGTTTCCTCTTGTTTGGGGGGGGGGGCAAAACGGCCTAAAACCCATTTTTTAGTGTGTTTATATAAAAAAAGTGCCGGAAGACGATATTTAATAATTTAAAACTAATACTAGTACGATAAACCATTGCATGTTTTATTACATGTTTGGGGGTCGGGGTGGGGGTGAAAAACGAGCAGCATAAAACTCATCCGCCATCTCTCGTCTGTATTTCGCGCAAGCCTCGACAAGATCTCCCCCAATCCCGACCTCCTCGTCATTAACCAGTTTAGGTAACAACATACAAAGTAACACCCCTGAATCAGGTCCTGGGTTTTCCTTCTGATGTTGGCAAACTTCAGTATGTGTCACCATTGTCTTTTCCACATATGGGCGTCCAGAATGTTCCCAGTAGGCGATTTGTTCCAAAAATGTTTTGAATAACGATTCAAATTTTATTAGGGTTGGGTATACCCTAACTTGAATCAAGCTTGACCCATCAGCACCGCCTGAACCACACGTCCCAGTAAAATACAAGGTAAGGTGAAGTGTCCGCATATCAACACGAATCATGAACCAGTCTTGAAGGTCAACACATATTGGAATATAAACCTGAGACAGAAATAAAAAAGTTAAACATATTTGGTTTAACATAAACAGTGGAGTATGTACGTGTTACCGTATCAATGTCCCAAAATGAAGGGTAATGTTCCTTTAATCCAATGGCAAAAGGTAACGCACGATGGTTAGGATTCTCATCCAAAAGGTCCAGAAATTGCGGTGGGAGAATCGTCCATGGAAACAGTTGTTCTGGTCTTCTGGATTTTTTTATTAAAATCCATCTGAACCTCATCATTCTCGTCAGAGATCTTATTCTAGGTCGCTGTTTCATCCAGAGATGTTATAATAGGTCGCTGTTTCATCCAGAGATCTTATACTAGGTCGCTGTTTCGTCCAGAGATCTTGTATTAGGTCGCTGTTTCATCTATAAAAAGTCCCTTGGCACCATGAACCCCTCCATTGGTCCTCATCACTCTTCTTTGCAATAACATTTCTTAGTAATGGATAAGCGCAACAGTAAGAAACGGTTACCTCCTTTCTCCCACTTTCAAAACAATTGCATGAGTGAAGAAGACATCAAAGCTCATTTATTGTATTAGTGGGTTATGTTTACTAGTATTATAATAAGTACCCACCCCTACACTTCTCCTGTCTATAAATACCTCCTATCACACCAATATGTCTTCACATCTTCACCTCACCTCAAAAGACATTCGAATGGCAGATGGTGATAACGAATTACACATTCATTTTCATTTGCATATACATGAAGGGGAGCCAAACCCTGCAAATGTTGAACCACAACCCAACCGTAACTCTGTTCAACCACAACCCAACCGTAACTCTGTTCAACCACAACCCAACCGTAACTTTCTTCAACCCCAAACCAACCGTAACCATATTGCTCGACAACCAAACCCTAACTGTGTGCTCCCCTCCACTGAACAGCTGCAGGCCCCTCCCAGACCTTCAACGCTAGAACAACGTCGTTACCGTCCATATCATCATAGTCAGCAAAATCAAAATCAAACATCCTTCATGGCAGCACCACAAAACCCTAGCAGCCCGTACATCTCAGTGGTGGAAAGGGGGGCAGCCATATTGACAAGACTATGCAGGGGTGGAAACCACTACTACTGTAGGCATACTGAGCCATCCGACAGCGATCGAGACTCAAACGCGTTATCAGATGACGCAGTGGTTAGTGATGATCCATGGGAGCAGTATCAGAATTATGATAGCGAATCTGATTCATATTTTTGAATCCCAACATATTCTACCTTAGCTGCTGTCTTATGTATTTTCAATTCAATAATATGTGTGTTGTTGTGTTTAATGTTTCTTAGTGAATTTTGGAACAAATGTCGTAATTGTTAAATTACACTAATTGAGAATTCAAACAGAAATACCAAACACAAAACATAGAAGGATACACCTAACAGTTAACAGTAAAAACCACAACAAGATACTAACTTAACGTCGGCCACAGGTCTTCCTGTTGTGCCCGGTTTCTCCGCATCTGCTGCATCTACGTGCCTGGGGTTCATCGTGGTAGTTAACATCCATCTCATTTTGAATTCTTCTTGAACGAACCCTTCCTCGATGTGTTGTGACCCTCGAAGGGTCCCCTTGAATTGTCCAGTCCGCTTCTTCCCACTCATCTTTGTGTCCCAGGGTGAAAAAATGACCGTTGTACTGTTCCTGATAGGTGGTGGTGTGGAAAATGAAGTTGGTAACGTCATGTGGTTGCTCACCCCTCCAAGCGCAAACGGCGATAGCATGGGAACAAGGGAATCTAAGCATTTGTCATTTCCCGCATGAGCACCGCCTGCGTCTGTATTCAACGGTGTACTCGTTTCCACCGTCATCATTGGTTTCTTCCTTTGAGACTACCGCGTAGCGACCTTCTCTGACATCGTAGATGGACACTTCATGTTGCATGGCTACTGAATGCAACTTGTTATACCTGGACCAAATTCGAGGGGGTAGAGGGGTATTGCAGCTTTGGGCCATCTGCGCGTGCCGAGCATACTCTGATACGTCCTTGGTGAACGTATAATGAATCAAGGCTTTTACTGGCAGCAGTCTTGCTTCACGTAAGACATTATTCATAGACTCGGATATGTTCGTCGTAAGGTTACCCCAACGACGGTTTCCGCGGTCATGAACAATAGTCCACTTGCTTTTGTCGATGTCGTTAAGGTAGTTCCAAGCACCCTGATTTAACATCTGCATTTCCCTCACAGCCCAAAGATACTTTCTGCGTTGACTTGTGCTCCCGAGCATCCAACACAGCTTCCTAAGAGATTTGGTCTTGAACCTACCACTAAAATTGCTTCTTACATGCCGAAGACAATAACGGTGGTAGGCGTTTGGTTCCCTCCAATCCACTAGTATTTATATGCGTCCTGATGTGTTTCACCTTCAACGCAATGTCTGTACGAATTTGTGGCAGGATGTGTGCAGCGATATCCTTAGATCTAAGGTACCTGTTGTTGTTGCGTACCACCGTGGAATAACAACTGTGTGCAGGCGCCCAGTTGGTAATTTGCCACAGGTGTTCGTGTTTCTGTTTTGATGCCGTTGCACACCATTCACACAAAGGAGCATGAGGGAAAGGGTTTTTAAAATTTTTGTTTCTGGTGTAGCATTTAACTTTGTATAAAGTTGGTTTGCTGTCCATCACAAAAATTTCCCTTCCACGGCGAATGTTCCATTCTCGGACAGCAAGGTCCACCTCCTGTTTAGATTTGAAATACATGCCGAGACGTATCTGTTTTACTTTTGGATTCCATACGTCCATTGGATTATCTTCATAATCCGGACACATGTAATCCCTAAGTTCCTCGTCCTCGTCTTGGTCGGCATGTATCCCTGGAATGATAGGCCTCGGCTGAGCCAGGGTCAACTTAGTGTGTTGGTTGACTGCAGCCTCGTCGTCAGAAGTGCCATCGTCGGATGTTGGTGCCTCTTCACTTTCAGAACTTTCTTCGGTGCTGCAACTTTGGGAATCATCAAAACCATCATTATTGTTGTCACCGACCACAAACTGGGAGGACGAACCTACTATGTTATCAACAGGAGGCATTAAGTGGTGTTCTTGTGTTGTTTGCCCGTATCCCTCGTCATCTTCATCGGAATCTTGGGTGTCAACAACATTACATTGTGTAATGTCATGCAGAAGGTTTGTGAAACTCATGTGTTGGACAGGATTGACTGCCTCCCACTGAACATAGATCTCGGCAATGAAGTTCCCATCCGATACTTCTGCTAAAGAGTTCATCGTTTCAACACCATCATCGTTGAAAATTTTTGTTGTCTGAGATATGCCCTGAAACGTGTACCCTAGTCACAATGAAAGGCGCACCGATTCTTTCTGTAGTTGAACATGATTACAGATTGAATCCACCAATTGGTCATACGACGATTTATGTCGCATAAGGAAAGAGGTTGTTAGCATGGATTGGTCAAACTGAACAGCCCCGTTAACAAAGGAAAACACACCGCCCCAATATAGTCTTACGAGGTACGGCCGAAAAGAATCCATGATCTAAGAAACTGAATTCTTAAGAAATGTTAAGGATGAGTGGGTTGTGTAAGCTGGATTTCGTTTAGTATCTATATGTTTTAAAGAAACTTAGTGTGGGTTGACAACCTAATCCAATTGGTATTTATAGTGTTGGAGGTACAAGATTGTTGGTTGAGCCCACCATCTTGTGGGTTAATATACATATAATATTTAATTTTTAATATTCTAAAAAGTAAAAAACTAAGTTCTCTTAAAACAACTTTAAATACAAATACGGAACCGTTTGTTTCAACTAGTCAGTTATTCGGATTTTATTATTCATTTTAAGTAGTTCTAATTTTTTTGTTTGAACCATATACGACAACAACAAGGCATGATACATTTTGCAAATTTTCGTATCGCCAGAAATATCAACCAACGAATATCTTTTATAAAGAACATCATACAGACACAATTGAAAATTCAACATTATATTTTTTTAACAAACACAATATGTAAGTTACGTACGTACGAATTGTTGTGCATCTGTTATGTAATATAGTTGGGTTATAAAACTGAACATAAATTTCAGAATAATTATAAAATTCTCCTGCAAAACGGTCAAACACCAACTTTCATTAACATTGTAGGATGAATCAGCAACCTTCGTTAACATTGCAGAATGAATCAGCAACCTTCAATAACATTGTATTATGAATCAGCAACCTTCATTAAATTTGTTATATCATTCTGCAACTTTCAGCAGCATTGTGACACCATTCAGCGACTTTCTTCAACTTTGTTATATCATTCTGCGACTTTCAGCAACTTTGTAACACCATTCTGCGACTTTCTTCAACATTGTAACACCATTCAGCAACTTTCAGCAACTTTGTAACATGAATTAGCAACTTTCTTTAACATTGTAACACCATTCAGCGACTTTCATCATCATTGTAACATGAATCAGCGACTTTCACAAGGTCGCTGTATCAAACAGCAACCTTCTTAATGTTTTGCAGCTTTTGCAGATTTTGGCAGAAAAGTTGTTTGAAAGTCGCTGTATGAAACACCAACTTACCTAAATCTGAAAACAATAAGTTTGACCACCTAAAGGCACTCTTTTCTTGCTCAATCCACCTACTTTTGCAAAAAAATTCTATCTTTATATATACTCCACTTTTAAAAGGTTAATTAGTCCCGATATATTTAATGAAATATCTGTCGTATTGTGATGTTATAAATAAGAACTAGGGTGTTACACCCGCGCTTCGCGGCGGGGCGACTCGATTTTTGATCCGATACAAAGGTATGTCGACACATGTCTTACATCAAGTGGGAAACTCGAATAGAAAAGTTTTTACAAAGTAAAAAGGTTGTCAGTGCGAATGCTAATCAACTTACGTTTATAGCGACACGTAAATAAAAATAAAGACGTAAAAGTTGATTAAAAAGTATTTAGAAAGTTAGGAGGTTGTAAGAGTCAATGCTGAAAATTAAAGGTTATAAGTAAAAAAACAAAACCACAAAAAAGAAAGAAAAACGAAAGAAAAAAAATTGTGCAAGGGGTAAAAGCATAAAGTTTAAACGTTGACGAAAACTGTAAATTACAAAAGAATTTGGTATTTAAGAAACAACAAACAAAGCATAAGGGCCGAAAACGTATATCACAAGAGATGGGAAAAAATACGTAAAAAACAAAACCACAAAAAAATAGTGCAAAGGGTAAAAACGTAAAGTTAAAAAGTTGATGAAAACTGTAAATTGCAAAAGAAGTTGGTATTTAAGAAACAACACACAAAGCATAGGGGCCGAAAACTTAAATTAAGAAAAAAAAATCAAATGTTGCTAGGAAAAGACAAAAAAAATATATATTAAGAAACCCCCACCGACATAGCCTTTTTATAGTATACTAAAATATCATACATTATATTCATATCTATTATTTATCACTTCAAGGTTTTTGTTTTCTAGATGACAAACAAAATGGTCCTCAATGACACGTCTACATGTCAACCGGACTATGACCGGAAAGCGGAGCTGAGGGCGTTCGACGAAACCAAAACCGGCGTCAAAGGACTTGTTGATGCCGGAATAACCCAAGTCCCTAGAATATTTCATCTACCTTCACCCGAAAACCTCAACTCCCAACAACCCGAGCTAACTCTTCCTACCATCGACCTCCAAGGAATCGACGAAGATCCAATACGACGAAAAGAGGTGATCAAGCAAGTGAAGGGTGCGTTGGAGAGCTGGGGATTCTTTCAGATGGTGAATCATGGAATCCCGATTAATATATTGGAGGAGATGATAAAAGGAGTGGTGGATTTTCATGAGCAAGAGAGTGAGGTGAAGAAGCAGTGGTACACAAGAGATTCTAGTGGGAAGACCAGGGTGATCTACAATAGCAACTTTGACTTGTATTCTGCACCAGTGACTAACTGGCGAGACTCCTTTTACTGCACCATGGTTCCTAACCCTCCCGAACCACAAGAGTTGCCATCGCCTTGCAGGTTTTGCCTTTTATTTTTTTAATGCATCCAATAATTTACATTGTGAGCTGGTTGGGTAAGGATGGGTGGGTGAAAGTCCAAATGGTTATGAGTCAGCGAACAAATATTACTATATTCTTAAAACAAAAGGGTCGGTGGACCAAAATAGAAACAGCCCTTCAAGTTTTCAACTTAACCAAAACAGCCCCTGAACTTTTTAACTTGACTAAACTAGCCCCTGAGAAAAAGACAAAACAGCTTATAAAGTTTTGAACTTAACAAAAACAACCCATAAACTTTTAAAATTGACATTTATACCTCATACGTCCACTAAAACTTTATAAAGAGTTTGTTTTCACCCCCTTAAGCTTCAACTTTTCAAATTCACCCCCATAATATTCATTCTTTAGCTTAAAAAAACAAAAAAACTATTTTCTCACCTCGTTATTTTCATGTACGTGTCGGTGTAAATTTATGTTTCGACTTGGACTTCAACTTTTTCGAAAACGAACATGGTCAAATGTAATGCGTTTTCATGTTTATTTTTATATATGTTTTCAGTTGGTCTACGTTTTGACATTTTAATATACGTGTCGACATAAATACACGTTTCAACGTAAACGATATAGATTCAAGTTTTGACATAAGTTTTTTTTTCGGAAATGAGTCTGGTCAAATGTAATACGATTTTATGCTCTACGCTTTGACGTAAACCGTGTTCGGAAACGAGTCAGGTCAAATATAATACGTTTTCATTCGATGTTCTAAATTTGAGTTATTGTATGTTTTGACACCGCCAAGTCTAGATGCAAAGGTAAAGGTGGTGTAGTGGCTAGGTGGAATGCTTACTAAATGAACCAGCTCGGGTTCGATTCCGTTTCTTTTATAACTTCAAAGATTTAGAGCAAATACGTCGTGACACACATTTTCATCTGATTTATATACACATAACGTGTCGCAAGCTATAAATAACTAAGACGTCGCAGCCGCAACGCGGCGCATAAGGCAACAATCTAGTTTATATGTTAGGAGAAGATGGTGAGATTATTGTTTGTTTCCGGAATGTGATTGAGACTGAGTTATATGCTTATATTTAGTTGACTTGACAAAAAAAATTAAAAATCTTTTATTCGATAAAATGAATTAATAATCATTAAGTTTTTTTTACTGACTACACTGAAATAGGTTAGTTGCATCAAAACTTGAATTATTTGCATCGGAAAGTTTTAATCACTATTGTTTGACTGGATATTGTCGTAGGGATATTTTGTTGGAGTATTCGAAACAAGTGATGAAACTCGGGGTTTGTTTGTTTGAGTTGATGTCCGAGGCTCTTGGGCTTGACCGCAGTCACCTTGTGGACATAGGATGTGCCGACGGACTTGCTGTTCTTGGACATTACTATCCTTCTTGCCCACAACCTGAATTAACGATAGGGACTCGAGACCACACTGACAATGATTTCATCACGATTCTTCTACAAGATCATATTGGTGGCCTTAAGGTCTTTTATGAGGATCAATGGACTGATGTTCCTCCTATACCAGGAGCTCTTGTAGTGAACGCTGGAGATTTTTTGCAGGCATCTCTCTCACCCTCCACCTTCTCTCTTCGTCTCACACACGGAGTTGCAGGCTTTAATGTCGTTTTATTGGTCTATTATTTAATACTTGATATCTGATATGATTCTCGTGAAGTTATTAACGAGAGTCAAATATGTTTGAAACTGAAAATTAGACTTAGACGTTAAAAGCATAGTGTATTAAAATAAATCCATTGGAATTTTGCAGTTGATTACAAACGACAAGTTTGTGAGTTCGCAACACAAAGTGGTGGCAAACAAGGTTGGGCCAAGAGTATCAGTGGCATCATTTTTTACCACGGGTCCAATTCAGACATCGAAGGTGTATGCACCAATCACTGAGTTGCTTTCAGAAGACAATCCAGCCAAGTATAGAGGCACAACAGTAAAAGAATACGTAGATTATTATAGGGCAAAGGGACTTGATGGCACTTCTGCCCTTTTATATTTCAAGATCTAACTCGTTTAGAAGTCAATATGGGAATCATCACTATGAGTTAAAGCTATGAATTTCATGTTCATCATATGGTGAATGTAATATATCTTTGTTGAAACATTTATGTCTGTAGCTTGTAATGTTAATGTTTTGTAATGATATGGTCTTTACTTAGATAGTAATTTGTGTTTTGATGTAAGTTGACCAAGTCAAGACATCCTCTAGTCTTGACTTGGCCAATAGTTAGTGTTTATGTTTCTGTGTTAATATGAAACAGCCGAAGGTGGTTGTGACCTTCGTAGTCAGGAAGGTGGTCTTTCGTGTGTGTTTTGATGCGAAGGTGGACCTTCGGTCACCTTTGCTGGATGTTGTTTGCGAAGGTGGACCTCCTCCCTTAACAGGTCACCCTCGCATATCACAAAGACACCTTTGCTGATCAGACCTGCAAAATGTGTGTATATATATTGCAGTCTTTGTTTCATTCAGTAGAGAGCACATTTTCAGAGAGTGGGAGCATACTATTGTGTATTCATGTACTGTTACTCTGCTGAAATCAATACATTGAGCTTTTGAAGTGATATCTTTGTGTTATTCATCGTGTGCATGCTTCGGTTGTGTAACTTGGATTATGCACTTGTTTATGCATTAAACAACAAGGAATAGGTTTTTATAAGATCTTTATAAGGACCTACAATCTTGAGTCACGCTTTTTTATCGTTTGGTGCCATTTTCATAATTTTTTGTTCAAATTGTTTGATTTGGTATGTTTCTAAAGATTATGCATAATCCTACCAATTGGTTGGATACTTAAACAATTTTGCAAACAAATGAAACCTATTGATAAAGGACATAACCACTAATGCCTTACCCGTGTAGTTTTTATGGTTAAGTTAAATATTCAATCAATCTAATGCCGCTACATTGAGTCTCATACTTAGGTTAAATCTGTTAAATCTGACATTTTATTGATCAACTTTATTTTTGGTCAGCTTAGGGCACCAGTCACCTATAGACATTTTTGTTGCTTCCTTTTTCGTTGATCTGAGCTTTTTTTTTTTTAACTGGGAACTTCTATCTTGTTGCTTCCTTTTTCCCTGATCTGAGTTTTTTTTTTAACTAGGAACTTCTATCTTTAATGTAAGTAGCTTAATGTAATTGTTGGAATTCAATTGGAACAGAAACTAAACATAATATTTGCAACCCATTTTCTAAACAGATAGATGATTATAATTAAGTTTATAACACATGAACAAACTCGGATTGTGTGGTGATAAAAGAAAAATGATACAGATCCGACACCCATGAGGGTTTATTCCAGACGCAACAAAACAAAGAAAAAGAAAAAGGGTTACAGCCATTATATGGCATAGGGATTACATCCCATACGAAAGTTAATAGTATACCACTTCTGCGAATAGCGCGTAATAATGTGTATCTTCCGAGACCGGGACCTTTAATCATGAGTTATGCGCGTTGCATACCTTGATCTACTATTGCATGAATAGCATTTTCCGCTGCGCTTTGAGCAGCTAATGGCATCCCTCTTCTTATACCTCAAAAGCAACAAGTACCGCCAGAGGACCAAGTAACCACTCGCCCTCATACAACTATAACAGTCACAATGGTATTATTGAAACTTGCTTGAATATGAATAACCCCCTTTGGTATTTTACGTATACTCTTACGTGAACCAACCAATACGTCCATGTGAACCCTTTTTTGGTATAGCTTTTCTTTTTATCATCTCATATTTGAGTCAAGGATAGAGATATACAGATATATTAATTTCATGTCAAAAAAGATCCCCCCCCCCCCCCCCCTTCTTATTTGTATATTGGGTCTTTAGCGAGTCTTGTCATCTTTGTCTTTGTTGATATTTTGGGTCGGAATAAATTACCATAATTCGTCCTCGATGACGGGTTAGTCGACATTTTTCACAAATTTTAAGAACGCAAGCTCTTATTTTCATATTTTTCACTTCTTACTTTAATTTTGAATCCATTTCTTGGAAGAAAATAAGTTTATTTAAATTTTTTATTTTGAATCGTATTCCTGCGAAAGAAAGAGTGAAGTTGAAAAAACACCTAATCTTTCGAATCTTTGTTGTGGAGTCGATAAATTATACTATAAATTATGTGACCTCTCGTTGAATCATAATGTCTTTAGTTTTGACTCTATCTCCTAGCAATATTCGTATAAACTACACCGGATCTTTCCTGAAACATAACCAAGAATTATATGTTCATTATCTAAACAAACCTGGAACATGCCTTTGGTTGAGAAGCGATTCAGTAATTAAACCTTGATGAATCCCTTTTTGTTCTTTCATTCCAGGTAAAATCTCCTTGAAGTATCAACTACTCGGGAAGAACCCTATTACACAACCCACCCCTTCTCTTTTCTCTTTCACAAAAAGAAGTTTCCTATTCAATTTGGATATTTGAAAGAATACCATATATATAACACAAAATTTATCCGTCTATTCTTTCTAGTCGAGCCTCTCGGACTGTCATTATACCTCGAGAGGTAGAAAGAATTGCAACTCCCATCCCGCCTAAAATTCTAGGAATTCTTTGATAGAATAGATTCGTACACCATATTTGTGTTGCCGTTAAAAAGAGCTACACATAAGTCTCTATGAATGTCTCTTGTCTTTATATAATTTTCACACCTCACTTAATTTTACATTTATGTAAAACTAAAAATAAAAATTGGTTTAACAAATATTAGAAATATATTTATGTAGTTATAAAGCAGCCACCATATCATCTCAATCTTTGACACCTATACGGCTTGTATATATACCTATACGAGTTGTATAGATGTCAGGGTGCAGGGGCGGACCTACATAGTGATCATAGTGGGCGGCCGCACCCCCTGAAAAAAAAAAGTTAGTGTATATTTTAGGTAAAAAACCCGACCGCACTCCTTGAAAATATGGTTGAACACCTCATCCACACCCCCATCAAATAATTTCTGGGTCCGCCACTGTCAGGGTGTCTGGTTAACGTGAGTCTTCTCTTCCATGAGCCTTTTATGAACATATCCTATCCGTGAGAGTTGGGTGTTTTAAAGGGAAAAAACAAAAAGCATAATAATGCTTTCAAATCTGTCCCTTTGCTCTGTCAGCCGACTATTAAATTTTCATCCTTTGCACATGTCAAAAAAATCCACAAAAACCACCCATGAGAGAAACAATCCAAAACAAAGAGGATCAACTCATGAAAAAACGGCTGGCCAAAAAAGAACACTCATGAAAAAGGAACGATTAATGGGTCCACAACGACGCGTTAGTAAAAAATATCTACACACAGACTCGTGCAATAGGATGCCAAAACGCCTAGTTGCAGATGCTCTAAGGTGTAATCAGGGGCGGACCTACCTATAGTTGTGGGTGGGCGGCTGCACCCCTTGAAAAATAAGATTTAGTGTATATTTTAGAAAAAAAAACCCGACCGCACCCATTAAAAATATGGTTAAAACGCCTCATCCGCACCCCTAGCAAATAATTCATGTAATTATTAACCATAATATGTTTACATATGCTTTAGGGAGATTATTTCAACGGATATTAATCCATCAATAATAAGACCGTAGGGTATGGTGGGTGTGGATTATGGGGTATGGGGGGGTTGGTGCGTCCACGTGGATTATGGGGCACCCAATCCCGAAACTCAATTTCATAGGGGTATGGTGGGCGTGGCTGGGGTGGCGTGGCCAAGCCACATCATTATAATTTTTTTTAAATATATATATATATATATATAGGGGATGGATCATGAGAAAACTAGTTTAAATGAGAAAACCAAAAAAACTAACTACAAAAGCCAAAAAAACATACCAAAAAAATTTTTTTTTTCTTTTTTTTTTATAAAAAAATCGCAGCTTTTTATGTATGGAAAAAAAAATTCAAAAAAAAAAGTTTTTTGTTGTATTGCACATGTGCACTATTACGGATATAGTGCACATGTGTAGTACACACATAATGCACATATAATGCACATGTCAGTACAACAAAAAAAAAATTTTAATTTTTTTATATATAAAAACTAGCGATTTTTTTATAAAAAAATTGTAAAAAAAAAAATTTG
The DNA here is from genome assembly GCA_030545235.1 of Helianthus tuberosus. NCBI lineage: Eukaryota > Viridiplantae > Streptophyta > Magnoliopsida > Asterales > Asteraceae > Helianthus > Helianthus tuberosus. The sequence continues at coordinate 3,992,781 of CM060363.1, forward strand.
GTAGGTTTTTTAGGTTTTTTTAGTTAGTTTTCTAGTTTTCTCATTTATATGTAGTTTTCTCATGATTCTCTCCCTATATATATATATATATAGGGTGAAGATTATTTCAGAACCCTATATTTTTTCAGAACTTGCAGAACTTATCTGAATCATTAGATCATTTGATCAAGGGCTAATATAGAAGGTGGCATTTTAGTAATAATCTAGATCTTTTAAGGATAATATATTAAATAGAAAAGGGTAATTTAGGGATATCAGAGAAAAAAAATCAAAACACCAAATGTTTCCTATTAATATGGTTATTAGTTATCATTTTCTTTTATCTCTATTATATTTCTTTCTGGTCTACTTTTGTTATTTACGGAATTGAAAGATCTAATGTTACGCATGTAAAATTAACTCTAAATGATAGAATATGGAATTGCATATGAAAGCTCTCTTTGGTCTGCTATGTTGAGGTAACTTTGAGATATCTCAATAACTCTAATCGATAGAATATGTGAAAATATATTTTCTTCTTTGTGGTGGTTATTGCATTTTTACTTAAATAAATGATATTTTGGTTGATTATTTTGAATCGATATATGACTAAGTTTTTGGTAAATTACGGTAAATAGATTTTTTTTGTCAACTCAAGAAGATTCAAGGTTTTAATTTAGTTTCATTACCCTCAAAAAGATTTTATTTTTCTTTGTTCTTTTCTATTATGAACATTCTCATATTACGTATGTAAATAATTTACTTACATATATGTAAAACAAAGTTACACATACGTAGTTAGTTAACTTACACGTATGTTAATAATTATCTTGTGTATATATGTATAAAAGGTTCTAGGACTAAGAAACTGAATATTTACATTGAAGTAATTGATTATGACTTTGAAGAATTACATATGTAAATAGTTTATATATTGAGAACTTAAAGGCATATAAATAAACAATATTAAATCTGCTTACATGTATGTTAAACATTTACATATATGTAAATAGACGCCAAGTTGAAGAAATTGATGACCAGTGTACATATGTAAATATTATCTTTACACGTAGGTTAAACATTAACATATATAATAGAGTATCAGTTTGAAAAATGTATTATTAGTGTCAGATTAGCATATAAGTAATAAATAATGGATTTTAAATAGTCAGTTTGAAGATATATATATTTGTGTGTGTAAAGAGAGCCGAAACTGAATGAGGTCAACAAAAAAAATGAAAGAAATCTATAAAAGTTGGAGGTATGCAAGAGAGAATAAATTAAATTGAATCTAAAAAAGGAGACAATTAATTAATTAGTTAATAGGAGAGAGAAACAATTTGGTATATTACTATTATATCCTTTGTAATTTATTTTTTTATATTAAAGTTAGAATAAAAACATGTGGTTCATATTAGTTCTGTAAGTTCTGAACAAAAATGAGGTTCTGAAAAGAACCCAACCATATATATATATATATATTAATTAATAGATCGATCTATTATTATGTATGTGTGATGAGTGTGGGTGTGGATATATACATGTATCTATAGTTAGCGGTGTGCCGTTCACGAGCGATATACCTCCTACGTTTAGGTTTCGAAGTCTCTTCCCCATCGTCTTCCACGATAGCTTTCACTACCGTCGCGATCGTTTGAAGAAATATTTTCGCACCATCGTCAGATGATGATGACGATTCACTTGAAATTGAAGAAATCATGGCAAGATTGTGTTTTATGTGTTTGATATTGTGTGAGAAAAATGTTAAATATGTTAGGGTATTTATATAGGAAAAAAGTTTTTTTTTTTTTTTAAATTCATGCCCAACGGGCTAGCCCAAACAGCTAGTAGTCTTGGCCAACGAGGTTCCGCCATGTCATGTTCGTAGCCCCGCCCAACGCCCGGGCTGAAACCCCCGCCCAAAGGGCCACGCCGAAACCCAAGCCTACCCGGGGTGGTGACGTGGACGTTTGTACCCAACCCATGCCCCAACCCCGCCCCATACCCCATAGTCTAATATGGCTGGCATTTTGTCCCTTGTGATAGATACTTCTTTTCTACAAGTGCATGCATAAGGTGCTTAAGTGCATATCATTTCTCTTCAAAAGATAAAAGAAAATGGCCCTCAATGGTACGTTTGTATCTAACTATGACCGGAAGACGGAGCTCAAGGCGTTCGACGAAACCAAAACCGGCGTCAAAGGCCTTGTCGATTCTGGAGTAACCAAGGTCCCTCCAATATTCCTTCTACCCACACCCGAAAATCTCAACTCCGAGCATCCAGACCTAACTCTTCCCACCATTGACCTCCAAGGAATCAACGAATCTCCGATAAGGCGAAAGGAGGTGGTCGAGCAAGTGAAGGATGCGTCGGAGACGTGGGGATTCTTTCAGATAGTGAATCATGGAATCCCCATAAGTGTTTTGGAGGAGATAATAAAAGGGATGAAGGATTTTCATGAGCAAGACACTGAGATGAAGAAAAAGTGGTACACAAGAGAGGTGAGTGGGAAGACTAGGGTGGTGTACAATAGCAACTTTGATTTGTACACTGGACCCGTGACTAACTGGCGAGACACCGTCTACGTCAACATGCTTCCTAACCCACCCAAACCACATGAGTTGCCACCACCTTGCAGGTTTGGTTTGGTTTTACTTTTCTAATCAATCCATTCAATAATCATCTTTAGTGAATGTACATAAGAATGCTAAAAAAGTGATGAAACTCAAAGTTTAATATTGAGTTTTTTCTTGGAGGAAATTGTTGTTTGGTATAGAGAATAATCTATGAATTGGGTTTGAATTGTATTGAGAAAATTGTATTGTTCAAGAAATTAGGGTTACAAGAATGGTGTTTATATAGGACACCACTTTACACACTAGCCCCTACACTATCTATTATTCTCATTTCCGACACTCCCCCTCAAGTTGAGTAGTGGGGTCACCAATACTCAACTTGCTCAAACAGCTACTAAGCGCGTTTCCGTTGACTGCCTTTGTGAGTATATCTGCGAGTTGATCTTTTGACGAAACATGAGGGAGTTCTATGATTCTTGCTTCCAACTTTTCTTTGATGAAATGTCGATCTACCTCCACGTGTTTTGTTCGATCATGTTGAACTGGGTTTTCTGAGATTTGTATTGCAGCTGTATTGTCACACATGACTTTACTAGGAGCCTTTTGGGAAAAACCAATGTCTTCTAGCAGCTTCCTGATCCACAGAACTTCGCTTAACCCTCGAGCTATACCTCTAAATTCCGCTTCTGCGCTCGATAGAGCGACTACTTTTTGTTTCTTACTCCTCCAGGTAACGAGGTTCCCACCAACCAAGGAAAAATATCTTGATGTTGATCTTCGGTTTCCCTTATCCCCTGCCCAGTCTGCGTCAGTGTAGAGTTCAACATTTAAATGTCCATTTGTTTTGAACAACACTCCATGGCCTGCCGTTCCCTTGAGATATCTTAAAATTCTCTGAGCAGCTTCCATGTGGGCAACTTGAGGTTGATGCATGAACTGACTCACCACTCCAACAGCATAAGCTATATCAGGGCGAGTGTGAGAGAGATAAATTAACTTGCCCACAAGCCGTTGATACCTTTCTTTGTCTGCAAGTTCTCCATTGAGTTCCATGTGAAGATTGTGATTCACCACCATTGGAGTATCTGCTGGTTTACAATCAATCAACCCAGTTTCTGCTAGGAGATCAAGGACATACTTCTTTTGGCAGATGAAAATCCCCTGCTTAGACCTGAGAACTTCTATCCCGAGGAAATACTTAAGATTCCCAAGGTCTTTCATTTCAAACTTTGAAAACAAATTCCTTTTCAGCCGTGCTATTTCTTCTGTATCATCTCCGGTAATAATCATGTCGTCTACATATATGATCAAGCAAGTTACACGGCCGTTTCTTCTCTTGAGGAACAGAGTATGATCAGCGTTACTTTGGTGATACCCATACTCTTTCATGGCCAAAGTGAACTTCCCAAACCATGCCCGAGGAGACTGCTTTAGCCCATAAAGGGATTTTTTCAACCGACAAACTTCCCCTTCTTTAAAACCCCCTGAAAAACCTGGAGGTGCTTCCATGTAGACTTCTTCTGTTAGGTCTCCATGGAGAAAGGCGTTTGTAACATCAAACTGGTGAAGAGGCCACTCCTTATTGGCTGCTACGGAGAAGAGAACTCTAATGGTATCCATTTTTGCAACCGGAGAAAAAGTCTCAGAGTAATCGATCCCATACGTCTGAGTGTAACCCTTGGCTACAAGCCGAGCTTTGTATCGCCCAATGGAACCATCTGGTTTATATTTAATCGAATACACCCACCTGCATCCAACTGTTTTCTTTCCTTTAGGAAGAACGCACTTCTCCCATGTGTTGTTTTTCATGAGAGCACGCATCTCCACTTCCATTGCTTCTTCCCAGTTCTTCTTACCTTGAGCTTCCTTTACGGAATTAGGTATTTGTTCAGTGTATAGAGAAGTAACAAACGCTTTCGCACTGTTAGATAAGTTCCCGTTGACCATATTAGCTACAGGATATCTTGAATTTCTGGTCTCCCTCTCTGGGGAGTACCGTTTTGGAGGAACCCCTCTATTGGCTCTAGGAGGAAGAGAGTATCTTCCGGTTGTCTCTGCTGCACCTGGTGGTTCAACATGTTCAACCACTACTGGCTCATTTTCAACCTGATTTTCAACCTGTTCAACATTTGGATCAACATGTTCTGTATTTGTTGGTTCTATGTTTTCCCTTGTTGTCTCATAGTTATAAGACGTAGAACATTCAGGGTTCTCGGTATTACTTACCTCAGGCATCACGTTGGATGGACTTTCTTCAGTGGTACTGTGCTCCGCGGATTGTGTGTCTGTGTTTGAAGGACTCGCAGTACTGTGATAGTTTTCTGTTGTGACTTCTTCAGATGAGGGAATTTGAATTAACCAGCTCAGAGTGTCTATACTGTCATTCTCCCCCTGACCGCTGAGTTGGGTGTTATAAAAGTATTTTGTTTCAAGAAAGTCAACATTCATTGTGGTGAACATTTGACGAGTTGTTGGATTATAACATCGGTAACCTATTTGATCGATCCCATAGCCGACAAATACACATTTTTCAGCACATGGGCCGAGCTTGTTTCGATTGGTTTTGGGTATATGAACAAATGCGGTACACCCGAAGATTCGAGGTTCAAGTGTAAGAGGATGAGGAATACTGGCAGACTTAGACAGACAATCTAAGGGAGTCTTAAATTTAAGAGCTTTTGTGGGAAGCCGATTCAGCAGATACACAGAGGTTGCAACTGCCTCCGGCCAGAAGGATTTTGGAACCTGAGATTCAATCAAAAGAGCACGAGTCATTTCAAGAATAATACGGTTTTTCCGTTCGGAAACACCGTTTTGTTCGGGGGTATGAGCACAAGAGGTTTGATGAATTAATCCTTTGGTTTTAAAGAATTGTTTCATAGATGTATTGACAAATTCCCCCCCATTGTCGGATCGAAGGATTTGAATTTGAGTTTGAATCATAGCATAAAACATGACAAATTTTTCGTACACTTCGGCTTTATTTTTTAAAAAATATACCCATGTCATGCGAGTGCAATCATCCACGAATAGTATAAAGTACCGAAGACCCTGTCCCCCCATCACAGGAGCAGGACCCCACACATCAGAATGGATAAGTGAGAAAGGTGAGGCCACTTTCGTATTGCTAGGTTTGAACGATTGTTGATGGCTTTTAGCGCGAAGACAGGTTTCACACTCTATTTTCCCATTTGAAGGGAAGAGTTTTGGAAACAAAAGGTGCGAATAACCATGGGATGGATGTCCCAAACGTCTATGCCATAGCCAGGCTTCCCGGTTATCAGTTCCATGAGCCAACATCACAGTACCCTGTTGAGCCACTTCATCCACATAGTATAATCCTTGGCGCTCAGTACCACGTCCAATAATCACACCCGTCCTGATATCCTGTAAAAGGCAAAAATTAGGGTGCATTAGTACAGTACAATTTAGCTCCTTGGTAATGTGGCTAATGGAGAGCAGTTTGTGTGATAATGATGGAACATAGAGACAATTTGATAACTTCATAGTTGGTGAAATTTCAATTGTTCCTCCTCCTTTCACTTGCATCACTCCATTGTTTGCAGTATGGATTTGAGTTTTTTGAGGATTGGCCATTGATCGTATATCTGATGATTCAAACGTCATGGTGTCAGTGGCACCAGAATCGAAGATCCAAGCACTGTTCCTACTATGATTGATTTCCATTTTTTTTTTTTTTTTTTTTTTTTACAACCAAAAAACGAGCGTATTTAATTGGCACCCAAATAACTTCGCTAAAAAGGCAAAGTTATCTCACCGGCGAATTTATCTAAATTCACCGGTGACTTGAACTCGCGTTCAAGATTTAAGTCCGCCCGCAAACCACCGCTTAATGGCGAAGTTATCTCACCGGCGAATTTATCTAAATTCACCGGTGACTTGAACTCGCGTTCAAGATTTAAAGTGGCCCAAACAAGTTCGCTAGCTTCTAGATTAAAATCGCTATCGCTAACTGATGAGCAGCTTCAACAAATCTGCCAGTTTGTCAACAAATACGCTAAACAAATCCTCAACAAATCTGTTGGTGGGTTTAGGGGTTTTTTTGGGTTTTGTGCGGCTGAATGATGACAAAGGGTTGAAAAATTGGATAAATACAAGCCACTGATGTTGGTCGGCCACTTGCACTTTGTACCAAATATTGTTTGAAAACAATTTTCCAAGCAATATTAGTGGTTTATGAGGAACCAAGAATTTATTCAAAGGAAAAGAAACCGATAACAACCGGGAAACAGACGCAAACGACGGCAGAGACAATGGAGCGGATCGAAGATGATGATGTTCTGTTTTGCGGTCAAAGGTAGGGTTTAAAGCGGCGGCGGCAATGGAGTTTTGGAGTTTGATCAGATTTTTTTCCTTTTTTTTTTGGGTTCGATTTTGGTTTTGGTTTTTTCTGGTTTGATTTTGGTTGAGATAGATTGTAGATGAAGAACAAAGTATTCACGAATCAGAAACCTGCTCTGATACCATGTTGTTTGGTATAGAGAATAATCTATGAATTGGGTTTGAATTGTATTGAGAAAATTGTATTGTTCAAGAAATTAGGGTTACAAGAATGGTGTTTATATAGGACACCACTTTACACACTAGCCCCTACACTATCTATTATTCTCATTTCCGACAGAAATTACCAGAATGTTGTTTGACCAACATGATTTACCAAAATGTCACCATCATGCGTCCTTGAAATGGCGCCTCAAGCATGGGATGCGTCGATATGTCAGCTATTGCGTCCATTAAGGTGGTGCTGACACATGTCAAAGACAAAAAGGTGGCTAATGCATCGAGTTGACTCCTCCAAGTGGCTTGGCTGGCTCTTCCTAGTGGCTGATGCGTCGGGCTGACTCCTCCTATGGCTTGGCTGACTCCTCGTTTTAGCTTGGCTGACTCATCGTTTTGGCTCCTCTAACCCCTCGTTTTGGCTAGGCTGACTCCTAAAATTTTATTTTCTTTTCCACATTTCTTTTTAATTTTATTTAATTTAGATATTTTATTATTTTGTCGAGTCTATAAATACACAACCTTGTTGTTTGGTTCTTTAAAAAAAACGGTTTTCCAATGGCGGCTTAAGATGCATCGGCTTATTTTTATTAATTTTTTTAAGCTAATCACAAAACTAAAAAGTTAATATCAAAATATATGTATGTTATTATGCTAGTTATGCTTAAAATACTATATATAACTTTTTAAAAGAAAAAAAGTAAAATAAACTAATGAAGTAACTTTTTAAAAATAAAATAGATCAACTAAATTAGGGTTGAGGTGTATCTAGTTTATATATCTAGAATTACACTATCAACCACAAAAAGAGTTCGGCGTCAGACATTATTCAGGAGTTGAAGGCATGGTTTCCTTTGAATCCGGAACCGAGCGAAGAAGATTCAGCTGGATGAGCACAAATGGAGCAGATTCAATTTTGATTAATGTTTTGTTCTTGTTATGTTGTTTTGCTCTTCTTTATATGCTTGTTTTTGCTAGCTCCTGGCTAGTGTTTCTAATATAATGTCGTCGTTCAAAAAAAAAAAAGAATTACACTATCAAATCTTTCTAGTAGAGTGCGCAAAGGCTACCATTACATAACTAAGTTTCGGGATCACATCACTACTGGTAAACATTTTTATATATATTTTTGAAAAAAAATCACAACTATGGAAATAGAAGTATAGCGGATATTTCATTTACTTTGAAAAAAACGACTATTTTTTCGTTCATGTTGGAAGAAAACGTCTCAAGCCACCAAATAAAAAGTTTGCGTATTTATAGACTCCGCAAAATAATATGGTATCTAAATTTAATAAATTAATAAAATTAAAAGGTCATGTTGAAAAATAAAATAAAATTTGAGGAGTCAACCGAGCCATAACGAGAGGTCAGTTGGTCCACAATGAGGAATCAGCCAAGCCAAGCCAAGCCACAATGAGGAGTCAGCCAAGCCAAAATGAGGAGTCAGGCAAGCCACAAGGAGGAGTCAGCCAAGCCAGAACGAAGAGTCAGCCAAGCCAAAATGAGGAGTCATGCAAGCCACAAGGAGGAGTCAGCCAAGCCACAAGGAAGAGTCAGCCAAGCCAAAGACTGACGCATAAGCCACCTTTTTAGCTTTGACGCGCTAGCGGCGGATTCATCAAATATTCTGGACACGTGTCATTGTACCATTCATCAACGCATCCAACTGTGGAAGCCCCATTCCAAGGACTCATGAGGGTGACATTTTGGTAAATCAAGTTGGTCAAATGACATTTTGGTAATTTTCCTTTTTTTTTGGATATTGTTGTAGGGATATTTTGTTGGATTATTCGGAACTAATGATGAAACTCGGGCTTTGTTTATTCGAGTTAATGTCTGAAGCTCTTGGGCTCGAATCTAATCACCTTTTGGACATGGGATGTGCTGATGGGCTTGCTATTCAAGGTCATTACTATCCTTCTTGCCCACAACCTGAATTAACAATAGGCTCCCCGTGCCACACCGACAATGATTTCATCACGATTCTTCTACAAGATCATATTGGTGGTCTCAAGGTCTTATATCAGGATCAGTGGACTAATGTTCCTCCTACACCTGGGGCTCTTATAGTGAACGTCGGAGACTTTCTACAGGTCTCTCTCTCTCTCTAATGTCGTTTTGTGGTTTGTTATGATTGTCATAAACTTTTTAATGGGGTAAATTGTCATTTTAGTTTTAGTCCTTGAGTTTTTGTCAAAATTGTCATTTTAGTACAAATAGTTTTTTTTCTCCTCTGAGTCCCTGACTTTTCCTTTTTCTTGCCATTTTGATTACATTGCCTAACATAGTCTAAAAACCAGATTATAATCAGGGGTATTTTTGGCATTAAATTATTATGAGGTTTATAAATTATGTTGTAAACTACCCCTGGTTATCACTACACGACAGTTATGCCAAAAATACCCCTGGTTTTAACCAGATTTTTAGACTGAGTTAGACAATGTGATCAAAATGGCAAGAAAATGGAAAAGTCAGGGACTCAGAGGAGAAAAAAAAAAACTATTTGAACTAAAATGGCAATTTGGACCAAACCTCAGGGACTAAATGAAATACATTTGAAATTGCGATTTCATCTTAGAAGTTGTATATTGTATTTTTCAGCTGATTACAAATGACAAGTTTGTGAGTTCGCAACACAAAGTGGTAGCAAACAAGGCTGGGCCAAGAGTATCGGTGGCATCGTTCTTTACCACGGGTGCGATTGAGACATTGAAGGTGTATGAACCCATCGCTGAGTTGCTTTCAGAAGATAATCCGGCCAAGTATAGAAGCACAACACTAAAAGAATATGTAAATTATTATAGGGCAAAGGGACTTGATGGCATTTCTTCCCTTTTGCATTTCAAGATCTAACTCGTGCAAAAGTCAATTTATGAGTCTTGATTGTTAGTTAAAGCTATTTTTATGTTCGTCGTATGGTGATGTAATCTCTATCAGTATATTTTATCAATTTGGTGTGATCTTTAAGAAGAATAGGTACTATTGTTTGGTTTATATATGTTGGAAAATTAGGGGGTGTTTGGTGTTGTGTTTTTAAAATAGATTTTGCGTTAAAAGCATGTAGGTACATGCTTCTCAAAAACTGCGTTTTGGAGGCAGATAATCACTTTTTCATCCAAACACTTTTTTAGATTATTTATGTTTTACAAACGCAATAATCAACTAATCACTTCAAAACATAATCCCAAACACCGTCTTAGTTTAAAAATGATTTTCCAATTAACTTTATAGATAAACGGGAAGACAGAACTTTTCACAAGAATATACATATAATTTTCAAAAGTTTAGTTAAGTTCTTAGACAGACTACAATCTCGTTTAAATCTTGACCCAATAATTATTCATACCGTTAAAATTCTCTCGGTTCAGCTGATCTTTTTGACATCATTTATAATCGATTGCTAACAAAAGAAGATTACGATTATAGGTTGGACCCTTGTAAATCATAAACTCGTTCATCAATCAACGCAAACCTAGAGACGTTATTACCGTAATTCTACTATTATAGATGAACATGACTTTCATAAAAATGGGTGGAGTAAGAAGGGGGTCAAGAGGGTCCGCTGACCCCGGACCATGGATATTTTTCGGATTCAAAGTAAAATTTCTCAATTCAGGTGCGAGTTATTTAACTCGACGTAATATTCCTCGAAATGTGTGCCCATTAATTGACTAGACATAATATTTCTCGTTATGTGTGCCAATTACTTGACAAGACATAATATTCCATTATAACTTACTATTTAAACAGTTATAATTTTCTTCATGTGTCATTCAATTCGCTACATATCTATTCAATTTTCTCTATATTCAAGTTATCTTAGTTAGTAATGTCTTTTTGGGACGACAACTTTTTGTTTGGTGGTGAGTCTACTAGCGAGTCGTATTAGAGGATTGGGACATTTGATTTAAATCGGGGACCATTGGACGAGGATGGCTGGTTTAGATTAGAGTTCTTAGGCCGTGAATATCCATGAGTTTGGGTTTACTGAACCCAAGAAAGACATGGTGTATGTCGGTAAAAACCTTGTCGTGGGGCCTAGTGTGTTTGAAACCGGCCAGGTACAACATTTTCAAACGTATATGTCATAAGCTTAATAGAAGTGTAGTCCATCCACAACGTTGTTTTCAAAGATTCATCACCTTAGAAAATTTGATGAACTGGGTAGTTTCAGTAGGATGTGACAATGGATATCATGGTCACCCAACGATTGAAGTCAGATGTCGGCGACACGACGAACAAGATATGGCTTAGATGTGATCGTGGCGATGAACACAAGCCAACAGCCATGGTTGGACGTGGTGGAACCTAAATACAGGGTGCAAGTTCCAATTGGTGTGCGTATAGCACAAGAGGATAAACGCATGGATGCTAGAGGTTAGACGCACTAAACACAATAATGATCTTACTTAACATCTTGAAGGTCATCTGTACATGATGAGGCTAAGCCCAGATGAAGAAAAGATGACTCCAACACCATGTTTGGACGAAAAAACATAAACAATGCGCGTGCGAAATTAGTTAGACATAGAAAGTCAGCAACACTCCAATGCAGGTTCTTTTCAACCTGCTGCAATCAAAAAATTATATTTATTACACCCGAGAAAATTAAACCTCTAACATGGTACACGATGTTTTTTGTAGTGTGCATTCCTGTATGTGTTGCTAATAGACGCCACCTACCAGACGAACCAGTACAAATTAGCACTCATTCAGATTATTGGTGTGACGTCAACATACTTCTCGTTTTGTATTGCCCATACCGTACATTTATAACGATTGAACGGAAAGTTTTTACCAATAGAAGGACACCTTTCAGGAATCATACAACATTTTTCACCTATTTTTAAAACAAGGTTGAAAAAAGGAAAAAAAGAAGAAAAAAAAAACATTTGACTTTGGCTATTGGATATATTTTCTATGGAGCCTCTAATACATCACTAATAGTTGCGATTATATATATATTGTCCGTTGTCATACTTATTTTAATTTTTAACCAACTTTTTTATAATAGTTACCACTTCAAGCTATTTGTCTTCCACAAGACAAAGAAAATGGCCCTCAATGGTACCTCTACATCAATCCAACCTGCCTATGACCGGAAAGCGGAGCTCCAGGCGTTCGACGAAACCAAAACCGGCGTTAAAGGACTTGTTGATGCCGGAATAACAGAAGTCCCTCGAATATTCCATCTACCTTCACCTGAAGACCTCAACTCCCAACAACCAAAGCTAACACTTCCAACCATCGACCTCCAAGGAATCAATAACAATCCGATACGACGAAAGGAGGTGATCGAGCAAGTGAAGGATGCATTGGAGAGCTGGGGATTCTTCCAGCTGGTGAATCATGGAATCCCGAATAATATATTGGAGGAGATGATAAAAGGAGTGATGGATTTTTATGAGCAAGAGAGTGAGGTGAAGAAGCAGTGGTACACAAGGGATATGAGTGGGAAGACCAGGGTGATCTACAATAGCAACTTTGACTTGTATGCTGCACCAGTGACTAACTGGCGAGACTCCTTTTACTGCACCATGGTTCCTAACCCTCCCGAACCACACGAGTTGCCTCCACCATGCAGGTTTTACTTTTAACATTTTAATCTACTCAATTAGTGATTATTTAGCAATTAGTTTTTTTAATAACATTGAAAATGTTTTTGGACTAGAAGTTATCATACAAGAAAATGTGTTACAAATTCTTCACTTGTAGAAAGTTAGAAACCCGAGTATTAACGTTTTCAAAGATTAAACCCGAGTACTGCTTTGTTGTTAAAATCTTTATCATTTCTTGTCTTCCATATGCGCCATTGTAGTTAGAAATATCGTCGAACGGATTTTTTTATTGACACTTGGTGGAAGTAGTTTTTCCACGAGCTCACTACAATTGTTTTATTGACACTTGGGATTAATTAGTAATAAGTGGGTTGGGTTGGTGAGATAGTCCAAAATGGTGGGTCAAGGGATGAATATTAGATTAGGATAATGTCGAGTTGACTTGATAAAATTTAAACAATTCTTTTATTGGATAAGATCAATTAGATCATGATCTTGAATTTTATTAATGATTAAGGGCTGTTTGGCAACTTCTAAATGGTTAAGTGTTGAACGAGTAAGAGGTCTGAACCATTAAGTGCTAAATCAGTAAGATATCTGAACCATTAAAAGCTAGTATAATATTTAACCGTTCAGAGGCAAATGTCTGACCAATTCAGATTAGAGGTCTTAACCATTTAGACTCAGTATAATGCTTAACCATTGAGAGGCAAATGTCTGAACCATTCAGACATTTGCCCGTAAAACAAACAGTTTGAACCATTAAGAACCTCATTAAGTGGTAAACAAACAGCCCCTTAATTGAATAAGTTTATTGTCCGTAAACTAACAATTTCACCATCGTATTATTTTATTGGAAAATAGAAAGGATTTTATTCAACATTTAATTTAGGATAAAATTTAATATTAATTTATTATTTTTTAACATTTAATTTAGGATAAAATTTAATATTAATTTATTATTTTTTTAACTAATGTAAAATAAGTAGAAGAGAAAGACGAAAAAAATCAAAAAAAACATATACCTTTAATGAATGACACGCGACACAGACTGATTTCTTTTATTATATAAAACTAGGTTAGAACCCCGTGTATTACACGGGTTGAATAAATGTAATTTTATATACCAAATAATAAAACAATATATATTTAAAAATCTCGTTTATTACATGGGTTGAATAAATATAATTTTATATATTAAATAATAAAAAAAAAGTTTTATTTTTAAGAACCCCGTGTATTGTACAGGTTGAGTAAATTTAATTTTATATATTAAATAATGAAAAAAGTTACATTTTTAAGAATCTCATGTGTTATACGGGTTGAGCACATTTAATTTTATATATCAAACAATAAAAAGTTATATCTTTATAAACTCTATGAATTATATGGATTGAATAAATCTAATTTTATATACTACATAATAAAAAAGTTATATTTTAAAAAACCCCGCGTATTACACGAGTTGTATAAATGTAATTTTGTATAGTAAAAAATAAAAATGTTATATCTTTAAAAAAACAAAAAAAACAACTATTTTTGTTATTGGACAACATACAAATTTCACATTCACAAAAGCTTGGAATAATTAAAACACTTTAAAATGTACATAACTCATATGTGAACATGTGATGGCTTTTACACAAGTTCGTAACATGTAATTTAGTTATATAATTTATATTGCAGTTTAAATTATTTAAATAGATTATATCATCAAGCCATCCCACTTATCATAAGTGAAAAAATATCGGACAGAAAAAAAAAATGATGAACTTCAAGATAGTAATCTATTTTAATTAGTTTAGGTCTTATATATGGCAATTAATTTTTATCAATATGCTCTAGTTTCTTTAATTTACTTGGTAGATGTAGGTAATTTTTTCAAAAGGAAAAAAAAAACGAAGCCAACTTTAATTATATTCATTTTCATCAAACGAATTTTAGAATTTATCGTTAGATATTTTAATAAAGAGTAAATTACGTTTTTGGCCCCTGTGGTTATATCACTTTTACTATATTAGCCCAAAATAAGAATTTTTAACATACTTTAATGAATGACACGCGACACAGACTGATTTCTTTTATTATATAAAACTAGGTTAGAACCCCGTGTATTACACGGGTTGAATAAATGTAATTTTATATACCAAATAATAAAACAATATATATTTAAAAATCTCGTTTATTACATGGGTTGAATAAATATAATTTTATATATTAAATAATAAAAAAAAAGTTTTATTTTTAAGAACCCCGTGTATTGTACAGGTTGAGTAAATTTAATTTTATATATTAAATAATGAAAAAAGTTACATTTTTAAGAATCTCATGTGTTATACGGGTTGAGCACATTTAATTTTATATATCAAACAATAAAAAGTTATATCTTTATAAACTCTATGAATTATATGGATTGAATAAATCTAATTTTATATACTACATAATAAAAAAGTTATATTTTAAAAAACCCCGCGTATTACACGAGTTGTATAAATGTAATTTTGTATAGTAAAAAATAAAAATGTTATATCTTTAAAAAAACAAAAAAACAACTATTTTTGTTATTGGACAACATACAAATTTCACATTCACAAAAGCTTGGAATAATTAAAACACTTTAAAATGTACATAACTCATATGTGAACATGTGATGGCTTTTACACAAGTTCGTAACATGTAATTTAGTTATATAATTTATATTGCAGTTTAAATTATTTAAATAGATTATATCATCAAGCCATCCCACTTATCATAAGTGAAAAAATATCGGACAGAAAAAAAAATGATGAACTTCAAGATAGTAATCTATTTTAATTAGTTTAGGTCTTATATATGGCAATTAATTTTTATCAATATGCTCTAGTTTCTTTAATTTACTTGGTAGATGTAGGTAATTTTTCAAAAGGAAAAAAAAAAACGAAGCCAACTTTAATTATATTCATTTTCATCAAACGAATTTTAGAATTTATCGTTAGATATTTTAATAAAGAGTAAATTACGTTTTTGGCCCCTGTGGTTATATCACTTTTACTATATTAGCCCAAAATAAGAATTTTTAACATATCTGCCCCCATGGTCTCTATAACTAACCATTTTGGCCCCTATGTCTAACCATTTTGACCCCATGGTCTCTATAACTAACCATTTTGGCCCCCATGATCTCTAGACTTAAGGGCCAAAATGGTTAGTTATAAAGACCATGGGGGCAGATATGTTAAAAATTCTTATTTTGGGCTAATATAGTAAAAGTGATATAACCACAGGGGCCAAAAACGTAATTTACTCTTTAATAAAAAATATGTTTGGTTCATAAACTAATTATGAATTTTTTTCAAAAAGAGATTAAATAAAATTAAACTAAATAATAATTATCCATAAGATATTAAACTAAATAATATTTAATAGGATGGTTATCTATATTTAATTAGAAGAGATTAAACTAAATAATAATTATCCATTAGATACATTGCCTAATATGATGACAAGTGTCCCAAAATTGGTTTCTTTTATTATATAGTATAGATATAGATATAGATTAATATGATAATGGTGGAGGGTTCAAATGAGAAGAAATTTTTTGTAAGAATAAAAAAGAACAATCTTCAACCAATAAGAATGGTTTATTTTACTTCATTTAATTTTTGTATTTAATATGGGTGTAAGGGCATATTGGTAAAATTAGATAAATCATTAATTGTTAGTCTTCCTTTTTAATAGCTAACTAAATTCAATTTGTAATTTATTTTCAAAAAATATATATTTTTTCAAAGAAGAAAAAAATCAATTTAAAGTGTAGGATAAATTATGAGGTGTGTAGGATGAATTACGAGTTGTGTAGAATAAATTTCAGTATGTGTAGGATAAATTTCAAAAACGTGTAGGATAAATTTTTATGTGTGTAGGCAAAAATTTTAGTGTGGAGGATGATAGTCTTTATGACTAATTAATTAGTCAAAAATAATAATAAATGAGATGAGAGAAAAACTATTTAATGTTTTACAATTGTACCCTTTGTTCTTTTTCTTCTCAATTTAATTTTCTTCTCAAATGAACCTCCCCCTATGATAATGAAAAACAAAATAATACATAGGTTTAAAAAAAGATGCAACAAGGTGCACTTAAGATCACCCTTCACTAAATAAAAGTCATAAAAATCCGAAATTTTTTCGACATTTTTTTGTGTGTTATCTAAAAGTGTAAAGCTAAATAGAAAGTATAATTATTGTATATATTGTGTTTGATTGGGATGTTTCACAGTGATATTTTGTTAAAGTACTCAAAACAAGTGATGCAACTCGGTGTTTCTTTGTTCGAGTTAATAGCCGAGGCGCTTGGGCTCAAACCCATTCACCTTTTGGACATGGGATGCGCTGATGGGCTTGCGGTTCTTGGTCATTACTATCCTTCTTGCCCACAACCTGAATTAACGATAGGCACCCCAGACCACACCGACAACAGTTTCATCACGATTCTTCTACAAGATCATATTGGTGGCCTCAAGATCTTTTACCAAAATCAATGGACTCAAGTTCCTCCTATACCAGGAGCTGTTGTAGTGAACGCTGGAGATTTTTTACAGGTACCCCCTCCTTCCTCTCACCCTCTCTATCGTTTCAATGTTGTTTGCTACATTATACTATAGTCCTGACCTTTTCTAGGTTGTCAACCTTGCTACTGTCTCCATAAAGGTTTTTAGGGGTGTGCATCAAACCGAAATAACCAACATGAAACCAAAATAACCAACATAAGCGAACGTGTACCCATCAATTTATAATTAATTAACAAAAAGTGTTAGGCTGAAAGTTTCAGGCCCATATTCATAATTTTGGGCCATTTTTAAGCCCAAAAATTCTAAGCTCGAATGGCACATCCGAATAAATCGAAAACAAACAAAACCCATTTAAAACCGAACCCAAACAACTTTCAAATATCCAAACACCGAAATTTTCATTTTTGGTTTGGTTTGAAACCCAAACCGTGCACACCCCTAAAATTGTCCGACGAAAGTTAAATATATTAGAAAATGAGATTTGTTCTTAATAGTTAAAATTTAAAAATATGTTGTAACTAGCAATTCATGGAACTTTTCAGTTGATTACAAACGACAAGTTTGTGAGTTCACGACACAAAGTGGTGGCTAACAAGGTGGAGCCAAGAGTATCCGTTGCATCATTCTTTACCACGGGTCCAATTCAAACGTCAAAAGTGTACGAACCAATCCGAGTTGCTTTCAAAAGATAATCCCGCCAAATACAGAGGCACGACAGTGAAAGAATATGCAGATTACTATAATGCAAAGGGACTTGATAACACTTCTGCCCTTTTGCATTTCAAGATCTAATTCGTTTGGAAGTCGATAAGGGACTCATCACTATGAATGAAAGCTATTATTTTCATGTTAATCGTATGGTATCTTGAAACACGTTTTTACTGTTTTGCGGTGATTTTCATAAGAGTTTCGATGGTAGTTATGTACAAAAAAAAAAAAAAAACAAGATTCTAATGTTATTGTATCCGGAGTTAGGGGTGTCAAATCGTGTATACCCGTACACGATAAGACACGACACGATAAGACACGATACATGATAAGCCATACACGAACACGACACGATAAGATTTCGTGTCCATTTTTTCAAACACGAACACGAACACGAACACGAACACGACACAAAAACACGAAAATTACCTGTTAGTACCTGTTAACGAACACTAGAATAATCATGTATTAACGGGCATCTAACAGGTAAACAGGTAATACATGTATTAACGGGTATCTAACTATCTAACAGGTATTAACATGTATTAACGGGTATCTAACAGGTATTAACATGTATTAACGGGTATCTTAACGGGTATCTAACATGTATTAACGGGTATCTAACAGGTAAACAGGTATCTTAACGGGTATTTAACAGGTAAACAGGTATCTTACCCACTCGATGTTAAGTGTTAACATATATTAACGCTATACACGAACAGACACGATAAGACACGAAAACACGAAACGCTATACACGAACACGACACGAAAATTAACAGGTTTTTTCGTGTCTACCTGTTTAGTACACGATACACGATAAGCCCATACACGATACCTGTTAAGGTCGTGTAGGTTCGTGTCGTGTATTCGTGTATCGTGTAAAAATTGCCAGCCCTATCCGGAGTATAGTTATGCACCAAAAAAAGGTCCACATAATGACAATTTGGGATGCTAAATTCACATGCAGATCGTCAATGCGGATTCTAAGGACCTCAAAATAAAAGAACCCTGGGAACACATGTACTTCTATCCGTATCCTTAGTTTCAAGAGGGATATGATGGGCGGTACAAAAAGAGTTTTACGACGATGCAAAAAGTTACATCCGACATTAAACAACTCGCGACCGATAATACTCCTGACGAGAACAACAAGTATTTACAAATGGCCGAAAGGACTTCGCGAGAGTGCCTACAATTTATTTGCAACATCGTTTACCAATTGTCCGGTGATGAGTACATGTGTAGGCCGACAAGCACCAACGTAGCGAATTTATACAAAAACCACGAGGAAAAACACCACATTCTAGGGATCCTGTGTGGCGGGTGTGTCCCACAGCGTTACGAGGCCAAAGTATATGAGAGGTGATCACGAATACCCAACGGTCATGGTCGAAGCGGTCGTGTCACAATATTTATGGTTTTGGCATGCGTATTGTGGACTGACCAATTCACTAAACGACATCAATGTTCTCCAATAGTCTCTAATATACCTCGGTAAACGGAATGGAACCGCACCTAAGTGTCCATTTCAAGTGAATGGACATGCATACAAACGTGGATACTATTTAACCGACGGGATCTACCCTACTTGGTCAACGTTTGTGATAACGCTTTCATATCACATCGATCCAAATGAAAAAAAGTTCCAGAAATTGTCACTAGACTATAATGTCATTGGCCAATACTTACCGGCTAATGGCTACTTTAGAAATCTCAAATCTCTTGACTTTTTGCTACAACTTTAGCTAGATTCTAGATGTCAAGTTGTATAAATTCTGACCCGCAACAAAGAAATCATTTTAATCAACGAAGTTTCATAATGTCACAAAGCCGTCCCATCTATAATATAATACTTTGAGTTAAATGCATTTTAGTCCCTGTAGTTTGGGCTATTTTGGCAGTTTAGTCCAAGTGTTTCATTTTTCGTCTGTAGATCCAAAAAGGTTTCACTGTTGCCATTTTAGTCCTCTGGGTTACTTCATCCATATTTTCTGTTAACTAGAAGGGCAATTCAGTCATTTTATATGTAACTCTGTTAACTAGAAGGGCAATTCGGCCATATAATATGATCTAATTGCCTTTCTCGTTAACGGAAATAATTGATGAAGTGAACCCGGTGGACTAAAATAGCAACGGTAAAATCTTTTTGGACCCACAAACGAAAAATGAAACCTTTGGACTAAACTGGCAAAATGAGCGAAACCACATGAACTAAAATGGCATTTAACTCTAATACTTTTTATAACACAGAAAAAAAAAATGTATGTTTCCAGCCAGGGCCGGTTTACACCCTGTGCAGGGTGGGCTAGCTCACAGGGCCCAGTTATTTAAAAAAAAAAAAACGTCTATACTATGTAGTCTATTAGTCCAATCCAATTTGACTAGTTTTTGGGGGTCCATTTTTATAACTTGAACAGGGTCCTTGAGAACCCAAGAGTTTTCGGAGACGGACGTGTTTCCAGCCGATAATCATTATTTAAAACTGTCAAAAAATTATGTTTCCACCCGATTATTAAATAATAATATTAGTTATTTTCTTAAATCCATCGGGAATCATATACCTATATTACAGTTTTCACCTATCTTTAAAATAAGAAGAAAAAAAAACCATCACGGAAATGAAGAGAGCCTCTAATCTCTCACAAAATATTTGACATTGACTTTGACTATCCATAATCAATAGTTGCGATTATTGAGATCCCTCAATAACTGTTTAAGTACATAACTAACTTTGTTTATTTACTTACCACTTCAACCTATTTGTCTACCACAAGACAAAAAAATGGCCCTCAATGGTACCTCTACATCAATACAACCGGACTATGACCGGAAAGCGGAGCTCAGGGCGTTCGACGAAACCAAAACCGGCGTCAAAGGACTCGTTGATGCCGGAATAACCCAAGTCCCTAGAATATTCCATCTACCTTCACCCGAAAACCTCAACTCCCAACAACCCGAGCTAACTCTTCCAACCATCGACCTCCAAGGAATCAACGAAGATCCAATACGTCGAAAGGAGGTGATCGAGCAAGTGAAGGATGCATTGGAGAGCTGGGGATTCTTCCAGCTGGTGAATCATGGAATCCCAATTAGTGTTTTGGAGGAGATGATGAAAGGAGTGATGGATTTTTATGAGCAGGACACTGAGGTGAAGAAGCAGTGGTACACGAGATATGAGTGGGAAGACCAGGGTGATCTACAACAGCAACTTTGACTTGTATGCTGCACCGGTGACTAACTGGCGAGACACCTTCTACTGCACCATGGCTCCTAACCCACCCGAACCACACGAGTTGCCACCACCATGCAGGTTTTACTTTTTATATTGTTTAATCACTGGATATATAAGTAATACATTACATGTGAAACATTAATTATAAGTGTAAAAGTGTGAAGTTGGACAAAAAGTTTACTTATCGGATGTATTTTGTTTGATTGGGATGTTATCACAGAGATATTTTGTTAAAGTACTCGGAACAAGTGATGAAACTCGGGGTTTCTTTATTGGAGCTAATGGCCGAGGCGCTTGGGCTCAACCCCAATCACCTTTTGGACATGGGATGTGCTGACGGGCTTGCTGTTCTTGGTCATTACTATCCTGCTTGCCCGCAACCTGAATTAACAATAGGCACACCAAACCACACTGACAACAGTTTTATCACGATTCTTCTGCAAGATCATATGGGAGGCCTCAAGGTCTTTTACCAAAATCAATGGACTCATGTTCCTCCTATACCAGGAGCTGTTGTGGTCAATGCTGGAGATTTTTTGCAGGCATCCCCTCCTTCCCTCTCTCTCCCAGTGTCGTTTTTTATATTATACTACAGTACTGATATCTTCTAGGTTGTCAAACTTGATACTGTTGCCATAAAAGTTTCTAGGAGTGTTCGTGAAACCGAAATAACCGACCCAAAACCAAAATAGCCGACATAACCAAACCAAACCAAACAAACTGAACCCACACCAAAAGCAACGGTTTGGTTTTGTGTTTTTTTCAAAATCCAAAAGCCCGTTTTTTGGTTTATGGTATGAAATCAAAACCGACCCGTGTACACCCCTAAAATTGTCTAACGAAGGTCAAATATAGCAGGAAATGAGATGACTTTATACTTAATTGTTGTAACTAATAAGGGCAATCTATGGAATTTTTCAGCTGATTACAAACGACAAGTTTGTGAGTTCGCAACACAAAGTGGTGGCTAACAAGGTTGGGCCAAGAGTATCTATAGCATCATTCTTTACCACAGGTAATATTCAAACAGAAAAAGTGTACGGACCGATCACCGAGTTGCTTTCAAATGATAATCCAGCCATATACAGAGGCACAACACTGAAAGAATATGTAGATTACTATAATGCTAAGGGACTTGATAACACTTCTGCCCTTTTGCATTTCAAGATCTAATTCGTTTGGAAGACGATATGGGAATCATCGCCATGAATAAAAAGCTATTATTTCCATGTTGATTGTATGGTATCTTGAACCATGTTTTTACTGTTTTGTTGCGACTTTCATAAGAATTTGGTTGAGTTGTGCAGTTGGTTTATTGTATGTCATGTGTATTATCATCGCACCCTCCACTGCTCCACAAATGTAATGTCGAATACTGAATAAAGTATCAATACGTGGGTTATTTAAACTTCATAATCCTGCTAATTCGTGGGTTATTTAACAAATAAAATAAAGCCGACTTATAGCATGTAATGAAATAATATATGTTGCTATTATGCTACCAACAAATGATAACTTGTTGCTATAAACTGCATTTAGCAGTTTCTATGTAACCATTAGTGATCAGCTTCTTCTATTGGTAATACACACTAAAAGGATCAAGCTGCTTAAATTTGAAGACCAAGACTCTGCTTCTAAATTTAATAAATCACTCAAACAAACAATTTAAGAAAAGATTATACGACTGACATACCGTTGACTGCCATTTAAGTAAACTGAAGTTGGATGGGTAACAAAATAAGCAAAAGGCTGCAGTATTCCAATGGAAAACATTAAACTCGATGACAAAAACCGAACAAAGTTGTACAGTTTCTTTTTCCCTTCATAACCTTGTAGAAGAGTCTTTAACTTGTTTTTACCCAAATATCCAATTAAAGCTGTGTCTGGGACTCGAAAGCAACAGCTGTTACTAAAATTAAAAACCAAGATTCTAATGTCACCGCATCCGGAGTATAGTTATCCACCTGAAAAGGTCAACATAATGACAATTTGAGATGCTAAATGCACATGCAGATCGTCAATGCAGATTCTAAGAACCTCGAAACACAAGAACTAGAAAACAAAGGTACTTGTATCCGTTGTTGGATACGATAATAAGGTGCTCTAGGTATGCAACAAGGTATGCAAATGCATGAATTGAAGTTACCATATCAAAAAGTTCTTGAGCACAACCATAAGATTTACTAAACTAATAAACTGGCCATGAAAGAGGGAAACATTGGTCTCAACTCTCAAGTTTTATTTATAAACAAAACTTATGAAGGAAAAAAAAAAGTGTTTTTTAACATATAAACAAAACTTATAAAAAGAAAAAAAAAGTGTTTTTTAACATATACAACACACATCCGGTACCCTTAATCAAGAAATAATGTTGCATCACATAGGCAGGTTTTTTGAAACATACATAACATAATGAATTTAAAATACTTGGTTCCTATGCAGGGGAGTGTAATAGTGTATACGAGTTCATAGGATATGTTAATCTAGACTATAGCAGTTAACCAAATTAAAGGTCTCAATAACTAGTTTAGAGTCAAAATAAACAAAATATCATGATGATCGAACAATTACCTAACAATCCCCAAACAGAAAATGGACTAAAATACTTAATGATCATAAACTAAAGCATAAGAACATCATTAAATCAATACGAATCCAAATTAACGACAATAAAATCTCAAAACAAAACCATACCAATCTAGCGATGAATATTAAGCATCGCTTTCGCTTCAGTCTGCTCCTCCAAAAGATCCTCACTAGCATACTTACTCAACAACTCCATCTTCTTCTTCTCCAAAACCATCCTCTCAATCTCCTTCTCATCCGGCAACGGAACATGCACCACAAACTCCTTCTCCTTCTCCTTCTCCTCCAACTCCCTCACCCTCCTCTCCTCCTCCACCACATCCTCCTCCTCCTCAAACAATATCGCCTTCGCCACACCCACCTCCGCCACCTCCCCGCTCTTCACCGCCCGCCTCGCCTCCTTCTTAATCTCCTCCATCCTCATCCACTCCGCTACAGCCTCCGCCCTCATCCGTTCCTCCGCAGGCCCTTCCACCTTCTCCAACACCCCATCCTCATCATCTCTATATCCATAATAACTCGCATCAATCCGTTTATATATATCGTACCGACTCCTTCGCTTCCTCAACTCCGGCGGCTTCTCGAACAATTCCTTCACTCCTGGAAGCTTTTTCGCCGCACCGAAATACCTATACCCCGGTCCACGTCCGCTAGGGTTTGGTACATCAACAATATTACCATCCAAATCAGTCATTTTCGCTGAATATCTCGAATAATTATGTCCACCTAACTCTACAATTCTACGCTCCCAATGCACTTTCTCTCGAATCAGTTTGTTGATCTCGTCGTTTAGGTCACGGAGCCGGTGCTCGCCTAAACCTTCGTTTTGGATCTCGGCGACTTTCCGGCCGATTTCGCGCATGATTTGCTGACGCCACTTGTCGGCGTCGGAGAGATCTCGGCACTCGGAGGCGAGGAACGGCCGGCGTTCTTTAGGTTTCTTTTTCTCTTCGGCTTTCATGGTGATGAACCTGTTGAGCATCGATTGAGCTTTCTCTTCGTTACGAGCCATTGTGAGATTGGACTGAGTGTAAACCCTAACCCTAGGTTGATTGTGGTGGTTTTGAAGATGAACACTTTGTTGTTTGTTTCGGATTTCTGTTTTATGAAGATGTGATTTGGGGAAAAAAGGGTTTGAATGTTTACGTATGTATCCCTGTATTAATATTGTTCTTCACTTTTGGTCCTTTTAGTTTAATTTGCGCATTTTTATTCATAGTCCTTATATTATTATTTTTTGCATTTACAACCCTAAATTTAAATTTAAATTTAGAAAATGCTTCAAAAGACATGAAGTGAGATGATATTGTAAAGTGGCTTGAGGCTGTTGCTTCAGGTTATCACTGGATTTGTATCGGCGGGTGGTTGTTGGTTGAGAAGGGTATGGTCGAGAGAGTTAGTGATATGAAAGATTTGAGAGTAGGAGAGACGGGTTTCTCGCAATTAGGTTGGAACAGAAGGGCATGACTAAGAAGAAACTATGAATATGTAAGAGAAGAAAGAGTGAATGAGTTTAAACGTTGGGCGTTGCTTGTTTGTGGATAGTGTTTTGAACCGGGTAAAAACCAAAAAGTATTACAATAACTCCTTTTAATACTTAAAATAAGAAAATAATTTTTCTGGATTTTTCTTGTTTGTGTATTTCATATTATGATACTTAAAAAGATAGGTGTCCTTGTATGTCGTCGCTTATTTGTGTCTATATGATGTCTCATATGTCCATGTTATATGTTTCAATCAATTACCTGTTATTGGTAGCTTACTAGCACCATTTTATTACGGTATGTCCTTAAATCATGTATGTTTTTATTTGACTTTTATATTTGATAGGGCTATACTTAAAAATATAAAAATAATTTCCTTTTCTGCTTGTTTTATATTTTGTTTTTCTAAGGTTGTATATTGAGCTTGTTCACTTTTTTTACATTAATAGACTTATATTTTTTTTCGTTATCTTACTTTTTGATATTTCTTCTCAATAACGTAAACTGAGGTTGTTCGTCTTGCCAGGACCCTAAGCGCGTCGTTCTCCCCCTTTTGAATGAAGGGTAAGTTCTTACAAGAAGAATCAACAAACAAGAGTAATACAAATGAAATGTAACAAAGATTTTACCATTAGCTTAATTATCACACTAGATGTTTACAAGTCAACATTTCAGGTTGACTACTGCTAAGTTTTCCATGAAGGGCATTATTACTTGGCATATAAACAGCTTTCAGGAATCTAAAGTTTTGAAAGCAAACAGAGCCAACAAATTATGAAGGAAGATACAAAAGTCACAAGTAACAATGCTAAAAGAGGTGTATTATTTCTATCCAACAAATTCGCCCTACGAATAACTCTTATCAGTCTCTAGAAATCAATAACAGCAGATGAAAACAGCAACATGCAATTAAGCACGTTTCTATGTACAAACTACAATGAGCTAACAATATTCTCATTGGCAGTCGTCCCTTAACCACTTATTAAGCAGCAGGCGGCCTGAGCTCATGATCATGAGATGTATCACAACTAGATTGCGGTAAATACTGCCACATTGGAATGTAACCATAGCCTGGAAAAACAGGCATCTTGTTCGCTCCAGCCTGAAATGCAGCTGGATGCGGTGCCATAAATCCAGGTGGCGGAATATTATTGGTCATCGCTTTCACCTGCTGCTCCAATTTTGCTTTTTCCTCCTTTAAAACGAGTTTCTCTTCACGAAGCTCATTCTTCTCTGCCTGCCAGTTTTGGCAAAGTTATTTTAATCCACACACCACATATACATTTATATTTATTATAATATACATATGACTGATGACATATGCTGATATATAGACTAACCTTCAATGTTTTAATTTCTTCCAACAGTTTCTCATTCGTTTCTTTGTAATCCTGAGTTTCAGATTTGAGTCGATTCAAAACTCGGATAGCATCTCCAAGTATAGCTAATTTATCAGTAGTGGCGGGCCGGTCAGGTTCCAAAGTAGAGCTTAATTCGAAGAACCTGCAAAAAAAATTAACATCTGTAAACCATGAACAAGAATCATTTTACTAATGCTAAAGGGTATATCAAGTTTGACTAAATCACGATAATGTTACAAAGGGGAAGCTTTTAAAGAAACTTAATAAAGAAAAAAGTCACCTGTTATTCAACATTTCCCTTCTTTGCCTCTCACGACAGGCTTTATTCTCGGCCTTGCTGCACGAATTACTGCGTCCCCTGTTATGTGATCAAACAATATGAAGCAAATATAACATTTATGGGTGACAAGAACAGAGAATGAGAAAAAAAAAGAATTATATACACGATAGGAATTAAACCCCATAAATATGCAGTTCGTTATAATGGGACAATTTGGGTCCATGATCATCCTCAGTTGGCAATTCTCACCATATTTATTAAATGGGACACAGATTTAGAGGAAGCAATTCAGGGACTGTTTGGGTGTAAAAAAGAAAAGCGTTTCCAACAAACAACAAAGGTTTTAGTTCAAAAGAGTATGTGTCATATTGGATTCAGAGTTGCCCAAATCAAACCAAAAGGGTCTGCAAACTGCAAATTTTAAGTGTGAGAGTGGATATGATGGGTTCTAAAAGAGCCACAAGGGTTAGCAGGTACAGTAGTTAGTTTGCAACATAGGCTATGCAGTTAATGTGGTAAAATATCGGATATCGGTCAAGGACCGATATTTGAAATATAGGTTATCTCGGTGAGATATCGGTAATTTTAATATAATGCAGAATTTATATATATAGCAGTTTAACACCAATGATTCAGTGATATATCAGTGATATATCGGTTATATCGCCGATAATATCAGTACCGATATTTGACACCGATATTTTAGTAAGGGACCGATATTTCACCGATATTAACTACATAGAACAAGGGTACGATTACAATAGTCAAAAAAACAATTCAGGCATCATTCTGTGTCTATTAATTCGTTTTAACACGAGATCAGCTTGCAATCAAGTACAATGAAACCTAATTCAGATATTAATATGAAGATAATAATTGCAGAAAAGTCACACTTAATATGAGATTACTTCTAGGCCAATAATCTTTAATTCATCACAGACAAGACAATTCATCTATGTTAGTAATCATGTCATTTCGACCAAAATCGCATCAAACTTCAATTAACAAAACTCTACAATACCTTTTTCTCGAGCATTCTTTCTCCAGCGGTGCAAAGCCAGCAACCGAAGCATCTACCCGGACCGCAGCACTGCAAAATGCCAAACCAACATTCAATCAAACAACATTGCTTGCAACTCCACAAAACCATTAACACAACTCAACTCAACTCATTTCACCAAAACTATAAACACATATATTCCCCTAAACCTAACTAATAACAACAACAACAACCAGACATACAAAAATTAATCCCAAATTCAAAACCTAACTAACAATTCCAACATTTCATTTCATTTCATTCCATAATCTGAATCATTCACAAATCCTGAATAACTTTCACAATAATAATATAATTAAAAACTAGTAAAATACAAAGAGACACAAGAAACAACAAAATTAGTTACCTCTGATCGGCCCAATAGAGATCAGTCGGTGCAACATCGTTAATTAGACTGTCGTAATCAATCAGATCCCAATTAGCATCCTCAAACGGATCCATTTGATGTTGATTTCGATACAATCGCAAACAATATTGAATACGAAACCCTAGATATGATGTTCTAATGCAGTCTTTAATCTCATATGGTCAACAATAAAAAAATTGATTGATTATTACACTGTTATCCGGGAGGTCACGTTCTACAAAAAGGATTAGGATCTCACCCAATTATGTTGGGCCACGTGGAAAATGTTGTTTTTGGGGAGTGTTATTCTATCGTTGTGGTCTAAATTGGCTGACGGACAAAATTATTCAAGTTATCATTAGAAGCTTGAAATTATGCACTTTTGTATGTATTATTATATAGATTTTTTACCACAAGTTGTATAATAAATAATGATGGCATGTGCGTGAAGCTTATTTTTATTTTTTTTTTGAACGGCAACAATTTCTATATAACATATAGAACCCGGGCCAGTAAGAAACTGAAAAACCCGACAAAACAAAAACAAAGTTAGGGAATTACATCACGAAGGTTGAAATCTAGCCACCTATCCCAATTTATCGCATTAAATTTTGATCTACATTTAATCCAAAAGAAAGAATTCAACTTGATCTCCTCTACAACCTTCGCTACCGGAATGCTCCAACCATCAAATTCCTTAGCGTTTCGAGTCTTCCAGATTTGCCAAAAAGTTGCCATGAAGATAGCGCCTACAACTTTCTTCCATTCCATTGAGCCGTTCAAAACTTTCAGAATGTCCCAAACCGAGGTGTAAGAAAACTCCCCCGGTGAATACGGAATTTTCAGCCACACTAAAACAGTCCACCACACCGCGCGAGCTAGCAAACAAGAAGCTAAACAGTGGTCGACAGATTCATCTCCCAACCCACACCTACCACATATACCATCCGTAAGCCCCACTCCTCTAATCCATCATTTACTTGATAACTTGCCTGTGCAATCTTCCCGCGAACCAGAGCCATTGATAAATCTTCACCCATAGCATTATTCCAAACCCACCTATCTTCTTGGTTACTTATAATCATACAACAAGAAGATCTTTTAAGATATTCAACTGATCGAGAATAGAAGAGTTGCTCGGTTCGGTCTTCCACTCCCAGCTCCAAGAAATGGAAAAGCCGTTACGTGTGTAATAATCTGAGACCAAAGCGTCTTTTTTTAGCCAACATATATAGGCTTGGGAATCTATATCTTAAAGGACCTCCTTCCAACCAATTATCAATCCAAAACATAATCCTGTCACCCTTGCCAATCTTACCAAACAGGTTGTCTTCCAAAGCCAAGTTCAATGTAGAAAATTATTTGCCAATGGAGCTCACATCTTTCCAAACCCCCACTATCTTTTTCTTGTTTGGAAATAAAAGGACATTTCTATTATTTGTGTGAATGGACCGATTACCCGCACCCAAAGAGTCGAAGGGTTCTCTTTAAGTTTCCACCACCATTTAGCCAAAAGAGCCAAATTAGACCCACGAATGTCACCTACGCCAATGCCACCCATATTCTTTGGAGCCACAATTTTCTTCCACGCAACCCATCTTATTTTGTATTTGCCCGACCTTTTTCCCCACACAAAATCCCTCCTTATACCCTCAAGCATGTTCACAACTTTAATTGGAGCCTTAAACAACGAAAGGTAATAATTTGGAAGGGCTCCCAAGACCGCTTTTGCTAGCGTGATTCTCCCGGCAAACGACAAGCTATTCGCTTTCCAACCCGAAAGTCTCGAATTGAATCTTTCAATAATCGCTTTCCACGCCTTGATTTTCTTCATGTTTTCGCCAATGGGGACCCCAAGGTACGTAAAAGGAAGTTTGCCCGGTTTACATCTCACCACCTCCGCCATTTGCTTTACTCTATTTTCATCGACCCCAATCCCAAACATGCAACTTTTAGACAGGTTTATCTTTAGCCCAGAACTAAGAGCAAAACATCTAAGAATCCGGTTGAGATTCTTGATATTTTCTTCATCCCATTCCCCCATAAAAATCACGTCATCCGCGTAACAAAAATGTGAAACAATTGGTCCCTCGTTTGGGAGTTTTACCCCATGGAAATTTCCCACTTCAACCGCACGGTTCATAACAATGCTCAAAGCTTCAAGTACTAAAACAAAAAGAAAAGGCGATAAAGGGTCACCTTGACGAAGTCCTTTAGTCATGTCAAATTCCTTTGTGGGGGACCCATTTAACAAAACCGAAGCTCTACTCGACTTAAGACAAGCTCCTATCCATTTCCTCCATTTTTTTGGAAACCCCATAGCTCGGAGATTTGAAATCAAAAAATTCCAACTAACCGAGTCATAAGCCTTTTGGAAATCCACTTTGAAAATAAAAATCTCCTTTTTTACACTCTTCGCCCAAGATATTATTTCGCTCACCATTAGAGGCCCATCCAGAATGTACCTGCCTTCCACAAAAGCAGATTGCATCGGGGAGACAATAGAAGGTAACGTCGGTTTGATTCGGTTGGCAAGAACCTTTGCAATCACTTTGTAAACAACCCCGATAAGAGAAATTGGTCTAAAATCGTTTAACTCTTGTGGGTCAGCCACCTTCGGAAGGAGAGCTACAAACGAAGAATTACACCCCTTGTTTATGAACGCCTTCTCATGAAACTGCCTGAATAACTCAGCAAAGAAAGGTTTTAGCAAATTCCAGTAACGCTTAACAAACTTAAACGGAAAACCATCCGGGCCCGGGGCCTTGTCGCCTCCACAATCCCACACTGCCCGTTTAATCTCGTCTAAGCCAAACTTTGCAATTAACTCTTCCCCCAACTCCAGCTCAATTGATTTAAAATCGTTCGGCGCCAAACTTGGTCTGCTAAAATTACATTCCTTGAATTTTTTGATAAACGCTGCTCTTACCTTTTGTTTAAGCCTTTTCAGGTCTGAAATAGTCTCCCCATTGAAAATCAAAGCTCCAATTTTATTGCGCGCTTTACGAATAGAAATGACTCGATGAAAAAACGACGAGTTTTCATCATCCAATTTCACCCGGTCGGTTTTTGCCTTTTGTTTCAGATCGTCTAGTTTTCTTTTTTCTGAGTTTCTTATATGCAATTTCCACTGCACCCGCTTCTCATTTTCCATCTTTGATAATGGTCTTGTAACTGCCAACTTCTCCAGATCATTTAGACCTGAAATTGCTTCAGAAAGTTCACCTTTTTCCAGTTCCTTTACCTTCGCCCTCCATTCTTTACAACTTTTTTTCAACAAACTAAAAATCCCACAAAGTTTCACATCAGCAAGGTTTGTCCTTGTGGGATTAGCCAACACTTTTAAAACAATATCCTGAATATCTGGCGACTCAAGCCACGAGTTGTAAAAACGAAATGGCATGGGGCCAAAATCCGTAAACTCGCACAAGAGACACAAAGGAGAATGGTCGGATAAATATTTATCTAAGGCTGAAAGCTTTGCGTTTGGCCACTTCAACATGAACTCGTCGCAAACAAGTATTCGATCAATTTTACTAAGGCTCGATCCATCTGCTGCTAAATAAGTAAAACTGGCCCCTCCCATAGCGTATTCGAGAAGACCCGCTCTTCTAATAAAATCATTAAAAGATAGAGCTCCTGTGTAATCGAATTTCGAGTGCCTTCTTTCCTCTGGATACCTGACCTCATTAAAATCTCCTAGCATAATCCAGGCACCTGTACCGGACAGCTTTAAACCCTCTAATTCCACCCACACCTCCTTTCTTTTTACCGAGTCAACCGGACCGTAAACATTAACCACATTGAGCGTTAAACCCGACCCAACCAAGTTCCCCGTCGTGACCAAACACGAAACGTGTTTAGACACCGTTAACACAGAAAAAACTGCTGGGTTCCATAAACTAATGAGACCTCCCGATCTCCCTCGAGCATCCACTGTTGCCCACCTGAATTCCGAGTTGCCCCAGAACCTACCTATCTCAGACTCCGACAGGTCCGACATTTGAGACTCTTGCATGGCAATAAACGAAACCTTATGAATCCTTCTCAAATTCGCGACCCACACTGCTTTATCTTGACCTCTGGCACTGCAAACCCCTGCCCCCCTGATGTTCAAGCTCAAGGAATGTTGCTATGTTAGCTAAATGATAGTGGCCAAAATAGTTTGTGGAGGAAGGTGATTTGAAGTTTGCACAATAATACTAGAACTTGGAATTTTATTCTGGTAAGACTAACCGCATCCGGACCTTGGAAACAAGTAGCAAAAATTTCTGGCAATTTTGAAGAATTGGATATCGGTTTTACTAGTTTGTTTCACGGTTCCCGGGTAGTAGCCGGCAATTAGCTCGGAACCGGCTTACAACAGCATAGGAATTGGCGCCCAGAAATGTTATTCTTCCGACTTGAGATGCAAGATGTGTTATTAGGAAGATGAGACAACATACCATTAGTTTGTGGGTTGTGGTTTACCCCAGAAAGTGTGGGATTTTGTGATAAAGCTTTTTTTATATGGGAACTAAAAGACCTGATGCATGTTCTGAAAAATAATCGCGGGTCGACAAAGTGGAGAAGAATCTTCCTTTCAACCATTCAAATAGCAAGTTGGATTTTGTGGATATCTCAAACGAGGCAACATTCCGTCACAAGCAAGCGAATTTCGACAAGATAAAGGAGGATATAATGGCATATAGTTATCTTTGGATAAAGAATAGGGCGAAGAGTTTAGCCATTTCGTGGAAGGATTGGTGTATATTTAATGTGGCGTCTATGGGTGTTTAGTGTTGTTTGGTTTTTGTATCATGTATTGTAGGGTACTCATGTCGAGTTAACGCAATGTTGATCGGCATGGTGTATTATAAATAAAATTTCGTTGGCTGTTAAAAAAAGATAAATAAGATATACTTTTATCATTACAAGTAAAAACGTAAAATGTGTTTCAACAACAACGAAATTATTCTTGTGTATGTTTTTTTTACTGCTATATAAAATGATTAAGGCAGGCAGAGACAAGTAGCTTGTCTTTTTCCGGGATGAAATTCACACCCCTTGTTGATTTCTTAACGCTGATTGGATTAGTGGGTAAGGGTGGAGAGTCGTCAAGGCTTACAATAGAGTTTCCATGAAGAAGGTTGGTGTAGTACATACCTTGGTCTTGTGAATCCATACTCAAAGCTACAATAGGATACAAAGATCATTTATTTAATGTTTATACTAGACTTAAAAAGCATATTTACTTGCAAATCAATACTAGTACCTATAGATAGAAAAGAACAAAACTGATTAAGTAATTAGAAAAATTGCATTTTACCAAAAAAACCGAACCGTACACAACCCAACTAAATGTATCACAATATATACTTAACACATTCTCTGTGATAGTTTGTGAAAAAGTAAAGTAATAATATAGCTGACTAAGTAATTAGAAAAATTGCGTTAAGCAAAAACTATATAATTTTTGTAGCGGATACGTTTAGCACTAACTTGTATGATACATGAACCAAAACAATTAACAATTGTTATTTTGTTCTTATGGTACCATCTAATTATTTACAGCTAACATTTAATAGCATGAACATGGCAACATGCCCATTTTTAACTAGGTGCCGAAATGCAGCGCAGGGAAGCACCTCGCCTGGACAAGCACAGTTTCAGACGATCATGCTCAGCTTCCGGAGTAAAATCGTCTGTTTTTGCCGGTGAAAGTGTTTCTCTCAGCACCTCGTGCCTTTTTAAACCAAGCAAACATTAGATAACACCAATCATACTCTATATTAGTTTTTCAAAAAGAAGAGAACTTTCAATTCCATCAATAGTGATTATCACAGCCTAAGTAGCAGAAGGGTCATTCAAAACTAGATGATCAATTTCAAATGACATAGGTAAAACATCCATGTCTAACTTCTTGCTTAAAATTGATGTATTATGATGTGTATGATGGATTCTTGCTAGAGGAATTGAAAGAAATGTAATGCTACTATGTTTGATGTTCATGCATGAATGATTCATGTTGATTAGTAGAAGGAATTGGATGAATTATGTATAAGAGTAGAAGGGTATGCATGAACTAGTTGTACACTATGCTTAGGGGGTAGTACACACATTAAAAGTATGATGAACTTATGATGAATTTGAGATTTATCACTTGTAGGTGATTAACAAAGTAGTTATGAAGTGGGTTTTGATGATATGATAGAAATGCTGATATGCTTGATGTTATGTATGAATGATAAATGCTAATTAGTGGGAGGATTGGATGAATTATGCATAAGATTAGAAGAATATGCATATATTAGTTGTACATTGTGCTAAGATAGTGGTACGCACACCAAGCGTTTGATGAAACGCCTAGGTGAGCTTAATCGATGAAATTGTATGTAAGTAAAAGATGATATGTATATAGTGTTGTCCGTATAGGCTATTATGATGTTACGAGTATATGATGATAAGTCGAGGGTGAAATATGGTATATAGTTGACTTTCAGAAGTCAACCAACCATAAGAAACATGAATTGACACGTTGTCGTAAAGGCATGATTATAGGAAGTCGTATGGTACATGTTATGTCAATATGCGTTATTTGTGATTATATGATGAATTACATGAGTTTAAACGGATATGAATATAATCATATGAGTTATGTATGTTAGAAATGACTAATGAAAGTTAAGGGTGAAACATGCGATTGATATGATTGTTAACATGTACGAATGCATATGCTAATAGGAGCGTGATCTTGATGAAAAGAGAGTATAGGAATCCTGTCAAGACGGACTCAAGCATGAAAGGATAACTGGACAAGAAAAGGGGAGGAATCGGATACGAGCACGGACGCATAAGGTAAGTGATTTCTGTAATCACTTCATATGTTCGGTTAGGGGATATGGTGTTTTAATTAACTAAACATGATGGTTGAGGTCAATTATGTGTCGTAGTCTTATGTCGTAAAGGATGGGTTTTTAAAGATGACCAAAATGCCCTTGATGGGTATTTTGGGCAAACGATCTTAATAAGAGGTTTAGAAACAAGTTATACGATTAGTGTAATGTTTTGGACAAGTATGGAAGTGGGAAGTATGGTTTTGTTAGTCTTAGATCAATTAATGCGCAAATACCCATAACGGGTCAAATAATTAAGAAATGACAATAAGTCGATAAAGCGTAAGATAAGAATTTCCTTAATCCGGATGTGGGATTTTAAGTTTATATGATAGAATGTGAATTTACAAGCATGTAGGAAGAAACGGGAGGTTAAACGGGTAAGCGGTTCGAAAGTTATGCGCGTTTTAGTACGTTCGGACGTTGAAATGGAACTGCAGAAAAATGCACTTTAGAGAGGCCGTCGCCGACGGGCAAGGAGGCCGTCGCCGACGGGCAAGGGAAAATCAGTTTTTCTCCGACGGGTTATCTTCCTGTCTACGGGGTTTTGGCTACGGGAAAAACTATGGGCCGTCGCCGACGGGCCCTAGGGCCGTCGCCGACGACCTCCCCAAGTCCAAAAGTCTGAAATTTGTCAATTAAGTTGATTTATGGATCGTAGGCTTCGGTTTGTTATCCGTGGACTACGGCGGACTTTCCTAACATGATTTTGATTGATCCATAGATGAATATGGGCTATAAATCAAAGTTTAAGTCTCATGTAATTAACGTATTAGTATGTAAGAGATATGCAAGATGTTGTACGTGTATGTAGATGCGTATTTAGGTATATATGAAGATACGTGTGATAGTATGTATATATGTGAAGGCGTAGGAACGTATGTATGTATGCGGGTGTGTATTTATGTATGTATAAAGATATGCACGAGTGTTTACATGTATGTAAAGATGTAAGAAAGGTATATACGTATGTATGTCTTATGCGTTTAAATGTATGCATGTTGGTGTGTAGGAAGGTAGAACGTATGTACGAAAGTGAGTATGTACGAAGGTATGCACGTATGTAGGTTTGTGTGAAGGCATGTAATAAGTATGTATGTATGTATGTATGTGTGTATGTATGAATGTAGGTATGTATGTATGTAGGTAGGAATGGATGTATTTAGGTATGCCCGTACGTAGGTACGTACGTATGTATGTAGATACGTATATAGGAAAGTTGCTATTTGTGACCGTAAACGTATGTATCAGTTTGTATGAAAGTATGTACGCATTCATCTAATGAAATTGATCACTAACGGTAATAATTACGTGCTTGGTGAATGAAGTGTAACGCAGGAATACCAAAGAAGCCTCACTACGGATCATATGATCAGGATGGGAAAGTTGGGATGTAAAGAGTAACGAAACGAGAAGTAAACGTGAACAAACCTTGTATGTTATAATGCGTACTAATGTTGTGAAATTTTATGTGGTGAGCGCAGGTAGTACCAGTCAGGAGGATATCCAAGGATTGAAGATCGAAGATCGAGTCACTAGAGAGATTGTACGGAAACGTTGATGTACATAATGTAGTAAACATAAGCTATGCTTTTAACTAGTTAATAAGAGGATGACGGATTTATGAGAAAGAACTGTGTTAAAGTTAAATTTTAAATAAGTTGAGGTATTTATAATGAAAGAAATTTTATGATACGTGTTTCCGCGGCGACTTTTGACATGTACGATTTAGGGTCTTACAAGTTGGTATCAGAGCCCTGGTTTGAGAGAATCAAGTACAAGAAAGTAAGTACTTGAACTCAAACTCGTGTGCTCTTATGATAAGGAACCCGTACAATCTAAGACTCGATCAAGATCCAAAGGTAGAAGCGAATGTAAGTATGTACTTATGTATACGTATAAAGAAACTGACGGTATGTTATGTGCAAGGTAAGTATAAGTGTTTGAAGAAGATGACCCTTGAATGCAGTCTAGGATGGATGCTAAGGCAGGCAAGGATGCGAATGGACAGACGGACCCCAGGTACACAATGTTAATATGTATGGTACCGGTGTTAAAAGAAAAAGGAAGAAATCTCCTTGGGAGGGTAAGTACTAAATGGAAGACAACGATATTGTCTTGATAAGATTGTAAAAATGTAGCACGAACTGAGACCCACTACTGCAGACATAAGGCGATGATTACCTGAAGGCACGAAATTAGTATGTGAATTGCGCACCTGGCCAGTACGCAAGAAGCATATGACATTCGTGAGACCGTGGTAATTATCGCAGGTATGTCCGTTAGAAATGGGTAGCATGTGGGCGTGCGGGTGAAGTGGGTAGTAAGACTCTCGGGAAATTGAGAGTACTATGTAGGAATGAAAAACATGAATGATAAGAATGAAGAATGTTGAATCCGTAAGAAGGTACGGATCAACAATGTATATGAATGCAATGCTTGAATCCGCGAGACGGATTCAAGGGATGAAAAGCGTAAATGCAATGTTTGAATCCGCGAGACGGATTCAAAGAATGAAAGATATGAATGCAATGCTTGAATCCGCGAGACGGATTCAAGGGATGAAAAGCGTAAATGCAATGTTTGAATCCGCGAGACGGATTCAAAGAATGAAAGATATGAATGCAATGCTTGAATCCGCGAGACGGATTCAAGGGATGAAAAGCGTAAATGCAATGTTTGAATCCGCGAGACGGATTCAAAGAATGAAAGATATGAATGCAATGCTTGAATCCGCGAGACAGATTCAAGGGATGAAAGGCGTAAGTGCAATGTTTGAATCCGAGAGACGGATTCAAAGAATGAAAGATGTGAATGCAATGTTTGAATCCGCGAGACGGATTCAAAACATAGAAGGTACGAAAGGTATGAATAACGCGTTCGAATCCGTGAAACAGATTTAAGATATAAAAGACGGAACTAGTCTACATAAGAAGAAGTCAATAGCTTGACCATGTATGCGTCAAACAAGTCATATAAGTAAATGTAAAGCAGATGAAGAAAAGAATGATAGAAATGAAAATATCCGAATGTGCAAGTAACGTAAGGATATGTATGGTACAAAAGACTATAGAAATGTAGAATGATGTTAGCTACGGAGTTAAGCACGTAGGTATGACGATGACATAGCAGTTTTGTTGTGATAACAAAACAAGAGTTAAATGTTAAACAATGTGTCTATAGAATGGAATTTTAAAGGATGAGATGAAAGTACTAAACCCGTTATAAACAGATTATATGAGTATAAGCATTATTATAAGTTTGAATAAGTATGTATATTAACCTGTTATTAACGGGTCAAAGGAAATGAGAATGTTATGTGAAAGTATGCCATGGAAAGTATAGACTAGTTAAGAAGAAGAAGTCAATTGTATGAATAATTATGAAATGAGATAAGATGATTACTTATAATTATGACATGACTATGAAGTCAAACATAGATGTGTGTGTGTGTAAAAGGAAATAAGAAAGGTTTCGGGGACGAAACCCTATTTAAGAGGGGTAGACTTGTAACACCCCAAAAACCGAATGTTTATATTCGTTAAATGTTACGATATGGTACATCAAGAAATAAGTGACTAGGTTATTTAACCTAGTTAGGAATGTGGTAAAAAGCAATTAAAGGATGATAGTTGTGCCAATATTATTTAGTGGCAAACTTGAGGGACTAAAATAGGGTAAAATGAAAGTTGAATATTATTTATAAAAAAACACACACAAATACACACACACGTACGTGTGTTCTAGAAGAGCAGGAGCTCCATCAGAGCTCAAAACCCTAAACATGAAGGATCATCAAATTGAAGGGCAAATCAAGGTCTAAATTCATGAATGAACACGGATTAATGATCACCTTCTCGTGGGGATCGTAAGGTATGTATTAAAGATTGGATTGGTGATCTTTCACGAAAGGGGTTATGTTGTAATTGATGAAATTGTATGAAATTAAGAATGAGTATGTGTTAGACTTGTCATATAGAGCATGGATTATGCATGGTTTAGGTTAATTTGATGTTTAAGGGTGAAACCCGTTGGTTAGGGTGAAGATGATGACATAGGTAAAACATCCATGTCTAACTTCTTGCTTAAAATTGATGTATTATGATGTGTATGATGGATTCTTGCTAGAGGAATTGAAAGAAATGTAATGCTACTATGTTTGATGTTCATGCATGAATGATTCATGTTGATTAGTAGAAGGAATTGGATGAATTATGTATAAGAGTAGAAGGGTATGCATGAACTAGTTGTACACTATGCTTAGGGGGTAGTACACACATTAAAAGTATGATGAACTTATGATGAATTTGAGATTTATCACTTGTAGGTGATTAACAAAGTAGTTATGAAGTGGGTTTTGATGATATGATAGAAATGCTGATATGCTTGATGTTATGTATGAATGATAAATGCTAATTAGTGGGAGGATTGGATGAATTATGCATAAGATTAGAAGAATATGCATATATTAGTTATACATTGTGCTAAGATAGTGGTACGCACACCAAGCGTTTGATGAAACGCCTAGGTGAGCTTAATCGATGAAATTGTATGTAAGTAAAAGATGATATGTATATAGTGTTGTCCGTATAGGCTATTATGATGTTACGAGTATATGATGATAAGTCGAGGGTGAAATATGGTATATAGTTGACTTTCAGAAGTCAACCAACCATAAGAAACATGAATTGACACGTTGTCGTAAAGGCATGATTATAGGAAGTCGTATGGTACATGTTATGTCAATATGCGTTATTTGTGATTATATGATGAATTACATGAGTTTAAACGGATATGAATATAATCATATGAGTTATGTATGTTAGAAATGACTAATGAAAGTTAAGGGTGAAACATGCGATTGATATGATTGTTAACATGTACGAATGCATATGCTAATAGGAGCGTGATCTTGATGAAAAGAGAGTATAGGAATCCTGTCAAGACGGACTCAAGCATGAAAGGATAACTGGACAAGAAAAGGGGAGGAATCGGATACGAGCACGGACGCATAAGGTAAGTGATTTCTGTAATCACTTCATATGTTCGGTTAGGGGATATGGTGTTTTAATTAACTAAACATGATGGTTGAGGTCAATTATGTGTCGTAGTCTTATGTCGTAAAGGATGGGTTTTTAAAGATGACCAAAATGCCCTTGATGGGTATTTTGGGCAAACGATCTTAATAAGAGGTTTAGAAACAAGTTATACGATTAGTGTAATGTTTTGGACAAGTATGGAAGTGGGAAGTATGGTTTTGTTAGTCTTAGATCAATTAATGCGCAAATACCCATAACGGGTCAAATAATTAAGAAATGACAATAAGTCGATAAAGCGTAAGATAAGAATTTCCTTAATCCGGATGTGGGATTTTAAGTTTATATGATAGAATGTGAATTTACAAGCATGTAGGAAGAAACGGGAGGTTAAACGGGTAAGCGGTTCGAAAGTTATGCGCGTTTTAGTACGTTCGGACGTTGAAATGGAACTGCAGAAAAATGCACTTTAGAGAGGCCGTCGCCGACGGGCAAGGAGGCCGTCGCCGACGGGCAAGGGAAAATCAGTTTTTCTCCGACGGGTTATCTTCCTGTCTACGGGGTTTTGGCTACGGGAAAAACTATGGGCCGTCGCCGACGGGCCCTAGGGCCGTCGCCGACGACCTCCCCAAGTCCAAAAGTCTGAAATTTGTCAATTAAGTTGATTTATGGATCGTAGGCTTCGGTTTGTTATCCGTGGACTACGGCGGACTTTCCTAACATGATTTTGATTGATCCATAGATGAATATGGGCTATAAATCAAAGTTTAAGTCTCATGTAATTAACGTATTAGTATGTAAGAGATATGCAAGATGTTGTACGTGTATGTAGATGCGTATTTAGGTATATATGAAGCTACGTGTGATAGTATGTATATATGTGAAGGCGTAGGAACGTATGTATGTATGCGGGTGTGTATTTATGTATGTATAAAGATATGCACGAGTGTTTACATGTATGTAAAGATGTAAGAAAGGTATATACGTATGTATGTCTTATGCGTTTAAATGTATGCATGTTGGTGTGTAGGAAGGTAGAACGTATGTACGAAAGTGAGTATGTACGAAGGTATGCACGTATGTAGGTTTGTGTGAAGGCATGTAATAAGTATGTATGTATGTATGTATGTGTGTATGTATGAATGTAGGTATGTATGTATGTAGGTAGGAATGGATGTATTTAGGTATGCCCGTACGTAGGTACGTACGTATGTATGTAGATACGTATATAGGAAAGTTGCTATTTGTGACCGTAAACGTATGTATCAGTTTGTATGAAAGTATGTACGCATTCATCTAATGAAATTGATCACTAACGGTAATAATTACGTGCTTGGTGAATGAAGTGTAACGCAGGAATACCAAAGAAGCCTCACTACGGATCATATGATCAGGATGGGAAAGTTGGGATGTAAAGAGTAACGAAACGAGAAGTAAACGTGAACAAACCTTGTATGTTATAATGCGTACTAATGTTGTGAAATTTTATGTGGTGAGCGCAGGTAGTACCAGTCAGGAGGATATCCAAGGATTGAAGATCGAAGATCGAGTCACTAGAGAGATTGTACGGAAACGTTGATGTACATAATGTAGTAAACATAAGCTATGCTTTTAACTAGTTAATAAGAGGATGACGGATTTATGAGAAAGAACTGTGTTAAAGTTAAATTTTAAATAAGTTGAGGTATTTATAATGAAAGAAATTTTATGATACGTGTTTCCGCGGCGACTTTTGACATGTACGATTTAGGGTCTTACAAGTTGGTATCAGAGCCCTGGTTTGAGAGAATCAAGTACAAGAAAGTAAGTACTTGAACTCAAACTCGTGTGCTCTTATGATAAGGAACCCGTACAATCTAAGACTCGATCAAGATCCAAAGGTAGAAGCGAATGTAAGTATGTACTTATGTATACGTATAAAGAAACTGACGGTATGTTATGTGCAAGGTAAGTATAAGTGTTTGAAGAAGATGACCCTTGAATGCAGTCTAGGATGGATGCTAAGGCAGGCAAGGATGCGAATGGACAGACGGACCCCAGGTACACAATGTTAATATGTATGGTACCGGTGTTAAAAGAAAAAGGAAGAAATCTCCTTGGGAGGGTAAGTACTAAATGGAAGACAACGATATTGTCTTGATAAGATTGTAAAAATGTAGCACGAACTGAGACCCACTACTGCAGACATAAGGCGATGATTACCTGAAGGCACGAAATTAGTATGTGAATTGCGCACCTGGCCAGTACGCAAGAAGCATATGACATTCGTGAGACCGTGGTAATTATCGCAGGTATGTCCGTTAGAAATGGGTAGCATGTGGGCGTGCGGGTGAAGTGGGTAGTAAGACTCTCGGGAAATTGAGAGTACTATGTAGGAATGAAAAACATGAATGATAAGAATGAAGAATGTTGAATCCGTAAGAAGGTACGGATCAACAATGTATATGAATGCAATGCTTGAATCCGCGAGACGGATTCAAGGGATGAAAAGCGTAAATGCAATGTTTGAATCCGCGAGACGGATTCAAAGAATGAAAGATATGAATGCAATGCTTGAATCCGCGAGACGGATTCAAGGGATGAAAAGCGTAAATGCAATGTTTGAATCCGCGAGACGGATTCAAAGAATGAAAGATATGAATGCAATGCTTGAATCCGCGAGACAGATTCAAGGGATGAAAGGCGTAAGTGCAATGTTTGAATCCGAGAGACGGATTCAAAGAATGAAATATGTGAATGCAATGTTTGAATCCGCGAGACGGATTCAAAACATAGAAGGTACGAAAGGTATGAATAACGCGTTCGAATCCGCGAAACAGATTTAAGATATAAAAGACGGAACTAGTCTACATAAGAAGAAGTCAATAGCTTGACCATGTATGCGTCAAACAAGTCAAATAAGTAAATGTAAAGCAGATGAAGAAAAGAATGATAGAAATGAAAATATCCGAATGTGCAAGTAACGTAAGGATATGTATGGTACAAAAGACTATAGAAATGTAGAATGATGTTAGCTACGGAGTTAAGCACGTAGGTATGACGATGACATAGCAGTTTTGTTGTGATAACAAAACAAGAGTTAAATGTTAAACAATGTGTCTATAGAATGGAATTTTAAAGGATGAGATGAAAGTACTAAACCCGTTATAAACAGATTATATGAGTATAAGCATTATTATAAGTTTGAATAAGTATGTATATTAACCTGTTATTAACGGGTCAAAGGAAATGAGAATGTTATGTGAAAGTATGCCATGGAAAGTATAGACTAGTTAAGAAGAAGAAGTCAATTGTATGAATAATTATGAAATGAGATAAGATGATTACTTATAATTATGACATGACTATGAAGTCAAACATAGATGTGTGTGTGTGTAAAAGGAAATAAGAAAGGTTTCGGGGACGAAACCCTATTTAAGAGGGGTAGACTTGTAACACCCCAAAAACCGAATGTTTATATTCGTTAAATGTTACGATATGGTACATCAAGAAATAAGTGACTAGGTTATTTAACCTAGTTAGGAATGT
This sequence comes from Helianthus tuberosus, assembly GCA_030545235.1. NCBI lineage: Eukaryota > Viridiplantae > Streptophyta > Magnoliopsida > Asterales > Asteraceae > Helianthus > Helianthus tuberosus. Next base: position 4,036,463 of record CM060363.1, read on the forward strand.
GGTAAAAAGCAATTAAAGGATGATAGTTGTGCCAATATTATTTAGTGGCAAACTTGAGGGACTAAAATAGGGTAAAATGAAAGTTGAATATTATTTATAAAAAAACACACACAAATACACACACACGTACGTGTGTTCTAGAAGAGCAGGAGCTCCATCAGAGCTCAAAACCCTAAACATGAAGGATCATCAAATTGAAGGGCAAATCAAGGTCTAAATTCATGAATGAACACGGATTAATGATCACCTTCTCGTGGGGATCGTAAGGTATGTATTAAAGATTGGATTGGTGATCTTTCACGAAAGGGGTTATGTTGTAATTGATGAAATTGTATGAAATTAAGAATGAGTATGTGTTAGACTTGTCATATAGAGCATGGATTATGCATGGTTTAGGTTAATTTGATGTTTAAGGGTGAAACCCGTTGGTTAGGGTGAAGATGATGACATAGGTAAAACATCCATGTCTAACTTCTTGCTTAAAATTGATGTATTATGATGTGTATGATGGATTCTTGCTAGAGGAATTGAAAGAAATGTAATGCTACTATGTTTGATGTTCATGCATGAATGATTCATGTTGATTAGTAGAAGGAATTGGATGAATTATGTATAAGAGTAGAAGGGTATGCATGAACTAGTTGTACACTATGCTTAGGGGGTAGTACACACATTAAAAGTATGATGAACTTATGATGAATTTGAGATTTATCACTTGTAGGTGATTAACAAAGTAGTTATGAAGTGGGTTTTGATGATATGATAGAAATGCTGATATGCTTGATGTTATGTATGAATGATAAATGCTAATTAGTGGGAGGATTGGATGAATTATGCATAAGATTAGAAGAATATGCATATATTAGTTGTACATTGTGCTAAGATAGTGGTACGCACACCAAGCGTTTGATGAAACGCCTAGGTGAGCTTAATCGATGAAATTGTATGTAAGTAAAAGATGATATGTATATAGTGTTGTCCGTATAGGCTATTATGATGTTACGAGTATATGATGATAAGTCGAGGGTGAAATATGGTATATAGTTGACTTTCAGAAGTCAACCAACCATAAGAAACATGAATTGACACGTTGTCGTAAAGGCATGATTATAGGAAGTCGTATGGTACATGTTATGTCAATATGCGTTATTTGTGATTATATGATGAATTACATGAGTTTAAACGGATATGAATATAATCATATGAGTTATGTATGTTAGAAATGACTAATGAAAGTTAAGGGTGAAACATGCGATTGATATGATTGTTAACATGTACGAATGCATATGCTAATAGGAGCGTGATCTTGATGAAAAGAGAGTATAGGAATCCTGTCAAGACGGACTCAAGCATGAAAGGATAACTGGACAAGAAAAGGGGAGGAATCGGATACGAGCACGGACGCATAAGGTAAGTGATTTCTGTAATCACTTCATATGTTCGGTTAGGGGATATGGTGTTTTAATTAACTAAACATGATGGTTGAGGTCAATTATGTGTCGTAGTCTTATGTCGTAAAGGATGGGTTTTTAAAGATGACCAAAATGCCCTTGATGGGTATTTTGGGCAAACGATCTTAATAAGAGGTTTAGAAACAAGTTATACGATTAGTGTAATGTTTTGGACAAGTATGGAAGTGGGAAGTATGGTTTTGTTAGTCTTAGATCAATTAATGCGCAAATACCCATAACGGGTCAAATAATTAAGAAATGACAATAAGTCGATAAAGCGTAAGATAAGAATTTCCTTAATCCGGATGTGGGATTTTAAGTTTATATGATAGAATGTGAATTTACAAGCATGTAGGAAGAAACGGGAGGTTAAACGGGTAAGCGGTTCGAAAGTTATGCGCGTTTTAGTACGTTCGGACGTTGAAATGGAACTGCAGAAAAATGCACTTTAGAGAGGCCGTCGCCGACGGGCAAGGAGGCCGTCGCCGACGGGCAAGGGAAAATCAGTTTTTCTCCGACGGGTTATCTTCCTGTCTACGGGGTTTTGGCTACGGGAAAAACTATGGGCCGTCGCCGACGGGCCCTAGGGCCGTCGCCGACGACCTCCCCAAGTCCAAAAGTCTGAAATTTGTCAATTAAGTTGATTTATGGATCGTAGGCTTCGGTTTGTTATCCGTGGACTACGGCGGACTTTCCTAACATGATTTTGATTGATCCATAGATGAATATGGGCTATAAATCAAAGTTTAAGTCTCATGTAATTAACGTATTAGTATGTAAGAGATATGCAAGATGTTGTACGTGTATGTAGATGCGTATTTAGGTATATATGAAGATACGTGTGATAGTATGTATATATGTGAAGGCGTAGGAACGTATGTATGTATGCGGGTGTGTATTTATGTATGTATAAAGATATGCACGAGTGTTTACATGTATGTAAAGATGTAAGAAAGGTATATACGTATGTATGTCTTATGCGTTTAAATGTATGCATGTTGGTGTGTAGGAAGGTAGAACGTATGTACGAAAGTGAGTATGTACGAAGGTATGCACGTATGTAGGTTTGTGTGAAGGCATGTAATAAGTATGTATGTATGTATGTGTGTATGTATGAATGTAGGTATGTATGTATGTAGGTAGGAATGGATGTATTTAGGTATGCCCGTACGTAGGTACGTACGTATGTATGTAGATACGTATATAGGAAAGTTGCTATTTGTGACCGTAAACGTATGTATCAGTTTGTATGAAAGTATGTACGCATTCATCTAATGAAATTGATCACTAACGGTAATAATTACGTGCTTGGTGAATGAAGTGTAACGCAGGAATACCAAAGAAGCCTCACTACGGATCATATGATCAGGATGGGAAAGTTGGGATGTAAAGAGTAACGAAACGAGAAGTAAACGTGAACAAACCTTGTATGTTATAATGCGTACTAATGTTGTGAAATTTTATGTGGTGAGCGCAGGTAGTACCAGTCAGGAGGATATCCAAGGATTGAAGATCGAAGATCGAGTCACTAGAGAGATTGTACGGAAACGTTGATGTACATAATGTAGTAAACATAAGCTATGCTTTTAACTAGTTAATAAGAGGATGACGGATTTATGAGAAAGAACTGTGTTAAAGTTAAATTTTAAATAAGTTGAGGTATTTATAATGAAAGAAATTTTATGATACGTGTTTCCGCTGCGACTTTTGACATGTACGATTTAGGGTCTTACACACCGCCGGGATGATTGGACCGCTTTCTCCATGAGGGTGAAGAATCATACCTTGTTCTTCCTCTTGAACCTAGATCTGCAATGGAGAAGAGAAGAAAGTGGAGCTGTAGAGATTGCCAGTAGGAGAAGACTCTCCTGTTTCCAGCTACAAAAAGTGTGGCGGCTCCATTCCATCTACCCTAATAATGAGGTGAAGACCTCTTTATATAGGGGATATGGGCCTCCCCTAACCTCAATGGGCCAGGCCCAGTTAGGGGTTTATCTCTACAAGCCCCGGCCCAAAGTAGTGTAAACTACATCGCGTTGGGCCTCGCGGTTGGGTTAGTAAGCAACAATAATAAATAATTGATATAAAAGCAATAAGTAACGGGAAGTCCGACCGCTCGGGTCGGGTCTAGTACCGTACCCCATCACATACTTTTTCAATAATACATAAGTATTCTAAACATATTTATTACGATTAACGCACGAATTCTCGTTATCCCATGCGTAGTGTTGACCGTATACATGTCAAAACACTATGTATCTCTCCTAAATGCTAATTTTTAGATCTTAAAGATACAATTTCTTTCTTAATCATAAAGTTTAAAATAGAGAGTCAAACATTTGTCTTGAGTTATATTTTCAGTTGAGTCTTTGTTTTCCTATACACTAATCGGGTTTTCCAATGTTAGTGTGTTCTTAAATAATCATTAGTTTTTGTCTACATCTTATTTTAAGATGGTGTTTGTTTTTCTAAAAAAATATCTGCATAGGCTCTTCTGTCTGTTCCACACAGACATTGCCATCTGCAGACTGTTTGTGTTTTCAAATATGTTTCATTAAAAACATTTTCGCGAGCTCTTGTTGGTGTAGACTTGGACCAACCACTTTTAAGATCTTCTAAGGTTTGTAGAGGATTAAACACCACCACCGTCCATCACCATCACCACCGTCCACCACCCCCGTCCAACACCACCACCCATCATCCACCTCCCACCACCACTAGGGATGGGATTAGTATCGTACCCGTACCGGTACCGAAAATACTGATATTGAATTTGAACAAAACTGGGTACCAAATATATAGGTACCGTACGGGTGCGGGTATTTTCGATACAGTACCAGTACCCGCTTTGGTACCATTTTGTTTTTATATAGTTTTTAAGCACTTGTACATGGTACTAAATAGGTAAAATTAACATGAGTACCAATATAGTACGGGTGCCAAGTATGTAGAATTGGTACGAGTACCAATATGATACGGGTACCGTATAGGTAAAATCAATACAAGTAATATAAATACCATAACACGAAATAAAACATAATATAAAAAACTTCTAAAGGTCTATGTAAAACTGGAGTTAATTGCAAATTTTGTCCTTTATCTATATATCAAATTGCAATAGGTGTCCTTTGTCTTTCAAATTGACGAGTTTTGTACCTATTGTTTCAAAATCTGGCATGGTATGTCCTTTGAGCCTAACTCAGTTATTTTTTAGTGTTAAGTGAAGGGTAATTTGGTCTTTTTACTTATTTATTTAGCAAAACCATTTTAATAATAATTAATTTTATATTATATTATATTATCCTTTCTCTCACTAAACCTTCCTCATCTCTCTAACCAGATCTAACTTCTTGAACCACCATCATTTACCCCCACCAACAACCCAAAATCAGACCAAAAAATCAAAATCGTTCACGATCACTATTCAACCCCAATAAACCACTGTTCACCACCATCATCCATTTTCCGATCGACAACGGGACGGTAGCAGAGGAGGGGGCAGGTGTTGGCGTACGGTAGGAGAAGCCTGTCGGTTTCAGACGACTGACGGCAGGTCCCAACGCCCACACCCCTTAGCAAATTTTGGCATCGGATTGCTAGTCGAGATTTATGGTTTTGACTCCATTTTGATTTTGATTTAGCTGTTAGGGATTTTTTTAGTATGGTTTTTGTGTTGGAAATTTTGACTGCATTTTGATTTGATTTTGCTATTAGAAATTCCTTCAAAAGGAGCTAGATATAACGTGGTTCTCACTAATAGTTGAAATAGATTCCATCTCATGCGTTTGTTTTTTAATTGTCACTTCTTATAAAATGATAACAATTGGTTAAGATAGATTTCAAATCAAAAGCATTTGTTGCAGACAAAAGTATAGTTTTTGTGTTGGGCAATTTTGAATTTTCCTAGTTGTGTTGGGCAATTTTGAATTTTGTTAGTTGTGGGAGATGGTGGAGATTGGTCATTGGTGGTAGGTGGGGTTTGGTGGGAGCAGTGTTGGTGTTGATGGTGGTTGAGTTGGTGGCAGGTGGGGTTGGACGGTGGTGGAGATTGGTGGTGGGTGTGTAGTGCGGAGGAGGTTGTGGTGGTGGTGGTTGTGATGGAAGGAAACAATGGTGATGGTGATGGACTACAAAAATAGAGTTTCAATTGTTTTGTTATGATATATAACATTTTTTTCTTTTTTATGTATTTTTAAAGAATAGGGTGAAAAGACAATTTTACCCTCATGTGCATTGCACATGACCAGATTTGACAGAAAAATCTAACTGGGTTAGGGCTAAAGGACAAAATGTGTATGATTTGAAAACATAAAGGACAAAACTCGTCAATTTTAAATATAAAGGGCAGCGCCTGCAAATGGGTATAAAGATAAAGGACAATCCTTGCAATTCACTCTATAAAACCGAGTACCGATATATGTACCAAATACCTAAAATTGGTACGGGTACAGGTACGGTACGGTACGGGTACGAGTACGGGTATTTGGGAAAAAAAGCTCATCCCTAACCGCCACCACCAATGTCCGTACACCACCCACCAGTTTATATGTGTGTGTGTGTGTGTGTATATTAAGGCCCTTTAGCTATCTTTCAATAATCTCGTGAAGTCCCCTAGGTATTAGAATGTGATTCCACTCAACAATCTTCTTCACCGCAAGACATGTGACGTAGCAGGATCCAACCACTAATCACATTGAACTAACAATAATACAATAAATAAAAATTCCCATTCAATGTAATTAGAAAATTCAAAACATTCGTTCAAAACATGTTTACGTTCAGCGGAAGCATAATTCGTTGTTTTAGTAACTCAAAACCAAAGTATGTAAAAACAATCAATACTCCTTGTCTTTACACTAGTCACGACCCATGACCACTCCAGCTCCCCAGACTACAAGTTCCACATCAAATACCTATCGACCTGCAAGCATGCAGAAAAAGTGTATCAACATAAAGCTGGCGAGTTCACAGTTTTGTAAAACGTTTAGTTTCCAAGTGTTTAGTTTCAAAGCATGTTGATAATAACTCGATACCGCAAGACGATTGTTGTTTGCCCTTCCCCAATGCCTATCAACATTGGTCGAGTGGTTAAGGTCATTAGTTCACGCCCGTCCTATCCAGGTACGTCGTGAGTGTGCCAAACCTACTAGCACTATAAACTAATAACCCCGTTGCCCTCCAAGCAACTAGTTCGGTAGTAAGATGGGACTTAAGGTGATAGTTTTGAGTGTATTATCCAACATCAACAGTTATAACGTATCCCCTCCAGGGATAAAAGTGTGTCAAGTATCCCCTACAGGGATGTAAGGTGCTTTTTGTTTTTTTGTTAAAAGAGCTTCAGAACCTCTTTTGTCTTCACCAAGCAGACCACGTGCAGACATAGGGGTCTGAAGCTTGTTTGTTTTTCAGAAGACAATTCATTAAAAAACCTCTTCAGAAGCTCTTCCTCGGGAAGATCTTGTTTTACCTCTTCACATATCTCTTCAACCTCTTCCAAACACAAAACTCTCAAAACCCTAGATCCCTTCTCCATTCCTCAGCCCAGCCGACCTCCCCTGCTCCTCCACCTCCAGCCGTCGCCACGCCGCCCTCCACCCTTCCCGCAGTCGTTCTCCACCGCCGAGCCGAGCACCACCGCCGAGCACCACGCCGATCTGAAACCTTCCACTTCCACAGCCGCAGCCCCTTGTATCTCCACTCATCCTCCAATCTAAAGGTAATTCATTCTTGCTAATATATTGGCTGAATTTATTATAACAAATGTGTAATTTGCGTCTGAAAGTTTTCACCCGATCTGAAATCTTCCACTTCCAAATCTGTTAATTTTGTAAGACACATTGATTTTATCAATTGTTAAACTGAATTGAGTTGGGTTTTTTTTAATCTTTAAATATTTGAAACATGTTGTTTCCTTGAATTATATAGGTAAAGGTAAGAAATCAAACATGGATGCTATCAAACTCAGTTGATTTATTTTGTAATTACTTGATTTCAGTCATGTGTATATATATACTTTTCTAGTCAGACTCTTTTTTTTATTACATCAACTTAAATATGTTTTGGTACATAGATAGATCAACTTAAATATGTTTTGGTACATAGATGCTTATAGATGTTTTGGCTGAATTTCGGTTATGCGTATAGTTAGTTCTTGGCTGAATTTCGGTTATGCTTATGTTTTAGAATATAGATGTTGGGTGTTTTGGAATATTTCGCTTCGCTTATGCTTATTAATGAATCGTTTAATTAAGGATTTTTGTTTGTTTGAATATAATTTTCGCTTTCGCTTCGCTTAGCTTAGCTTATGATTTGATTGACATGATTAGTAGAAATGGGAGAGAAACAACAATGGTCAAACGACCATCTAAAATGCTTATTAGAGACTTGCATTGAAGAGATACACACGGTGGGTTGAAAAGGCTTGAGTTTGCATAAAGACTCGTGGAATAAATTAGGAAAAGTTCTTAAGGAAAAGTTTGGCTTGGATTTAACACAAAAACAAATGAAGAATGCATATGATAATCTAAAAGCCAAATACGTAGGTTGGGTGTATTTGAAAAACAAAACCGGCAACTAGATGGAACTTTAATACATGTTGTTGTCCCTACTAGTAAACAAGATTTATATAGAGGAAGAGGAAAAGGAGATTGTTATCAAAACGTATTAGCAATTTGTGACTTCAACATGATTTTTACGTTCGTCGTGGCCGGCTGGGAAGGTGTAGCACATGATGCAAGAATATTATCAAAGGCATTATCAGATCCAGATGCACCATTCCCGTTTCCACCACAAGGTATGTTTATGTTCTTTTAGATATTTATCACTTGGTTTACTTTTCTAAAATAATTGTATATCTTTACAGACAAGTATTATCTTTGTGATGCCGCGTATGCACACATTCGGGGATTTATGGCTCCATATCGTAATGTGAGGTATTGGCTAGGAGATTTTCGCCGAAGACGTGCATTGACTAATAAAGAGAAATTTAACCATGCTCATGCAAGACTTCGGAACGTAATTGAGCGTGCTTTTGGTGTCTTGAAAGCAAGATTCCCTATTTTGAAGAGGATGGCACCATTTCCATTGGTTACAAAAAGGAACATTACGATTGCATGTTTCGCGCTACATAATTCTATAAGGAAAGAGGGTTTGAGCGATGAATTGTTTACAGAATACGATCAACCCAATGTTTCGGTGCATAATAGGCAAGTGCACGTTAATGCTGGTGAAGACGAGGTTGAAGCACATGGTACTGCATCGGATCGAGAATATATGAATCAGTTACGAGATGAGATTGCTGAGCAGTTAATGCAAAGCACGGATACAATGCTTTAAAAAAATGTTATTGTCTTTTTTATGAATATTATTTAAGTATTGTATAACTATTATTTAAGTTTGAATGTTGAAAAACTCTTTTAAGTTTAATAAATCAGTTTATTTTAGCAGTTTGCAGAAGTAAAAAAACATATAGTCTTCTTCTTGCAGACTGCAGACATTTGGTCCGGCACTTCTGCTACAGATGTGGTCCGCAGACTGCAGACGTTTTATGTAACATTCCTAATTTTATCATATAAATTATAGGTTTGGTTAAATTTATTAACCACTAATAACTAGTAAATAGTTTAATTTTAATAAAATTATTCAACCCAAATAGTTTTAAACACTATTTTATATAGTTGGTTAAAATAAATAATTGGCCTGTATATGGGTCACCTTTCTAAAATAAAATAAAAGTATATAAAAACTTATATTAGACAGATAGATTACGGGTAAATTAACTGTAAGAAATATGAAATACTTAGATGGGCCTAGTGACCGTATACTAATTAAACTATAAAAATACATTGTATTTTGAACCTACTCTATTTTAATGAAACTTGGTTCAAAATGTAGACAAAAATATACTCGTTCTAATAACATATTTATTATTTTCTAGAACGTTATATTTTACAAGTTATATGCGCCAAATAAGTAAAGCAATTAAATTAATTATAATAATAGTATTTAAAATTTTTATACGTATAAATTATTTAATAAATAATAATAATAACTACATAATTTTGATAGAAGTGTAATGTCCCATCTTTCATTTCATGTTCCATTTTAATAATAATAAAATAATAAAAATCAAAACTATTGTTAGAAAATTTTGGATGTACGTGTCATAGTTAGAAGAATCAAAATAAAATATAAAATAGTATTTTAATCTAAAATTCTATATTTTTGAACATATGGCATGAGAATTTTAGAAAGGATGGACGTGTATGATTCTCATGATATTGTAAATATCCTCCACTCACAAACAGAAGAATAGTAGGATACGTGTAAACATAAGAATCAAAGAACCTTACTATAAATAGCCACACTCTATTCCACTTTTGAATTGTCATAATTTCTTTCTTTCTTCTGCTATGTCTTTTCGTTACTCTCTCTCGAAATTATATATATATATGTATCCTCCTATTTTCATTATTTCCCCTATAATAATAATAAGGCTCTGCTCTGTTTTAAGTGTTATAACTCCCGATCACCGCTACCCTTTCCGATTGATCTGAAACCATAACTCATGTCAGGGCTCTGCCCGACTAAGTTATTGGGGTTCTGTCTCGGACATCGGGACAAGGTTGAATTAGGGGTACTATACTTAACATGAGTGCTTTATATATTTTCAAAATAGCTCAGAAGTTATACCCAAAATTTATACCAGGAATCTTTCTAGTTGAACCCTAAAGTTTCAAAGTGAGTCCATTTTCTTTTCTCACTATTTTATTCCCTTTTTCTTTATGATATAATTATATTCAAAAATGTCCCAAACCATAAACAACTATCACCAAAACTATTATATTTTTATTATTATTATTATTATTTTTATTTTGTTTAAAAAGAAACCTTAATTGAGACACCCAAGTAATCCTACACAATCCCTAAAATTTTCAGAATAGTTGGAACTAGGATCAGGGCCCCTAAAACCCAAAGGGGGTATTCCCTAAATCATATTTATCCTTCGAAAACAGTTATAAAACACGTAGTTTCGAATTTCGTCGACTCACCAAGGCTATACAAGACACGTGGCAGGCCTAGGTCGGGCCGATCATCGCCGCGATACGCGGGGGTTACCCCGGTGCCTTCCGCGACTCGCGGGGGGTGCCAGTTTGGAGTATATAACAGGCAGCAGTGGGACTTGAATTCCTGCGTTCATTCGACATTCAAATTTCATTTCGTACGTCCAGATATTCACAGTTTACTACCAAACACACACTAGCTCGAATTCTGCTACGATATAGGGTATTAACTTGATCGCTGCTACGATTCAATGTCCGATTGATTTAAACTATCCGATGAATGTTTAAGTGCTGCTCAAACTTGGGTTATGCTTTGTCATTTGTCATGATTCCGACAGGATGTTTGAGTACCACCCGAACTCGGGGAATACTCTGTCATTCGTTGTGAATCCGATGGATGTTTAAGTATCGCACTTTGTCATTCGTTGTGAGGGTTTTAATCTCGTGAGTTATCGTAATTGCTGTATTAAGTTACCTACCTAGTTCGTGTGCACTAGGTTACAAGGCTAAATCAATAGGCTAAGCTCTGCCTGTATAAATCTGCAATATATCAAGACTTATCTATAGACTAAACTTTGCCCGTATGAATCTGCATGCTTATAAAGTGAGTCATTCTCTTTTTATCAAATTTGTTTACAAAAAGTATGTTTGATGCGGGCCCAAGTGTGGAGGAACAGGCTATTTTGTATTTGGAGGCCCAAGACCGCGTAACAAAAGGGGCTTCACTAAAATGGCTCTAACTTGGGCTACGGGGGTCCGTTTTGGGCGTGCGACCAGGCGAAACGAACGTGGGAACGAGCTCCATCTTGCTGCAAACGCCTTTGGCGGTTTGGGTCATCGTCCGGGCAAAAAAACGCTTATTTCTATTACTTATTTGCATTTTTATGTTTTTTGTTCTATTTTGGGCATTTTGTTTTAGGCCGTGTGTTTGGCCCGTTATCTTTTTTAGGCCCATTTCGAATTTCGGTTTCTATTTATATGTCCCTCTAGTGATATGAAAGATCAGAATTGAATTTTGAAACTATTGAAATTTTCACTTCAAATTCCGTGGCCTTTGGGTTGCAATTTGGGGGTTGGGGAAGAACACACGGGTATTCTTAGAATCAACGTGTTTGATCTTCGTTTCCGTATCACGCGCTACATCAATGTTTAATTTCAAAATTATAATTACAGTGATTAAGTATATGTAGTCACCAAATTACAGCCGGTATGTGGGGTATTGTGCACATTACTGTTTTTATCAATTTAGGTGGGCGTACCTAATTAATGATATTCGTTACTATTGGGTGAACGGACTCAATAGTAATATGACCACAGTCACCGAAACGAGTCGATGACAAGTACTGTGGGTATTTGGTTGAAATAAACATTGTAATCTCTCTTAATACTGTGAATTATAATAAAAGAGTCATTTTAGCAAAACGAATGATTCACTCAGTATTTCCCGCTGACAAAACCTTTTTAAAACGCGTTTCATGTAATTACAGTAGATTGGAATAAGAGATGGATAATGCACTGAAAGGCTTCCAGAAGTGGCTTATTTTATTAATTAAATCAAATTAAAGAATATTGTTTTATGTAATAAAATTTATCTTTATTAAAGCTACCAGTGTAAAACATGGGTTTATCCCAATCTATTTAATAAATAAAATCCGGTGTTTTCTAAACTCTGATATTTTTCCTAACTCACGGTCCTGATGAAATTTCTGCTGCAATACGTTTTCAAAATAATCACCGGTACCACTTGGCTGTTCGCGGCTCCCGATTCCGTCCAGGGTGGGTCGGGGGTCGTGACAGAAGGTGGTATCAGAGCCACGGTTTCAAGCCTTTAGGTGTTGTAATAATAATACCTAAGCATATATAAAAGAGTTAGGAGATTGCTGTTAACTGGTAGCACACATGATAGTATTTAGACTTGAACTTAAGAAAAGATGCTTTAGTATCAGCTTCGAGATAAGCTAAGTACTTATGTAAATAAAGTATGATGGGTTTTTATTTTGAAGGTGACTTTCTATGTACAGGACCTATTGGTCACCGGGTTCATGTCGAAGACATTCCCCCGTCAGCCCCGCTTTTCCGCACGCGATATTCGATCGGGCCCCGGCCGTTGCGCAAGCTGACTTCCGCCCGGAAACCATACTGCCCCCACACGAGAGACTCGCTGGGGTAACAGCTGGGTAAAACCGGGTTGCCCTCAAGACCGCACCATGCCTCGGTAGGATACGATCCATCATTGGGACGTCCCTCCCCCGTATTGCCACAGCCGGGGATTGAACCGGAGACCTCTCAAAGAGGCAACCGGCCCAACCCACCCACTTCGGACCAACTGGGCTGGGAGAGTCATTTGGCTAATAATAATAATATATGTAGTTAAAATAAAAAATAGAAATAAAATCAAAATTAAAATTAAAACTAAGTGTTCCCGAGTTAAGTTAAGGAGAGAAAAGAAAAGATTCTCTCATTTTCTTTTTCTTTTCTCTCCGTTTCTTTCCAAATTGGAAAGATTAATTTTAGACAAAAAATATCTCCTTTTCTATTCTTTTCTCTCCTTTAATGAAACTCTAGAACACAACTAAAAATTATTTCCTTACAAATCTCTTCTTTTCTCTCGAAACTCGGGAACATTAAAACAAGTCGTCCTCCTCTTGTCTATCTCCGTGTTGGCTCCTCCATCTTCTAAACCTAAAAAACAAACAGCCGACTGTTCAGCAGGGAGGGAGGGGGGAAGGTAAGGTTCAGTCAGCCAGCAAGCCAGCAAGCAGGTAAGCTTCGATTAGCCACCATTTCTTCTCTATTACATTTGAATTGTTGCCCTTGCGAACCCGGATCCTGTTCGTACCGCGAATTGGATCGGACGAACCAAAACGAAAATCGTTCCATGACCAGCGAATTATGTGACTATGCACTATACCCATGATTAATTACAAATTTTGGTAAATTCATGCTTATCTTGCTGTTAAAGTTTGAGATAATACTCGCTTATAATCGTTTTGTGCTTAGATTTCCCTTTCACTACTTAATTTACAGGCATGAATATTTTCAAGCATCTACTCTCATCACGTGTCTGCACATCTTATAGAGGTAGAGTTCCTCATATATCACTCACTGTATGTATAAAACTAATGAAAGACTTTGTTAATTATGTTGATTCTGATCCCAAAAATTACCAATAGTCTCTGCTAAATTATTGATATTTTTTACATCATTATTATGCAGCATCGTTTTCCTTCTTTCATTTCTCCTCGGAAGCTTCAATACAAGTCCATTCTCCACAACAGGAAGTGGTAATAGCTTTAGGTAGCAATGTGGGTGATAGGCTTAATAACTTTAACGAAGCCTTAACTCAAATGAAGAAATCGGGCATAGAAATAACAAGACATGCGTGTTTATACGAAACCGAGCCGGCTTACGTGACTGATCAGCCTCTTTTTCTCAATTCAGCCATCAGAGGCGTTACAAAGCTGGGCCCGCATGAGCTACTATCAACCCTCAAGAAAATAGAAAAAGAAATGGGCCGAATCAAAGGTATTAGGTACGGCCCGCGACCCATTGACTTAGATATACTGTTTTATGGTAAATACAGAATTAACTCGGAGATTCTCACGGTTCCACATGAAAGAATCTTCGAGAGGCCGTTTGTTATGGCTCCGTTAGTTGACTTATTGGGGTCGGATATTGACGATGATACTGTTCTACGCTGGCATTCTTTCTCGAAAAACAGACTTTTTGAATCTTGGGAAAAATTAGGTGGAGAAGCTTTGATAGGCAAAGACGGGTTAAGAAGAGTTTTACCGGTCAATAATCAGTTATGGGATTGGTCAAAGAGAACTTCTGTCATGGGAATCTTGAACTTGACTCCCGATAGTTTTAGTGACGGAGGAAAGTTTGACTCTGTGGGGTCCGCTATATCGCGTGTTAAGACCATGATATCCGAAGGGGCTGACATTATCGATCTCGGAGCTCAATCCACACGTCCAATGGCAACGAAGATCTCTGTCGAAGAAGAACTCGAAAGGTTAATCCCCGTTCTCGAAAAGATTCTCGAATTACCCGAAATTGAAGGAAAACTGCTATCGATCGACACGTTTTACTCAGAAGTTGCTTTAGAAGCAATTAAGAAAGGGGCTCATATAATCAACGATGTATCGGGCGGAACGCTAGATTCCGATATGTTTCGGGTAGTTGCTAATCTCAGTGTTCCGTATATCGCTATGCACATGAGAGGGGACCCGTCCACTATGCAAAACAGTGAGAATTTGAAGTATGACGATGTTTGTAAAGAAGTTGCTGATGAGTTGTATGAGTGTGTAAGAACTGCAGAGTTATGCGGCGTGCCCGCATGGAGGATGATTCTTGACCCGGGGATCGGGTTTTCAAAGAAAACCGAAGATAATTTGGATATTTTGATGGGATTGAAGAGGATTAGGAGCGAGATTGGGCGCAAGAGCTTAGGGGTGTCACGTGCACCTTTGTTAATCGGTCCTTCAAGAAAGAGATTTTTGGGGGAGATTTGTGGTCGTGCTTCTGCTGTTGAGAGAGATCCGGGGACTGTCGTGGCTGTTACATGTGCAGTTTTGGGTGGTGCTAACGTTGTTCGTGTTCATAATGTTGGAGATAATGCGGACGCTGTAAAGCTTTGTGGTGCAATGTTGGATCGGGTAGGAAGATCTTAACAGCTTTTTGAAATTTGATGTGGGTTTTGCAACAAAGGATTATTTTCATGTGAACTTGAGTAGACTTTGAGTTTGAATTTTATATTTCAGTAATACAATGGGAGTGGAACATTTTGTTGTAAGAAACAAGCGTATCGAGGAGAAGATCGTGAAGGTCAACAAAAGCCATTCCCGTGGGAAGCACAGCAGTCAACGCCATTAGTACGTTCATTTTAACTTTAAAAGTGTTGCAACGTGCTGAAATTTGATAAATTACAAAAAAGAAGAACGTGTCTGGTGGAGCAACTGGTTCGATTTCCGATCTGCTTTGGAGACGAATGTGAGTTTTGATGTGTAAATTTTCTTTGCCTTTTCATTCCTCATAAGGTCTGAAGTCTGAACCTACATTGATCTGAATGTCTGTTACAACATTAATACCAAATTTTCAATTTCCAAACAAGTCAAAGACCAGTGTTTTGGTGGGTTAGTTAACCAGTTATAGGGCTGTAAACGAGCCAAGGTAGGGTGGGCTCGGGCTCGGCTCGTTTAATAACCTAGTCGAGCCGAGCCGGTTCGTTCTTCTTATCGAGCTGAATTGTTGGCCTCGGGTTCGGCTCGCCAAAAGCTCGAGCCAGCCGAGGTGGTTCGTTTAAAAACCGAGTTGATTTCAAGCGAGCTTTTTCGAGCGAGCCATGAGATGCGGGCTTTTTGAACAGCCCTAACATGCTAATGTGAGTAATTTCTTCAGTGCCAAGAAGATGAATTGGATTGTACATTAAAACGATTTTGAAGCTAGTGTTTAATTGGATCTAAAAGATGTGTAAGAACATGTTGCTATATATTTTTTGATGAAGGGAGACACATATATATTAAAAGGGGTTAAAAAAGAGTAGTTTACAAGTTTGATCAAGCAGCTGTTAGCCAAAGGCAAGAATCACAGCAGTAATTTCATATTGGAAAGGTGTAAATGGTTACCCACAAAGTGCAACGTTTTCGCCTGGCGGGCGGAGATGGGTCGGAGTCCTACGGCCATGGCTTTGCGGAATATGAACATCTATGTCGAAGATGTGAATTGTCCCTTCTGTGGCGACGGCGAAGAGACGGTTGAACATGGCGACGATCATTTTGAATTTTGTCAGCAGCAACCGGTGTGCCAATTTTTTTGTGATCTCATTCAGAGACCTGATGGAGATTCACAACCACTCGGGTCTTAACGAGCTGGAAAAATTCATCCTTCACGGTATTATTATCATTTGTTGTTGGTGCATTTGGAGATCTAGGAACGAGTTTAGGTTCGCAAACATACCGGCTCAGGTCAAGAACATCATTAGTGAGATAAACATGAGAAAGCCTGCCGGGAGAATCAACATGTGTTTGTCCCGTTTGCGTTTGATACCTTTGGTGGTCTCGCTCCTGACGCTGTGCGACTCTTGAATCGGGTTCAAAAAGTCGTTAATAGTAATTCTTCGTCGCCAAAGGTTTCAAACTTTGTATTTAGTAGAATTGGTTTTTCTATTCAAAAGGGGGTGGCGGCGCAACTTGTTGCCCGAATACCTGCCATTGCTTTGTAATTGCCCTTTTTCATGTGGAATGATACCAGATTACTTTCAAAAAAAAAAAAAAAAAGATAAAGATGGTCGGGTTTCTATGGGTTAGAAGTAGAACGAAGTTAAAAACTTTGACTTGGGAAAACTGGTGTAGTTTTGTAATTATGTAATTGTCTCTTGTTTGTTTTGGCTGCCCGGTCTTTTTGGATTGGTGCGTTTCTAACGAAGTTAGCTTTTCAAAAAAAAAAAAAAAAAAAAAAAATCACACACTTCCTCTCTCTAAAAATCCAAACACCAAAAACGTTCTCTATCTTAAAAATAATTAAAGAGGGGACAATACAGCGTATGTTAATTCTAGCAAGATCGAGTTTCTGTGTTTCAAGTTCTACACATGGCGGAATCGACATCTTCCTCGTACGGTATTGTTTTCCAATACTTGAATACCTTCATCATCATAAACGAACGAACAAGTGATCAGTAGACGAAGTTATGGTCATCCACCAGCCTTATGCAACTGCAAACGAGCCAAATCTGACAATTCAAGACTATGAAGACATCGATATTGAATCTTTGTTGTTCGATGACGGGCATCCTTACACAACATTTCGGATGGAGTTTACAACCAGTCACGGGTCGTTAGCCGCTGCTAGATACGTGGATGTGGACGAACCTGTTCTAGTTGTTTTCATAATTGATTTCTAAAACTTTGAAATATGTTAAATCATAAAAAATAGATGGTATTAAAACTATCAAAATTAATGCCCACTTGAAAGAAATAATCTTTGAAAAATTAATTTAACAAAGGTTATAACTATCACGTCAATATTTATTTTTTTAAATACATATCTTGACGACCGTATATATTAACAAATTACAATATATTTTATTCAGTTAGTATAATACACGGTTTATTCAAGTATGAAATTCATATGTTTTTAAAGCATATTTTTTATTAATAATTATATAACATCACAGGTAGAGGATCCTGTAAAAAGTGTTCAAAGTGTGAGAAGTGTATTATAACACTATATATAATACTATATAACACCATATAAACACCGTATAACAATATGTAACACCATATAATACCATATAACACTATGTAACACTATATATCATTATATAACAAATATAACACTATAGGTTGTCTGATAGCATGTCTATGATAGATGTATAGTGTTATATTTGTTATATAATGATATATAGTGTTACATAGTGTTATATGGTATTATATGGTGTTACATATTGTTATACGGTGTTTATATGGTGTTATATAGTATTATATATAGTGTTATAATACACTTCTCACACTTTAGGCCCTTTTTACACTATCATTAACCTAACATCACGTCAACCTGTGTAATATACGAGATTGTAACGTTGACAAAGATTTATTAATAATTATATAACATCACATCAACCTGTGTAATATACGAGATTGTAACGTTGACAAAGAAGTTATAACTATAACAAAAATACTCTTTTTTTAATATTTATAAATATTTTCTATATAAAAATATTCTTTTTTATATTAATAAATATAAATATTTCCAGCAATTTAGGCAAGTCAAAAGGTATTCATCCCCCCAAACCCATCATTCCCAAACCCTAGGGCTGTTCATGAGCCGAGCCGAGCCGAGCCGAGCCAGGCCAAGCTCGGGCTCGGCTCGATTATAAACCGAGCTGGCTCGGCTCAGCTCGGATTTGAAACCGAGCTGAAAATCTAAGCTCGGGCTCGGCTTGGTTTTAAACCGAGCTAGCTCGGCTCGGCTTGGTTTGGCTCGATTTTATAAAAAAAAACTAATATATACCTCTTAAAATTTAATAGCCTAAAATATTATTCAATAATTTAAAAAAATATATTCAAAATAAGTTCAACCTAATACAATTCAAACCAAAATCAAGTTTAACAACGCAAAATAAGTTTTAATTTCAATAAAATACAATATTAGTTCATTAGTATGGTAATCAATCTTCAAATATGCCATAAATATCAAATTACAAACCTATATACATGTAAATAATAATCAGTTTTTTTGTAATATATTATAATGTATATAAAATTAAAACTTATTATAAGTAAAATAATTCGAGCTAAACCGAGCCGAGCTACAAAGCGAGCCAAACCGAGCCAGCTCGGCTCGAGCCGAGCCGAGCTAGGCTCACTTTCTAACCGAGCCGAGCCGGCTCGGCTCACTTTTAAACCGAGCCAAATCGAGCGAGCTTTTTCCGAGCTAAATCCGAGCGAGCTTCGAGCGAGCTCCGAGCCGCGAGCTTTTTGAACAGCCCTACCAAGGTGGTGTTTGGCATTCCTTCTCAAAATGACTTATTAACTTATAAAAGTCATAAGTGAGAAGTCAGAAATCCTGACTTCTCAAAAATGACTTCTCACACTCACAAAATCCTCTAAAATAAGCTAACCCAAACACTCTAAAAACAACTTATTAACTTATATAAGTTAATAAGTCATAAGTTGCTCCAAAATAAGCTAACCCAATCACCCCCCAAACCCCCATCAAAAACCAGTTATTTGTGCTCCAAGATTCCCCCAATTCACAGAAGAACATGAAGATCACAGCGTTGCTTGTTCTCAAATGCAACCCTGACGGTTCATCAGATCCGATCATCCTCGCAAACTCCACCGACGTTAGCCACTTCGGTTACTTCCAGCGGTCTAGCGTCAAGGAGTTCATCGTCTTCGTTGGCCGCACAGTCGCCAAACGCACGCCTCCGTCTCAACGTCAATCTGTTCAACACGAAGGTACCGTTGTTCGTTCTTCTGCTTCTTCAATTTTAGTTTGTTCGATTGATGTTATGAGTTAGTTAGTTGAATCGGATCTGTTGTTCTGTTTGACGGATTGAGTTATGTGAACAGATTAGGATGATTTAGAGGATTAGTTTGATTGCGGTGAATCTAGTTAGGAATTTAGGTTATTATATTGAAGTATACGAGTATACGAAAAGGAAACTTCATTTTTAGGTTATGTATTGTGTTTTGTTTGTTCGATTGATGTTGTGAGATATGTGAGTTTGTTAGTTGAATCGGATCTGTTGTTCTGTTTGACGGATTGAGTTGTGTGAATAGATTAGGATGATTTAGTTGATTAGTTTGATTGAGGTGAATCTAGTTGAGAATTTAGGTTATTCTATTGAAGTATACGAGTATACGAAAAGGAAACTTCAATTTTAGTTTGCTGTCTTGTGTTTTGTTTGTTCGATTGATGTTGTGAGTTGTGTGAGTTCGTTAATTGAATCGGATCTGTTGTTCTGTTTTACGGATTGAGTTATGTGAACAGATTAGGATGATTTAGAGGATTAGTTTGATTGCGGTGAATCTAGTTAGGAATTTAGGTTATTATATTGAAGTATACGAGTATACGAAAAGGAAACTTCATTTTTAGGTTATGTATTGTGTTTTGTTTTGTTTGTTCGATTGATGTTGTGAGTTATGTGAGTTTGTTAGTTGAATCAGATCTGTTGTTCTGTTTGACGGATTGAGTTGTGTGAATAGATTAGGATGATTTAGTTGATTAGTTTGATTGAGGTGAATCTAGTTGAGAATTTAGGTTATTCTATTGAAGTATACGAGTTTACGAAAAGGAAACTTCAATTTTAGTTTGCTGTCTTGTGTTTTGTTTGTTCGATTGATGTTGTGAGTTGTGTGAGTTCGTTAATTGAATCGGATCTGTTGTTCTGTTTTACGGATTGAGTTGTGTGAATAGATAATAGATTAGGATGATTTAGTTGATTAGTTTGATTGAGGTGAATCTAGTTGAGAATTTAGGTTATTCTATTGAAGTATACGAGTTTACGAAAAGGAAACTTCAATTTTAGTTTGCTGTCTTGTGTTTTGTTTGTTCGATTGATGTTGTGAGTTATGAGAGTTTGTTAGTTGAATCGGATCTGTTGTTCTGTTTTACGGATTGAGTTGTGTGAATAGATTAGGATGATTTAGTTGATTAGTTTGATTGAGCTGAATAGTTGAGAATTTAGGTTATTATATTGAAGTATACGAAAAGGATACTTCATTTTTAGGCTATGTATTGTGTTTTGTTTGTTCGATTGATGTTGTGAGTTATGTGAGTTCGTTAGTTGAATCGGATCTGTTGTTCTGTTTTACGGATTGAGTTGTGCGAATAGATTATGATGATTTAGTTGATTAGTTTGATTGAGGTGAATCTAGTTAGGAATTTAGGTTATTATATTGAAGTATACGAGTATACGAAAAGGAAACTTCAATTTTAGTTTGCTGTCTTGTGTTTTGTTTGTTCGATTGATGTTGTGAGCTATGTGAGTTCGTTAGTTGAATCGGATCTGTTGTTCTGTTTGACGGATTGAGTTGTGTGAATAGATTAGGATGATTTAGTTGATTAGTTTGATTGAGGTGAATCTAGTTGAGAATTTAGGTTATTCTATTGAAGTATACGAGTTTACGAAAAGGAAACTTCAATTTTAGTTTGCTGTCTTGTGTTTTGTTTGTTCGATTGATGTTGTGAGTTATGTGAGTTCGTTAGTTGAATCGGATCTGTTGTTCTGTTTTATGGATGAGTTGTGTGAATAGATTAGGATGATTTAGTTGATTAGTTTGATTGAGCTGAATCTAGTTAGGAATTTAGGTTCTTCTATTGAAGTACATGAATAAATGATCAGGAAACTTCATTTTTAGTTTATGTATTGTGTTTTGTTTGTTCGATTGATGTTGTGATTTGTATGAGTTAGTTAGTTGAATCGGATCTGGTGTTTCTGTTTAACAGATTGATTTATGTGAATAGATTAGCTTGATTGAGTTGAATCTAGTTGAGAATTTAGGTTATTTTATTGAAGTTTATGAGTATACGAAAAAGAAATTAGGATCAATTTGTTCGTACTATCAATTTAGGTTTAACTTTGATTTCTGGTATGTAGTTTGTTTTGGTGGATTACGATTTCAATTTCGTGAATTGACTATTCGAATCAGATCTAGGTTTTTGTTATAGAGCTTGAATATTAGCAATAGATTGGATTGATTGTACTTTATTTGTTGTGTTTGAGATGAATTTATCTAAAAATACTTTGCTAATTGAAAAAAATAAAGATATAATTATAAATCTAACACTAGAAAAGCCCTAAGTCTTAAGGAAAGATGTTTCTGCTTTATAATTGCTAGATGTGAAACATCTGTTTATTAAACTGGATCAACTTCAATTTCTGGTATGTTGTTTTGTTTGGTGGATTACGGTTTCAGTTTCATGAATTCGGTATTCGAATCGGATCTAGGTTTATCTTATAGATCTTGAATTATGACAAAAGATTGGACCTTTATTTGTCGTGTTTAGGGCTGTTCACAAGCGAGATTACCTTTGCTCGAGCTTGGCTCGTTTACAAACCGAATGGAGCCGATCTGCTTGTTTACAACCGAGTCGAAATTGAACGATCGTATTTTTGATCCAAGCATTTTTCGATAGAGCGTCAAGCGAGTTTCTCGAGCAATTTGGACAGTCTATAATAGGAATTGACCGTGAAATCAGCGAATTGCAAAATAGGAATCAATGATTACTTGTGGATTGAGATGTTTACTTGATAAGTGATCTTTGAATTTTCGATTGTGAAGTCTTGATGCAATGAACTAGGCTAGATTGTGAAAAATCCTTAACCGATTTGCGATGAGAGCGTGTTTTTTGAATTTTGATTATGGTTTTAGACATTTACACTTTAGTATTCAATTGTTTATTGCGTTGTATGTTGTGCAAGTATAATAGTATAGATGACAAGATAATGTCCCAATGGATTGGTATGCTTTAATGTATAATTCTCTCTCTATATATCTTGTCTGTAAATAAATGAGATTGATTATGTGTTGAAGTTTGTTCACTGATGCTTGAGTCATCACTTTCCATTGTATAGTCCATGACTTAACACAACTTGTGTACATTTAGGTATTACCGACTTACTGTAACAATCATTACATGTTTATTTGCTTGTGATTTAGTGTATTGTATTTTCATACTACTTCGTGGATAATTGCTTTCTTGATATGATGTTCGATGAACCAGAAAGTAAGGTTTTGTTTGGTCTGTTTGTTAATCAGAATACAAGGTGCATTCTTACAATAGAAATGGTCTTTGCGCTTTGGGCTTTATGGATGACCACTATCCTGTTCGAAGTGCATTTTCTCTGTTAAACCAAGTAAGTTACTAAGTTTATCCAACCTTCATATTCTTTTATTATATCCATTCACCCTTAATACTTTATAGTAATTGAATTAATACATGTATTACCAATGACATTTGACCTGTTAAACTTTGTTTCTTTATGTTCACCAAGTTGATTAACTGTTGGTTTAGGTGCTAGATGAATACCAAAAGAATTTCGGTGATTCATGGAAAACTGTGCAAGCAGATTGCAGCCAACCGTGGCCTTATTTAGATGAAGCTTTGACCAAATTTCAGGTTTTAGTTATATTCTTATAACGAAACTAAATTGTTTCATAAGTTGATAACATGTAGTACTAAATTGTTTTTCGTTTTTACTTGATTACCTTCAAACTATCAGGATCCTGCCCAGGCAGACAAGCTGCTGAAAATTCAGAGGGAATTGGATGAAACAAAAATCATACTTGTAAGTAATTTTTAACAGACTTGTGAACTAACGTTCGGTTACAGTTATGTTTATGATGTATGCACACTGATATACGTGATTATTGCATATTGTAACACAACATATATACAAAAGGTCAAGCTTTATTAGTTATTAAAAAAAATTTGACTTTCAAAACATACAATATGTGTTAATCACTGGATTACATCAGTCTAAAATCATAAACATCTATATCATATAATTTATGTATTAGTGTATTACATAACTGATCAAATGAATACTATTTTGTAAGTTTCTGGTGATGCATAAATATGTTTCTTTTACAGTACAAGACTATTGATAGTGTCCTTGAAAGAGGTGAAAAGCTGGACAATTTAGTGGAAAAAAGTTCAGATCTCAGCGCAGCTTCACAGGTATGAAATATATTTCCTTTAATTATTTCATTTCCCCCCTGGTATTCTTGATTTTATTATATATTAAAAGTTTTTCCTGTTTCTCCTACTTTAAAGCAATATATACATCCTTTTGTGGCTTTCAAACGTTCAGTAAAACTAAAAACAAAACTGCAATTTTCACATGTATTCTTGGTGTATTTGTCTCATGATACTCGGTTTTAGCATTGTCAAACGATTAGTTCTACAAACATCTTATTCATAATTTTCTACGAATAAATAATACATTTTGTTTTAAATTTATAAAAAAAAAATCAATAGCTGTAGCTTGTAGGACACCATCTATACATCAGTATTCGTTTTTCATGTTTTTGGTTTTGGTATTTTCAACGATACTGGTACCGAACCGACAAAATTGGTACGGTATTCAATTTATACTTTTACTCATTTTCTGTATATTTCTGTATGGTACCGGTTTGGTTCCGATATCTTCCATCGTTTATTATTAATTGAATATATTATATGTTTATATGTATATTTTATTTTTCTATATTTCTATTATCATAATTTTATGCATATAATACAATTTATATTATTTATATAAAATAAAATTACTTATTTATAGTAACATGCTCGTTTAGGCGCATGAGCCTAGTTCAGCTTGGGCCCGAGCTCGTTTATAAAATAGCTTAAGTTTTAGGCTCAAGCTCGGGCTTGTTGAAGCTCGGACTGTTTTGAGCTTTTAGCGGGCTGATCCAAGTTGTCACAAGCGTCCTGGCTCGTTTACACCCCCTACACGATTCATTGAAATGGTACACCCTGGAATTCTAAGTGACTCGTATATAATACATATAGTTCTTGAATTCTAATCGACCATTTTTATGTAGTGGCGACCAGACGATTTGACGTCTTACTTTGTGTTGTTTGTTGATCATAAGATCTCTTTTTTATGTTTAACAGATGTTTTACAAACAAGCGAAGAAAACAAACCAATGCTGTACAATATTGTGAAATGTTAAATGGGATGCAAGGTACACTGGGATGTGTTTGTTTGCTGTTTAATGTTTATACTATTATAAATAGTTCTTTTGTGATTTATGCTTGATACTCTTTGTAATATATATGGTGGAAAAGGGGTGTTTGATAAATTTTTTTATTTAATAGGCCCATTTATTTAATGTGTTAAAAAATGCATATAAATGCTTTTGGGTGTTTGGATGTTGGAAATGTTTATTTTTAGGACAAAATAAGTTGCTTTATAAATATAGTTTGGACAATATTAATTCGGTTTGTCACAATAAAGAACAAAAAACTTAAATATATTTGACCTTTTTAATTTGAATAAAACTTTTATCGAAAGATGTGGTGTTGACTGCTGAGGTGCAACAAAATCCTAGCCAAAATATTGATTGATGAAAAAAAAATGCATTCATGTTTCATCTCTACACACATGTACATGCAATTTCATTATTATTCTCAATGGCACTATTGTAATTCAAATTCAAAAGTAGTGCAATTAATCTACTGTTCACAAGAGCATACCTAAATTGTATATAAGATTAATATATAGACGTCTATAAGCATAATAAGCAATATCAGCCTTTGTACATATGAGAAAAACTTAAATGTGGTTCGAAAAGCTGCACAAAATTGTTTTATTATATGTTTTGTATGAACATGTATCGTACGTCGGAAAGTATTAATTAAAGAAAAAAATACATTCTAGTAAACTTTTAGCCAAAACTAATTTGAGAGAACTTATATTACGCGAAAACATTAAGTGCAATTTATTTTTCAAAGTCTAGAACAAGTGCAATATCTAGAACATGTTAAAGGTCTACATATTGATTTTCTAACCACTGTACATTCGTTTTCATAGAAAATAGTATTGATTCTAGTGGTTACAACTTACAATATTAGTTCATTAAATAAATTTCATTGTTAGGTGCAAAAGAAACCTTAATAACATGAAAGGCATCGGAAATAGGAGTTCAATATTTAATAGTTATTTTGAATGTTTTTAGTTATAAGAGGCTCTTTAGCAACTTCTGAATGGGTAAATACTGAATCAGTAAAAGGTCTGAACCATTAAGTGGTGAACCGGTAAGAGTTCTGAACTATTAAGAGCCAGTATAATACTTAATCGTTCAGTCTTAACCATTCAGACTTAATATAATGCTTAATCATTCAGAGACAAATATCTGAACCATTCAGACATTTGCTCGTGAAACAAACATACTGAACCATTAAGTGCTGAACCAGTAAGAGGTCTGACCTATTAAGAGTTGAAACAAACAACCACTAACTAACTTTGTCATGTATCAAATGAGCTAAAGATTCATAATTTTATTTTCTTATTTAGCCATTTGTAATTTATTTCTTAGTTTAAGAAAGTTAATTTCATTTATATTTTATCTTAAAATATCAAGTTATAATTTTCAAATCTTTATTGCTAATCATATAATATTTTCTTTATGTAACCAGTGTAAATAATAAAGAAATATTTTTGCATTAATACTCAAATTTGTTTCCATTATGTTTTTTTAATATACAGAACTTCCAATGTTTTTTTTAATATAAAAGAAATTTTAAGCCAATTGTTTCCATTATGTTTTTTTAATATACAGAACTTCCAATGTTTTTTTTTAATATAAAAGAAATTTTAAGCCAATATTTTTAGCTTAACTTTTTACAGTCACGACTCATAATTAGCTACGTGGTTTAACTAAAACATAAAGAAAAAAATCACCAAACAAATAAAAAATAACTATAGTAATTATTATTATTTTACAGTTTTAAAGTAACGTAATAACTATTACGCCACTTGGATTATACCACATCAAATTTTGTATATCATGTTTTGGTTTACATTTGTTGATATTAACATAATAATGTTAGTAATAATAACTTTATACAACTTTATAATTCAGAATTAGTTATAAAATAATAATAAAATAGTACCTTTAAGTATTATTTATCACAATAAAATAATAATAAAGTAGTATCTCTAAGTATTGTTTATCACAAATACAAGAGTATATATGACAGATATTTGGGAAAGAGTTATGTCTTTACCTCTAAAAGAAAGATACATTAGAGTTAATAGCATGGTGGGCTCTAGTGAATGGAAGAAGATCATCAATGCGATTTTCCAAACTACGGTATGGGAAATATGAAAGACTAGAAACGAGTTGGAGTTCAATAAAAGGGCTATACCGACTCAACAAACGACGGATATTATTAAGGAACACTCGTTTACATGGATAAGGTGTAGATCAAAATTTAAAGATATAAATTGGGATAGATGGCGTAACTTCAATTTACGAGATAGTTTTATGTAACCATTCTTTGGGTTTTACAGCTTCTTGCTGACCCGTCTATATTTTTATATAGATTTTCGCGGTTCAAAAAAAATATGACAGGAAAAATTGTTATCTTTCACCTGAACTTTCTTTTTTTTTACTTAACAAAACCAACGTTTCAAACCATCAAATAAAATGTCATGGATTTTAAGTGAAATTCAATGGGAAAAGTAAAGTTCCATAAGAAATCTCTCAATAATTTGGGACCATATACTAATTTCCAATTTTCTATTTGAATTTGCATCTCACCACAAACTTCTAGACTTTCTAGAAATTAACCATAACCTTAAACCAATTATTTAATTATCAACGACCTAATAGAAAATGCTGTTTTCATTTCAATAACACATAACTTTTTGGTTTATAGATAGCTTATTTAATACTAGGTTATAACCCCGTGTATTACACGGGTTGAGTAAATAAATTTATATACTAAATAATAAAACATTATATCTTTAAAAATTTTCTTTATTGCACGGGTTGAATAAATATAATTTTATATATTAAATAATAAAAAGTTATATATATAAGAACCATATTGTACAAGTTGAATTAATTTAATTTTATATGCCAAATAAAAAAAGTTAGATCTTTAAAACCGCGTGTATTACACGTGTTGAATAAATGTAATATTGTTTACCAAATAATAAAATAATTACTCTATTAGTTAAATAAATAATTTTATAAAAATTCTTTTTGGGCTAAAAGAGTAAAAGTGATATAATCATAGGAGCCAAAAATCGTAATTTACTCTATTAGTTAAATAAATAATATTATAAATGAGAAGGAGATTAAACTAAATAATAATTATCCATAAGAAATTAAACTAAATAATATTTATTAGGAGGATTATCTATAATTAATTAGAAAAGATTAAACTAAAATAATACTTATCTATAAAACATTGTTTAATATGATGACAAATGTCCTCAAAATGGTTTCTTTTATTATATAGTATAGATAGATTCACTATTATTAGTATTATTAATAATTTTAATCAATTAAATGAGAGAATGACAAGTGTCCCAAAACAGGTTTCTTTTATTATATAGTATAGATAGATAAGTACTTTATATAGATTAGAGATAACAGGAGTTAAATAACTTGTTAAATAGAGAGAAAAAGGATACGTATTAGCTTATCCAAACTTTTATCTACTTTTTTTAAACACAACCCGGACTTTTATTCATTAAAACTTCGGGATACCAGCTATCAGTATCCATTCCAAATTTTTATCTATTGCTTTAAATTTTATAATTTTAACCAGTCTCGACTTTGAGGGAGGGCTGTGTGGCCGATGGCCCAGAGGCCCGGTCTCCATGAGGATTAAGGGCTATATATACACACACACACATATATAGGGGTTAGTTAACGTACAACCGTCCTTAACGTACAATACGTACGAGATGCAATATAACATGCGAATTTTTGATGCTTATAACATGTGGATTTGCCTTTTTATAACATGCGAATTTGTTGATTTGTATGTCTGTTTGTATATGCGGGGTTTCGTTTTAGGGGTTTATAACATGCCGAATTTATATTGCGTATGATCGTACGTTAAGGCCAATTGTTTTAAATTATTTATTTAAAGTCAATTTAAAACTAAAATTCATTTTAAATTAAGTCAATTACTCTTTTTTATCAATACTCATTAAAAAAGTTTAACATTAAACCTAATTAAAGTTTAAACCCTTTTAACTCTTTTTTATCAATACTCATTAAAAAAGTTTAACATTAAACCTAATTAAAGTTTAAACCCTTTTAACTCTTTTTTATCAATACTCATTAAAAAAGTTTAACATTAAACCTAATTAAAGTTTAAACCCTTTTAAATTGGCTTAATAGGGGCCCATATTTTCTACTCGCTCTAGACCTATTTTTTAAGATTCTTAGGACTCCCGGATGTTAACTTATAAAATAGGATTTATTAAAATAAGAATGTGTTCCTTTAAATACTAAAATGATTCAGTAGGTTATTAAGTTATGTTAATTTTTTTTCTAATTCTAGTGATCAATTTCTTTTATATTTCCAAGTGGCGGATCCAAGAATTTTTTCCAAGTGGTTCACTTTATAAATGTTCCAATTTTATATTTCCGAACATACAAAACTTTCGGGTCGGTTCGACAATTCGGGTCGGGCTAGGTTCATACATAATAAAAATACGATACAATAATGAAAAAAACATCGTCATGATACTATTGGCAACATTTTAGAGTCACTAAAGCGTTCAGTGTTGTTCGTTGCCTATATAAACCGTAGTTGACAGCCATCAGACATGTAATTCATTCAAGATCTTTTTAACTTTTAATGAATTTAAAACATAGATGTTTCAATGTAATATTCCCTTTTTCCAGGGTGATCGTCTTGTGGTAGTGAATGTTAGAGATTCGTGAGCGGTTCTAACTACGGCGACCGAAGGTGGCTACTTGGTACCGTATAACTTACGGTTGATTTCAAGCCAAATCTACCTCATGAGTAGCTCTCTTAACAGTATGTTTTAGACATGTTTTGAAGAAGGATCAAATGGGTTGGGTAATGGGTCATAGCGTTTTAAAGTTATTTCCTGACCCATTTTATGTACAGAGGAGGCTGAACGGATAGTTGAGTGCAATGGGCGCGTTTTCTGCTTAGAGGATGAGCCTGGTGTGCACCGTGTATGGCAGCCAAACAAGGAATCGCCTGGCCTGGCCATGTCATGAACCTTTGGCGATTACTGTATAAAAAAATCCGGTCTTCTTTCGGTTCCTCAAGTCATACACCAAAATATAACCAGTAGAGACCAATTTATGGTCCTTGATTCAGATGGGGTACGTTCAATGCACAAAACTAAAACCTTTTAGTTTGTTGTATACAATCTGATCTGCTAGTGTCATTGTAGGTATGGGATGTTATTTCAAATGAAGAAACCGTGGAGATAGTGTCATCGGCTGTAGACAAGGCCAAACCAGTAAACGATTAGTGGATTGTGCAATTCGAGCATGGAAACGCAAGAGAAAAGGGATCACAATTGATGATATATCAGCCATTTGTGTACTTTTATTTATCTAATACTTAACTTAATGAACCATCTTATTAGTAAAAAATAAATCCGTTAACTACCAAATATCATTACATTTACCAACTGAAAGTAAAAATCAACAAGAGTAAACAACAACAGGCATAAACATTAAAGATTAAAGCCCTAACTCGTTTTGAGGGGAAAAAAGCAATAAAACAAGAGGAAGGGAGTCTGACAGGACTCGAACTCGAGACAACAACTACAAACAACACACGCTTTACAGTTTATCCCTCTTCAGTTTTGGTTACAGGTTCCTCTAAACAATATTAAAGGGTTCCTTTAGGCTTTTCTATTTAACTTAACACTATAAATTACGAACCAAACGGGTTCCTAGGAACCCCTTTCTTGGCTGTAGATCCGCCCCTTTTAATATTCCTATTATATATTTGAATCATTATTAATAAGGGGTATTGGATTTTAATAATCCCAAGTTTCACTAATTGGCCGGTAATAATCCCAACTTAAAAAATTGCCTACAACAGTCCCAACTTGTAAGATTTTGGCCACCAATGATTCTTGTCTAACTGGGTTATAACCCAGTTAGTTTTTTGAAGTTTTGAGCGGCGGAGAAGGTCACTAGAGGTTGGAGATGACAAGTGGTGGTCTCCTTTGGTGGTTTCAGGGGTAAAGAAGGTCGTCGGAATAAGTTGCAGGTCACTGGAGTTGCGTAGATGGTGGAAATTTTAAACTTTTGAGAAGCGGAGAAGATTACAGGAGGTCGGAGATGATTGGTGGTGGTCTCGTTTGGTGGTTTCAGGGGTAAAACGGGTCGCCGGAATAAGTTGCAGGTCACCAGCCCAACAAGGTTATAGCCCAGTTAGACAAGGATCATTGGTGGCCAAAATCTTACAAGTTGGGACTGTTGTAGGCAATTTTTGAAGTTGGGATTATTACCGGCCAATTAGTGAAACTTGGGATTATTAAAATCCAATACCCCTGTTAATAAACCACTATCTAATATGAAACGTTTTCAACATTTCATATGATTGGGCTGAAATTGTTGACTGTCATAATTTTAAGTAACTAAAACCTTGGTTATAATTTATAAACTTTTAGTTATTATAATATATATATTTTTTTACACAAGTAAAAGTAATAGGATCGCACACATAACCTTGTGTATGAATAGTGGGCTCAAATACGAATATTAAATGGACTCTAGTTACCATTACCGGCGAAGACAAATCCTTTAAACACTTGGAGTTTAGGAGTGGTAGGTCTTGGTTTCAAGTCCGACAAACGACATGGATTAAAAGAAGTTCGTATTTAAAAAAATGGATTCTAGTTAGACTTGATCTTCCACTCATTATAACCTTTTACGAATCCATCTTGAATAACTTATAAAACGACTTGATCGTTTACACCCTTGTGACTAATATTCGCGGTCACCCCCTCCTTACTACATCATGTGTGTTACATCACTTTATTATTATTATTATTATTATTATTATTATTATTATTATTATTATTATTATTATTATTATTATTATTATTATTATTATTAGGCTTATTGGCCTGTAATAATCCCACCTACACCTTTTTGGCCAATAATAATCCCACCTCAGAATATTCCCCATACCAGTCTCATTTTTCAGATATTTTTCCCACACTGGTCCCAGTTAAAAATCCCTAACTCAGTTAGTAAAATGGCTGATGTGGCAGATGATGTGTTAAAAACTGATTATGTGGCAGATATGTGGCAGATGATGTGTTAAAAACTGATTACCTGTAATAATCCCACCTACACCTTTTTGGCCAATAATAATCCCACCTACACCTTTTTGGCCAATAATAATCCCACATCAGCCATTTTACTAACTGAGTTAGGGATTTTTAACTGGGGACCAGTGTGGGAAAAATATCTGAAAAATGGGACTGGTGTGAGGAATATTCTGAGGTGGGATTATTATTGGCCAAAAAGGTGTAGGTGAGATTATTACAGGCCAATTTGCCTTATTATTATTATTATTATTATTATTATTATTATTATTATTATTATTATATTTTAATCTTTTCTGACTCAGTGTTACAACAAACATGAGCATAAAATCATCTAACGATACATCGTTGATTGTCTTGTTTACGGTCAAAAGGATATTAGGTCGACAAAACTTATACAGGTTTATTTACAAGACAAGTCTCAATTGAATTCTCCTTCAACTATTTATGTTTTTTGACTTTTACATTGAAAAACAAAAGGTTAATGATATCTTTTGTTTTAGGTATGTCTTGGAATGTACTATTTCTTCACAATTAAAGATTTCATATAATAAATATTTTGTGTTTATTAAGATATATCAATATTAGTTTTCATAAAATGATCTTTTAGCTGGTTATTTATTATTACTCAATGGGGTGGTGGTCCATTCGTAAAGACAAAACCTTTAA
The DNA here is from genome assembly GCA_030545235.1 of Helianthus tuberosus. Taxonomy (NCBI): domain Eukaryota; kingdom Viridiplantae; phylum Streptophyta; class Magnoliopsida; order Asterales; family Asteraceae; genus Helianthus; species Helianthus tuberosus. The sequence goes on from CM060363.1 coordinate 4,068,955, forward strand.
ACATATTAGGATGAGGAGGTCTTGGGTTCAAGTTTCACAGACTGCAGAAAATAAAAAAAATTGTCGTTCAAAAAAAGCTGGTTATTTATTAAGCATGACAATGCTTCATTTACCGATATGGGTTTGTTGATATATGATTCAAACAAACTTGCGAGTCTCATAAAACATCGGAGTTTTGTGTTTAATCTTTTGTGGAAAAGAATAGGGCATGGTAGATGTTTGCTCAAGAACAAGAAATGTTTTTAGGGTTGGACTAGACTGTACACAATTATAGGCGTTTGAGAATGAGCTGACTGGTCTGGGCAAGCTGACAAGTCAGACCGTTTTTTTTTCTTTTCTAATCTTTAGGAGTTAGGTGGGCAATAAGCTGCCCCAAACCCCCTTTCGAATAGCAAATCTAATTTTATCAAAAACAACTTTTTGTTTCTTCGGCGACAAGAAATTGTTGTGCACGACTTTCTGCACTCTATCTAGGAAACCGACAACTTCAGAGGCAAGAGACCCGAAAGTTTCGAAGTCGCATAGGTTGTTCAAGGTTAGAACTTAGACCGGTTGGTGTAGCCACTAAGCCACATGTGAAGGGTAATATGTAAGAACAACTATGTGCAAAAACAAAAAGTATTTCGTGAATAACTAGTTAACAATTTAATAATCCTGATCAAAGGATGGTAACTATTTATGAATTAACTTTATGTTAAACTTACAAAAAGGTTAAATAAATTAGAATTTTATACTAGGCATATTGTTGCAAATAAAAAAAAAGTTGTCAACTGAGAAAAGAAAAGTAGTAATTTATTTAATTTAATAAACCAGTATGGGTGTCCATGTTTGAACGAGATCCTTTTGAGTTTTTTTTTTTTTAATTTTTTTATGTGGATAATTATTCAAGTCTTCACATCGGCCAGCCATTCCATTTGACCATACTTGTTACGTCATATAAGGGATGAAAGGGATTTTCGAAGAACAAAGAAAATTATCATAAATTCGATTGGTATTGGTTTGGGTTATTACGGTGTAGATACGGTACTTTTACTCGGTATAACAACTAAAAGAAAAAATAAAAAATGAAGTCGTGATATATTTAAAAGAATGTTAAAATGTGTTTTACATCGACGAAAAACCATAAAAACGAATATCAGTAACGGTTTTGATAATACCAATACAAGTACTGATGATGTTCGGTCGGAATCGGTTCGTCACACACCGGTACGCAACTGTCACTCGCTATAGCATACAATACGAAAAATACATCGTATTTTGTATACCACTCATTTTTTAATTTGAAGTCGATCCAAAAGAATAAAAATGAATACCAGTATCGAATCTAAAAATATAAATACCGGTACGGATGTTGTTTGGTCAAAATCGGTTCTGTTCGTCAGTGACTCATGGTACGAGTACAATAACGCTACTCGTATAGATTAGGATCCCAAAAATATATAATTTATTTTTAATTACAACCCATTTCCATCAAACATTTTACCAGAATGTTGAGGGGAAAAAATAAACACGTTCATGGCGGGTTTTTGGTTAGTATTAATTTGATTCGTTATAGTACTCGTACGATACAAATACTCGATATAACAACTAAAAGAGACAAAAACGAATACTGATACTAACTTTGTTGGAATTTGTTTAAACACGTGAGTTGTTATTCTGTTGTTTATTAATTATTATTATTGTTACTCTTACTTTTACTCTACTTTGCACCAATACTTTTAAACTACACCGTTACCTATATGGTTAAACCTGACACTTTTCCTTTAAGAGTCAGATCATTTATCTGTAACAAATGAGCTAGTCCCACATCGAATATTACTAATATTGGTATTGAATTTTTGTATACATGTTTTATTTTCCATTATAGACCCCATACATATTGGAACCTTCCTTTTGGTATTTAAGGAAGCAAAGAACACAAACAAACAATCAAAAACATTCATAATGAATTCTTCTCATTCCAACTGCTCATCACCGGAGTTCTCCCACAATGATCTCCTTCCATTCAACGAAAACGATTCACAAGAAATGCTTCTTTTCGGCCTCCTAACAACCGGCTTCAACACAACATACTCGAACAAAGTTACCTCAACACCACCCACCAAAACAGCCACATTTAGAGGCGTTAGAAGGCGGCCATGGGGGAAGTTTGCAGCGGAGATAAGGGACTCAACAAGGAATGGAGTAAGGGTATGGTTGGGTACATTTGATAGCGCAGAAGCGGCTGCTTTGGCTTATGATCAAGCCGCTTTGTTGATGAGGGGTTCGTCCGCGATATTGAATTTTCCTGTTGATAGAGTGAGGGAATCTTTGCATGAGATGATGGGTGGCAAGTTAGCGGCGGTAGAAGGCGGTGGTTCGCCCGCGATGGCGTTGAAGAAGAGACACTCATTGAGGATGAGAGATGCACATAGGAAGAGTAGAAGAGATAGGGGAGAAAAGAAGGTGGTGGTGTTTGAGGATTTAGGGGTTGATTATTTGGAAGAATTGTTGACTTCTTCAATAGAGCACAAGAGTTAGTTTATTTGCATTACATGTTTACTTTTGTAAAGGTTAAAAATTGACAATATTGTTTTAGACTTGCACAAAAGAATAAGAGCAACCCCAAGTCCTCAACTATGGTGTTAAAAACCGTTAAAACTGACTGAACTGGTTAAACTGTCTCAAATAAATGGTTCGGCTCACGGGTTATGGTTTGAAAAACCGGATTGAACGGTTCGGTAGACGGTTTTTTTCTCTGGTAACCGGATGTAGAAACTGGACCGGGTGACATATGTATTATACATTTTGAACTTGAAGCATTATATGTGAAGTGCTTGGGGTGATATGGTAAAAGCCCTTTAGTTACATATAAGTTCAAATCTTACTGTAGCTTTTTTTCTTTGATAATTTATTTTATTTTATTTCATTAACTTGCACTTTCTTTGATAATTATATACTATAAATTAGTAACAATTCTTGGCATTATTGTTTGTACTATGTGTATTGAAGTTTGTATGATGGTTTTAAAAACTATAGTAAATAATAAATAAGCACACTTTTGTTTTTTTTATATAGAATTGTGCCCTTAGCATGAAGTGTTTTTTTTTTTTTAAATTGATTTTTCACTTTGATGCCATACTTTTAATCTTTTTATATACTATAAATTAGTAACAATTCTTGGCATTATTGTTTGTACTATGTGTATTGAAGTTTGTATGATGGTTTTAAAAACTATAGTAAATAATAAATAAGCACACTTTTGTTTTTTTTTTATAAAATTGTGCCCTTAGCATGAAGTGCTTTTTTTTTTAAAATTGATTTTTCACTTTGATGCCATACTTTTAATCTTTTTGCAAGTTTATCTTTTTACGTTTCGTTCTATATTTTGCAAGTTAACACGTCGCAACGTACGTATGGGGTTCAACGTTTTTTCGTCAATTTTTCCTGTTTGACAGACCCGTCGCAACACGTCTATTTTTCCCTATTTGGCAAGTTCGTCGCAACGTGCGGGTCCTAGACCATCTTAGTTATTTTCTGTCTATTTTTTTCACATGAACATGCCGCAACGGGCGTACGTGGTTCAAAGATTTTACTTTGCTTTTTGTTCGGTGTTATTTTTTTATTTTTTATTTGTTTTGTTTTTACAAGCTTTTCTGATGTTGGTGGTCACAGATAGTGGTGTAGCATTGGTGCAACTTGGCATGGTTTTACGCCCCCACCGCAACGCGGGTATGGTTTAATACTAGTTCATTTTATTTCATTACATTAAGGGTCTGTTTGGTATGGGGTAATGAAATGAACGAATGAATGGAATGAGCGAGGTAATGGAATGGACGAGGGAATGCAATGGATCATTACTATTCCATGTGTGAATGGAATGAATTATTATTATGTATTGTTCGGTAGGCAAGAAAAACGGATTAATAAAATAAGTGGTGAGTGGTGGTGGTGGTAATTCAGTAATTGTGGGTGGTTATAGGTGGCAGTGGTGGGTGTCGGCGGCAGCCATGGGTGGTGGTGGCGGCGAGTGGTGGTGCGGCGGTGACGACAAGTGGTGGTGGTGGTGGCAAGGTGGACGTTGGTGGTGGGTGGCGGCAAGGTGGACGTTGTTGGTGGGTGGCAGCAGAGGTGGCGGTGGGTGGCGGCGACGACGGCGGTTGGTGGTGAAGGTGGTGGTGGCGTCGACGATGGTGGTGGGCGGCGGCGGCGAGTGGCGTTGGCGGTTGGTCGCGGCTGTGGGTGATAACGGTGGCGAGTGGGTGGCGGCGACGACGGTGGCTGTCGGGGTGAGGTGGTGGCGGGTGACGGCGATGGCGTCGGTGGTGGGTGGTGGTGGTGGTGGGTTTTGGCAAAGGTGGTGAGTTGTGGTGTCGTTGATGAATGGTGCAAGAGTGGATGTAATGGAAAAAAAATCATGGTGGGTGGAAGGAATGATTTTGAGGGAATGGAATGCCTTTTGGAATGGGTGATTCCATTCCATTGACCAACCAAACACCATTTTCTTCATTCCCTCGTAATCATCAATTCCATTACACCTCTCATTCTTGCATACCAAACACTACCTAATTTTCCATAGTTTGCACTTTGCAGCAGTTTTCCATCCTTTTGTATTTATTATTCTTTGGTCCCACTATTTATTGGTTCGGTTAAAAAATTATGTCAAACCAGCGAAATCAGACCGTAAACACTCATACTCACAACCCACTATCCCTCGTAATTTGGAGAAAAAAGTACAAGGATTTCATGTAAATTTCCATCTTATCTTTGAATCTGTGATGCTAATTTTTACGGAGCTACAAAAGTTCCCCATATTTAAAAACTTACATTACCGTTAGAGAAAAAAACAAACTATAATTTAGGGGTGGTGATCACTCACTATTCCATCACTCAGACCATCAACAATAAGGTATATTAGAGGACACGGGGTGGTCCGTTATACCACCCCACAACGCGTTGAAGTTTCACGGAACACCGCCGCCTCCATTCCTTCACGCGTTATAAATTCAACGGCGTGGACTTTATCACGCGTTAAGAACTTTTGAATGGCTGCATGGGGCATCTCTTCAAATGACACGTGTGGAACTTTTGAATAAAGGCTGCATGGGTGATAGAATTCAAATGACACCTGTACGAAATATGGGATATATACACATGTATATATTCACACACATGTATATAATATTGGGTGATAGAATTCCATCACTAGTGATACCACCCCGCCTACATTTCTATCACTAGTGATAGAAATTTGGTTGATGACATGGCATGATATGATTGGACAATGGGAGTGATAGTTTCTATCACTAGTGAACCACCCCCCTCCCCTTATAAACACCTAAAAACATGTCTAGTCAGCAGCCACATCAGAAAACACCCTTTCTTTAAAAACATCAAAAAAAAAACCCACCCAAGAAAACCCAAAAAAAGTTGTCACATCATCATCACCTTTTACATCAAAACCCTCATTCCAGCCCCACCATCTGCCACATACCCCACCTTTTCTTCATTTTTTCATGTTTGTGAGGAAATATGGATAGGAAAAATGAATCCAAAAAATGGAGTCCACAATAGGTAAAAATGAATGAGGTGGAAAAAGGAGAAAAAATGAAGGCTAAAAATGCCTTATTGTGAATGCTCTCACAAACTTTTTTAGTGAAAATGCCCATCACTTAGAAGTCACAACATCCAACAATAAACCCTTACACCCCCTCACATCCTTCCATTTATCACGCGTGAAATATATCAAGGGAATTAAAATTCACGTGTTAAATTTGCTAGGTGGCGGTGGTTTGTTTGATTATTCCACGCGTGGAAACAAAGTATCACGGGGAAAGATTCCCCCACCCCGTCTGCCCTTATCGTTAAAGAAAATACAACTTAACTAAGGCCAGTGGGTGTGGCTTAACACCACCCCGCCACATCATACTCCATAGCGCCCCGGGGGCGCCATCGGCCACACCGCGGCATTGAAAGTGGGGCGTCATGGACTGCTCGCCAGCACGTTAACGAGCTGATTTTGAGTAGAACGATGATGGAATGGTTTAAAGGTAGGGGCGCTATAGTTTAGAGGGGGCTTTATGATAGGAATAATAATCGTTGCCTTCTCATTTACATTGAAACAATATATATAATACAAATCCTCTCCATAGTTTTAGGAAGAGATATCTCTAACATGAATACAATATTTTATCTCTAAAAATACATCTATCTCAAAATACATATATCGATTCTATTACACCCCCACAGTCGAAGCGAGAGGAGGCCGAATGCTGAGACTGGATCTGAAATCATCAAACAAAACTCGCGGAAGTCCTTTGGTGAAGATGTCCGCAATTTGATAGCGTGAGGGAACATTAAGGACACGAATAGTATCACGTTGCACCAGGTCACGAACGAAATGAATGTCGAGCTCAATGTGTTTAGTTCGTTGGTGCTACACCGGATTACCAGAAAGATAGACTGGACTTATGTTATCACAATAAACTAAGCTGGCTTTCTGTAATGGACGGTGTAGTTCAAGTAAAAGGTTACGAAGCCAACACAATTCAGCAACCACGTTTGCGACCCCTCTGTACTCGGCCTCCGCACTGGACCGAGAGACAACGGCTTGACGTTTTGATGACCAAGATAACAAATTTGAGCCCAAATATACACAATAACCTGAAGTGGATCGTCTAGTGTCCGAAAACCCAGCCCAGTCAACATCAGTGTAAGCCCGTAATGATAAATTCGTGAAAGGCCCAAGAGTTAATCCAAGTGATACTGTCCCTTGAATGTATCGTATAACGCGTTTCAAAGCATTCCAATGATCCATTCGGGGAGCGTGCATATGCATGCAGATCTGCTGGACAGCATAGCTGATATCGGGTCTAGTAAACGTAAGGTACTGTAAAGCACCAGCCAGGCTACTGTGACACCCCAGGAAAAACCAGGAAAACTACGCAACCTAACTAGCTTCCTCAGTAGCTACGTGCTAAATTTCGGGACGAAATTTCTTTCAAGTTGGGGATAATGTGACAACCCAAAATTTCAATGTTAGTGTCGTCTAGCCTCGTAATTTTAATATTGTGTCATTCCTTTCACACTACGTTTTATCATATGTTATGGTGAGTGCTTGCTACTTGTTACTGGTTAGATCAGTTAAGCAGGGTTGATTGTTATTATGTATATGTAAAGGCTAATATTGTTATACACTTTGACTAGAAACCGCACATTCAACACACTCTATTAGTTTTTGGGCCTGGCGTATATCTTACCTTAACTCTCGGCCCAGCCTATACCGAAGCCAAAACTTTAAGCTCTGCCTGGTGTGGCGGCAGCCCACTTACATGGGCTTAAGCCCAGTTCGGATAAGCCTTAACCGCCTCAAACCAAACCCTTATTATTATTAGGAACGTAATGTGTTCTGCTAAAAAAAAAAAGAAAACTTAAAACTTAAAACTTAAACCCTACCTCTCCCAAGTTGTGTGCGGCAGTGGACCCCCCCCCCCCCCCCACACCATCGATGACATCATCCTGTTCGAGCCATCCGTTGGTTAGTAAATTCACTGTGATGTTAATGGTTTCTTTATGTGATAATGATATGTGAAAAACGTATGGAACCTGTTGTGTGTAAATTGTATTCTAGCATAAGAAATAGCATCGAGGGTTATATGTCCTAGAATCACTAATGAATCTAAGGTAGATCACAGATAGATTACTGATGTTGTGTTGGATTGTGATTATTGGATGAATGGTGGTATCATGTGTACAGGAACGATTGTGATTATATGTGAACTATTTATCGAAAATTTTATATATGTAGTAATTGGTATCCCTGATTCTTATATGACATATTGATATGTGGTTAAGTGTATAACCAAGCATGATAATAGAATTCATATGTGAACATAAAGATCCCTGGACAATGATTGTTGTGCTAGTAAACAAGTGGTATGCAAATAAATCAACAGTGAGGTTTCTAAGGTATATTATACATGCGTATTTGATAGTTAGTGCGTGATAGTATTGGATGAATTATGCGAATCAGTGAAGGTCATAGGTTGCCTAATCTGCAATTGAAGACTGTGTAATATTGTTTGCATAAATTGTGTTAACTTAGAACTAAAGGGCAGTAGGGTTTCTGTGCAAGATGAACTGCATGATGACGAAACACTATGCTTCGCCACAAATTCTAACCCGACGAAACCCCATGTTTCGCCACTCAAGGTGTTTCGTCTCTGTGATGATTAAAAAGTGAGCTTGTTATACGAACTTATATGTATGCACGGTTGTAACACTAGGTTCACGTAGGAAAGATATGTGCCGATGGTGATTGAAGTGTTTATGTGCCGTAAATAATGGATGTGCTTTCTGTAAATTGGTAATGAATGAAATATGAATATGATCTTGAATGAATATTATTAAAGTGTTAGTGGAATGGCCCATGTGCTTTGACTGAACACTATTACATCGGTTCTATAGAGGTTACACATTGTCAGAAATCACATGAATCACTTTGACTTTTATAAATTGATGGCCCATGTGTTTACTGAAAAGGTAATAAAGGAAATGGCAGCCCACTAACTCAATCGGCCCAATGATAAATTGTGTGCATCTGATATTTGTTGGCCTTATGTCTTTTAGTTCAATATTGTTTTGGTATGTGATCTTATCGCGAGATGTAAATGTGTAACCTTACATGACCTACTGTGTGCAAGCATATGACTTGAATGACTGTTGAGGGTTATGAGTAATTGTTACGACTAGCCGTATGTTATGTGTTTCTAGTACACCACTGGATTGATGGTGTAAGTAATGCTTGGGTGCTACATGTGTAATATGTATAAGGAATTTGCGATTTAAGTGTACGAAACTGACAATTGCTAGTAATCATATTAGGATTTGGTCGACCAACTGCTAAACAAGTAACTGGTCTTACCGAGCAAACCAAGGTGAGTTCACACTTTCTACAAGACATGGGATTCCCAGGGGTTGGGAATGGGTAAAGGATTTGAACTGAAACTGCGTGATCTCCTGGTTTGGGACACGTACACACCCTCTTTATTGAAGGGTGACAACCTGTGATAAGTATTTAATCGGAACCTGCGTAATCTCCTGGTTTGGAGATTACGTACACACCCTCTTTATTGAAGGGTGACAACACGTACTAAGAACTTAATCGGAACCTGCGTAGTCTCCTGGTTTGGGGATTACGTACACACCCTCTTTACTGAAGGGTGACAACACGGATACTGGACCAAAACTCTCTATCATGAAGTCCCTCCTTTTATATCGACTTAATCGCCGGGCCAATGGCGAGCGGGTCATTAGTTAGATAGCGCTATTTAGGTTTGACAAGCCTCACACCGTGCCGCAGAGGACGGGCGTGAACTAATGGATCTGGGCACTAGTCAATGATGATAGACATTGACGTCAGGGCACCAACTTACTTTAGTCAGTGGTCGATATGGTAAACAGGTCTAGTGGTTAACATGGGGAAGCCCCCACCAACTATGGATATGTTTGGGAAACAGGGTAAACGGATTAACTTACAACTTACAAATGAACTCCTGGTTTTGAAACAACTTAATCATGAACACCAACTGTGAACTCGCTCAACTTTCTTGTTGATTCGTTGCTACATGCCTTGCAGGTCGTTAGGTACTCATGGAGGTTGCACAGGGAGGCGCAGTCGTTGTGGGACATGGCAGTGTGTGCCATGCTAAGAACATTACTTTATTTCGTACTTAATGCTTAGATTGGGTTTTACAATTATACTTCCGCTAAACACTTAACTACGTTTTTGGTTTGAAACACCTTTCATATTGTGTGGTTGATGTAACATCTGTGCTTGTAATCATTATGAACAGTACCATTATCAATAAAACAATGTCATTTGATCCCAATGTTTGTTTGGTTATGTTTTACATTTTTCATGTTTTGACTTTTATTCAATTTCAAACTCTATATCACTTTCTAGAGAGTTATACGCAAACTGGTGCGTAAACGTAGCCAGTTTAATGCGACAAATACTCCGGAACATCAACATATACTTAACATACCTTAAATAACCCTTACATAACTTAGAAATAAGTTTTGAAGGCTTTGGTATGGCAAAAACAAGTTAATTCGCTTACAGGGACTAAACTTGACAAACTGCGAAAGTATGCCAATTTGAACTGTAACGAACATTCCGGAACATGACCATAAGTTAAACATACCATAAATATCCTTTACATAGCTTAGAAATAGGCTTTGAGGGGTTCGGTATGCTAAAATAAACTTTTGGGGTCATTCAGGGACTAAAAGCGTCAAAAAAAGTGCACAAGTTTGCATTTTCGCGCATAACTTACGTTCTGAATACATCCGGACATCCAAAAATTTATGTAAGCACTAAAATATTTTATTTTAGTGTTTGGCATAAGAAAAATCCATTCGTCACGCCATTTGGATCATTTTTCGCGCTTATGCGCATTCCGTCGTAATTAACCGAACAACGTAACCGTGCGGCTAAACGAACCGACACCCGAGATATTTTTGAACACATTTTAAGTTCCCTATACTTTAACTTCATTTTAGAGCTTTGAAATGGGGTTAACGGGGCTTAAACGTGTCAAAAAACGCATCGAAAACCAAGTTTTGAGGTTGCAGGGACTGAAACTGTAAATCTGCCAAACTAGGTCCGTAAGTAGGGGCCAGATGCAGCAAAACGTTTTTTTTACAGCTGTTAACAGCCCTTAACACTCTCCAAAGGCCAAGTGCCAAGTGTCAAACTCATATGGTGGATGGCAAATGAGTTACCACAACTTTTCAACAAGTGTACGGCTTAGATCGTGCCCCCTTTTCCAAGAAATGATCCTAACGGTGAACCGAAAACTATAAATACCCACCTCCACCTGTAACAACCCGCACTTTTGTGCGTTGTTACTACTCGTTATACTCGTTACGCCTAGCACCAGAGATTCAGATCATAATGTAACTATATCGTATATACATCGATAATCGAAGGATAATCGCATATTTTCGAAATACAATATCACTATACTACACTATTATCACACTAACACTCACGGAGGCAATGAGTGAGGACCTATTCTACCCTCCTCAGTGGCCGTGAGGTGTCGAACGTAAACAATTAACGCTAACAAGGACCCTCGGGTGAGTGCTGTAGCTCCAGTCGTCATGACGATGACGACAATACGAGTAAACGGTACCCCGTCAGTCTCTGTGGCACTACACGAAATAACGTTCACGATGACATCAAGAAAGGACCTATACTACCCTCATTGATGGCCGTGAAACGTCGCTAATAATCGCATACTCGAATCGAAACCGATTGGTAATTATCGAAACTTTGGATTGGATACGTAAATACGACCCCTAGTGATATATATATATAATAATAACAATATAACGATAATATAAATTAATTATGGAAGGTACGCACTTCGAAAACTATCAAAACGATAAAAAACGGAAAAGTCCAACGCGTCAGGATAGCTATCCGGACGGATGGGCCATCCGGACGGATGGGCATCCGCACGGATGGGCTATCCGGGCCAGAACTCCTTTCCTCTCCTCTGTTGCCTATAAATACCATGTCACATCACTTGAACAGTGATGTGACAGCTCCTATTCAACCACACACGCTCCAAGACCCTTTTCTCTCGATTTCCTCGCGATTCCGGTAAGATTTCAACCTAAAACTTGTACTTCTACAATCTACACTCGATTCTACATCATTCTATCTTTCGAAACTCAATTTCTAACCGTGAAATCTGCGGATTTGAGGCGTTTTGAGGTGATGTCACCAAGAGTTCTTATGAACTCCAAGTTGTGGCCTCATCCCACCATAAACGACTCAGATCTGGGTGATTTCCACATGTTTTAATGACAAATCTCACCTAAATCTGTGCGATTTCGAGTTAACCATGAAGAACCATCACGAACGGCCAGATCTGATGGAACGGGGTGATTCCCGGCCGTTAGAATGAGTCGGAATTGACGGAACTTCAAGTGTTAGTGCGAAATTACACTACCCTAGTAAAAACGAACGTATTTCTTCCGTTAAGCACTCGGAAACAGTGATCAGAGTGCGAACCAGACATGCCAGTCCGCACGGATGACAAGTCAGCCCGCACGGATGACATGTCAGTCCGCACGGATGACATATCAGTCCGCACGGATGATAAGTCAATCCGCACGCATGACATATGTCCGCACGGATGACATGTCACCCGCACGCACCACTCACCCGCACGCACCACTCACCCGCACGCACCACTCACCAGTACGCACCACTGTCCGCACGTATGACACATCATCCGCACGGATCGCCTGTTATCCGGACGGATGACTAGTAATCCGGACGGATAACATATCAATCCGCACGGATGAGGACCATTCAACCTAATGAGTAACTTTTCAAGGCAATCTTGCTTAACCGTACATCGTTTACTCTATTTCTTCAAGGATCAGTACAGACATACTCGCAACCGACTCGAACAAGTTGTAATCCCGCTAAATACGCACTGTGAGTATACTTGACCCCGTTTTTAATCGAATTTTGGGTGTAACATACGTTTCTAACAAATCGAACTTATCAATCGAAATATTCAATCAATCGAATTGTCACTTGCGAATAACTGTTATGCATAGATATACGTGATGCTAGTTGCATATGTGCTAGGGCTTATACTCGCGACGTCCCACCACGACTAGTATAGTACTATTGCGCCCGACGGGGTCTAGTTATGCCATCGTACATTCGAGCATCGAGGACTTAGTTGGTAGTATCAGTTTTGTGAGTATATATGTCGTGTATTACGTTTATGCATGTTGAAATTCGCAGCACTTTTAATCTATCATGCTATACTTACCAAACCTGTATACTCGCCAATACTTTTGTATTGACAAATATTTTTAACGTATGTTGCAGTTTAGATCGCAGACTATATCAAATCAAGCTAGGGAGTCTAGAAACTCCACTAAAAATCTAGGTTGTCGGATTTGCATTGTTCGAGAGGACAAGAAATATGTGATAACTTATGTGATTGTATTATTTGTTAGTATGGGATAACGAATGTATTAAATATTATCGCAAAATAGTTGTTATGGATTCTCTTGAGCAATCTGATTCGCCTAGTGCCGCGCCCCGATGATTCCGCCATCGGTTGGGGTGTGACAGATTGGTATCAGAGCCATAACTATAGGGAATTAGGTCAAACTCGACCTAGTCCGGGTCGACGTCTTAGAAATTGACCTAGTCTATAGTCTAAGTACCAACAGGCCGACTCATACAAACCCGGTGGGGTTAGAATTGGGCTTACTTGATACTCTCGATCGAAATTGCTAAAAGATACAACTTTGTGTGAACCCCGCGTACTACAACTTCACACGAAGAAGCCTTTCCTAAGGCTGAAATACTACTTAGCCTTTCCTAAGGCCGACACAATACACACGTTTTCGAAAATACTCGCATAACGAAACCAAGCGATCCAGTCGAGACCAGGTGTGAAAACCAAGAACTCTCGATAGGATTGCTCACTCAGCGCATTTTTCTAGCACGAGAACTCTTCGTCGAGTTAGGAGTGACATCCACATCTCGACAAAAGTCTCCATTTCTAAATCTAGTGGAACTCATGAATTTATTCGAAGAGCATAACCACAATTAGGAACGAAACTGTTAAGTCAGGGGTGAAACCCGTACCTTAATAAGTCGTCCCACTCTCTATAAACTGGTTTCAAAAGCTCTCACCAAGGACTCGACCATCCCGATAACTCGAGCCACGCGATGATTAGGAAAAACGAATGCCATGAGCTGCATCCCAGTGGAAGCATGAAGTCTTCTAGGTCAACGCGCATGCTCGGACTTGTTAAATATAGTTGGGGTACCCTGGGTAGTCGACGCCTAAACACCCGAGGCACTCCGAATGTTTTACTCAACCTACGATTCGCTGATTTACGCTTTAATGAACGTAATTACGCTTTATACGTTATCGATTTCTCGATTTAACGAATTTCACTCCCTACTTTATAAACACACGATTCGCACAGCCATCGCAATCTAAAACGAAAACCGAGTGTTCGCAACAAAACTAATGCATAATCTATCGCATTCGCTCTCGTTTTCTCACTTCAACGCGACCTCGTTTATTCTAAATCGACCTGTATGTGCATGATTACAAATTACATCTATATAAATATAAATATATATATATATATATATATATATATGTATGTATAAACAAACAAGTCATTGTGTGAGAACTTAGGAATTTCGTGTTTCCTACGTGGCTCCTATGTGATTCGTATTACTATACTATCGCACCAAGTTTTGAACGCGCTCAATCGCATCGCAAAACTCAAAAATCATTATGATCGAATCTCACTCCAAGTCTCTTCCTGTCTAGATGCCTTCCAACAACTCTACCTCGAGACGAGTAGCTAAGAGGAAAGCCAAACGAAGCGCCGAGAAGAGGATTGCTTCACTTGTGATTAAGGAAGTGAGTAAGCTTAGTCCTCGAATCGCCGCTCAAGTGCACTCTCTCAGCAACTCTCGAGCCTCGGAAGACTCCAAGACGGAAGCGCCGCAACCTACTTTTCTCTACAAGCACTTCAAAGCCTGTGACCCGATGGAATTCACAGGTGAAGGAGGTGCGACTCAACTACTCCAGTGGTTCGATTCTATCGAAGTTACCCTTCGTCAAAGTGGGTGTCCCGATAGTCTCCATACTACTTGCGCCACCGGAGTATTTCAATCGCAAGCACTCGACTGGTGGACCGCCGAACGTAACAAACGTGGGATCTCCGCAGCTTACGCTCTCTCTTGGAATGAGCTGAAAGAGCTCATGGAGAAAGAGTACTGTCCTCCTCACGAGATTCAGAAGCTGGAAAACGAATTTTGGGAAATCAAGCAAACCGAAGGCGACAATGCTGGCTACACCGCAAGGTTCAAACAGCTTAGCATAATCTGCCCGAGTCAAGTCAACACTCCGGGGAAGGCCATCGCGAAGTACATTCGTGGCTTGCCTGAGTGAGTGGGTGATTTTGTCGAAGCTGCAAGACCTGCTACCATCGAAGAAACATACCGCCTAGCCGCAGAAATCAACGACAAACGACTCACGGAAGGATTATTCTCAAAGAATCCTGTCAAGCAAGCTCATCAAGCAATCGCCAGTAATCCTTCAGGCGAACATGTTGACGAATCTTCTGATGAATCTACTGACGAATCTTCTGACAAATCTGCTGGCGATTCTTCTAATGAATCAGCTAACGATTCTTCTGACGGATCTGCTAACGATTCTTCGGACGGATCTGCTGCCGATTCTTCTGACAAATCTCCCGATGGATCTTCCGACAAATCAGCCAAAGACTCCGCAAGCGAGTCTTCAGACGAATCCTCCAACGACGACACTTCTTCGCAAGACACCGACAAACCCAGCCGCAAGCGAAAGACTTCAAGCCCGAGCTCATCAACAACCGAACTGCTGCAACCGGAACCTCTTCGAACAGTTCCGATGTTTCCAAAACGAGCCTACACTGGAGCTCATCCTCAGTGTTACTCGTGTACCTATCATCATCTAGTTGGGGCTGACTGTCGCTATTGCAATCACTGCAACAGTTACGGTCACTTCACCCGCAACTGCCGCATCGAACCGTGAACTTGAGTACAACAACAACAGCTCCAGCAAAAGTCTTCAGCATCAGACATCTAGCAAGCGTAGGATAAAGTTGTAATGATACGATTTTCGACGTTTATTTCTAAGTTTGAACCTACTCTATTACTCAATGTTGCCCCCGTATTCTCTTTCACTCTCTAAACGTCGCACTTAGACTAGATTCACACATACTATATACTATATCACGAAATAATGTGTTTTACCCTCACTACGCTTTTAGAACGAGGTACGGTAAACGTGCAAGGAACGATTAATCGCGGGTGCACACGGGATTATTTGGGTCAGTGCACGGTGATCGTAGCAAATTCTAAAGGTGCCATAGCGTTTTGACAAAAGGTGACACCAAAACACGGGATGAAAGTAGTAGGGGTCGGGCAAGGTGTGCTTTATCATACTACCGCAGTTCCGTGAAGAAAGTGCCACGTGGAGTTGAACGTTATTAGACCTATTATACTATTGTGATTATTTTCAACACACTACACTCAATCGCAAGGCGTTACAAACCGTATCAACGCAAGACTAGTCGTAAGTCTATAGTGATCAATTTCATCAAACACACTAACGCGCACGATATTATCGGGTGAGGACCTATTCTACCCTCCTCGATAACCGTGATGCGTCGCAACGTAACGTTAAGCTTATTCGAAACGAAACTCGACTAATCGCAATCATTTATCTCGCAATCTCTATCGCTTATTATGTGAATCTATATCGCCCGCTGTGTATCAATCTATCGCTATACCGTTAGCCGTGATATTCGTGTTAAGTTAGCGCGCATGACCTCGCTTCACGAGATGAAGCTCATATGGTTAAGGCAGGGTGTTTTAGCCATATCAGCGACCTTTCGTGGAAAAAAGGCCATGTGGGGTCTAATGCTAGTCAAACTCTGTGGTGATAATCAATCAAAACCGAACCGCATACCTTCATCGCTTGCACGCAACAACTGCCGCTTATCGTAATTCGATTATCAGCACCATCATTACTAGTGTTGTGTTTGTACCGTTCGTTTAACCACCAAATCGCTTATCGCATATCGTGTATAGTCTACCGCTTATCCGCGTACCGCTTATCGCTCGTTTGGTGTTCATTGCAGTCTATGTGGTATTAGTACACATGACACCGCTCCACGAGACAAAACTAACCTGGTTAAGCATGGTGTTTCGCTATGTTAGCAAACTCTCGTGGAAACATGCCATGTGGGTTTAATATGGAATCTAATCGAAAACGCACTATTCGCTTATCGCTTATCGCTCTACGCACGCTGTTGTAGCTACGTTTGCAATCCAACTCGCCGGCTTAACCTGTTCGATTCTACCTTATACTCAGTCCGACTTCCTATCAATTGGGCCGAGTAAACGCAATTCTATCCGAGTCATATCGGCACACCTGACACTGCCTCACGAAACGGAAGTAATATGGGCAAAACATGGTGGATACGCCGCTGGTAATTCCTATATATAAGTGTTTTAAACATATTAACGAACTTCCGTGGGAAGGTGCCAAGTGGGGCGTGATGTTAAATCATTCTTTTCAAAAGGTTAAAACTGATTTTTTTATAAAACTTATATTAAAAACCATGGAACGAGTGAAATTCCTCACAATGTGGAGGTAACATCGAATCAGCTTAACTCCATATTCAAAGGGAGCTTCATGAGTTCAATTTTTCCTTAAAACCTTTTTCAAAGATCAAAAACAAGATTTTCTTGAGGTGTTGGTTCAACATCGAGTTCAACTGGAACCCATGCCATAGGAGAGTTTTCGTAACCCTCGTTTTCATCTTCGAATTCCTTAAAATGTTAGAAACTTAAACTTCCTTGCAACATTGGTTGACATCGACACTGTTGACCGCACGCTAAAAATGAAAATTTTCAGAGATTTTCATCCTAAATTCTTTTTAAATGTCTAAGACGAATGCTTCTGGTAGCATTGGTTAACGATCGACTCAGTTAACTCTACGTCATGAGAAACCTTTCAAATTACAATCGCATCGAACTAACGAATTCTACACAAGACAAGGTACTTTGGAATGCCAACTCGTGGGATTAATACTTTCGTCTTTACGTCGCCTTCTCACTAAACGCAGTCGATATCTCTTATTCGAAACGTTCTCGCTGCCAACTTACGGTCAAATCACTCGCTGTATCGCTACTTATACAAGATCAACTCTTAGAAGTCTACCTATTGGATTAATTTCGGGACGAAATTTCCTAAAGTAGGGGAGACTGTAACAACCCGCACTTTTGTGCGTTGTTACTACTCGTTACGCCTAGCACCAGAGATTCAGATCATAATGTAACTATATCGTATATACATCGATAATCGAAGGATAATCGCATATTTTCGAAATACAATATCACTATACTACACTATTATCACACTAACACTCACGGAGGCAATGAGTGAGGACCTATTCTACCCTCCTCAGTGGCCGTGAGGTGTCGAACGTAAACAATTAACGCTAACAAGGACCCTCGGGTGAGTGCTGTAGCTCCAGTCGTCATGACGATGACGACAATACGAGTAAACGGTACCCCGTCAGTCTCTGTGGCACTACACGAAATAACGTTCACGATGACATCAAGAAAGGACCTATACTACCCTCATTGATGGCCGTGAAACGTCGCTAATAATCGCATACTCGAATCGAAACCGATTGGTAATTATCGAAACTTTGGATTGGATACGTAAATACGACCCCTAGTGATATATATATATAATAATAACAATATAACGATAATATAAATTAATTATGGAAGGTACGCACTTCGAAAACTATCAAAACGATCAAAAACGGAGAAGTCCAACGCGTCAGGATAGCTATCCGGACAGATGGGCCATCTGGACGGATGGGCATCCGCACGGATGGGCTATCCGGGCCAGAACTCCTTTCCTCTCCTCTGTTGCCTATAAATACCATGTCACATCACTTGAACAGCGATGTGACAGCTCCTATTCAACCACACACACTCCAAGACCCTTTTCTCTCGATTTCCTCGCGATTCCGGTAAGATTTCAACCTAAAACTTGTACTTCTACAATCTACACTCGATTCTACATCATTCTATCTTTCGAAACTCAAATTCTAACCGTGAAATCTGTGGATTTGAGGCGTTTTGAGGTGATGTCACCAAGAGTTCTCATGAACTCCAAGTTGTGGCCTCATCCCACCATAAACGACTCAGATCTGGGTGATTTCCACATGTTTTAATGACAAATCTCACCTAAATCTGTGCGATTTCGAGTTAACCATGAAGAACCATCACGAACGGCCAGATCTGATGGAACGGGGTGATTCCCGGCCGTTAGAATGAGTCGGAATTGACGGAACTTCAAGTGTTAGTGCGAAATTACACTACCCTAGTAAAAACGAACGTATTCCTTCCGTTAAGCACTCGGAAACAGTGATCAGAGTGCGAACCAGACATGCTAGTCCGCACGGATGACAAGTCAGCCCGCACGGATGACATGTCAGTCCGCACGGATGACAAGTCACTCCGCACGCATGACATATGTCCGCACGCATGACATGTCAGTCCGCACGGATGACATGTCACCCGCACGCACCACTCACCCGCACGCACCACTCACCCGCACGCACCACTCACCCGTACGCACCACTGTCCGCACGTATGACACATCATCCGCACGGATCGCCTGTTATCCGGACGGATAACATGCCATCCGGACGGATGACTAGTCATCCGGACGGCTAACATATCAATCCGCACGGATGAGGACCATTCAACCTAATGAGTAACTTTTCAAGGCAATCTTGCTTAACCGTACATCGTTTACTCTATTTCTTCAAGGATCAGTACAGACATACTCGCAACCGACTCGAACAAGTTGTAATCCCGCTAAATACGCACTGTGAGTATACTTGACCCCCTTTTTAATCGAATTTTGGGTGTAACATACGTTTCTAACAAATCGAACTTATCAATCGAAATATTCAATCAATCGAATTATCACTTACGAATAACTGTTATGCATAGATATACGTGATGCTAGTTGCATATGTGCTAGGGCTTATACTCGCGACGTCCCACCACGACTAGTATAGTACTATTGCGCCCGACGGGGTCTAGTTATGCCATCGTACATTCGAGCATCGAGGACTTAGTTGGTAGTATCAGTTTTGTGAGTATATATGTCGTGTATTACGTTTATGCATGTGGAAATTTGTAGCACTTTTAATCTATCATGCTATACTTACCAAACCTGTATACTCGCCAATACTTTTGTTATGACAAATATTTTTAACGTATGTTGCAGGTTAGATCGCAGACTATATCAAATTAAGCTAGGGAGTCTAGAAACTCCACTAAAAATCTAGGTTGTTGGATTTGCATTGTTCGAGAGGACAAGAAATCTGTGATAACTTATGTGATTGTATTATTTGTTAGTATGGGATAACGAATGTATTAAATATTATCGCAAAATAGTTGTTATGGATTCTCTTGAGCAATCTGATTCGCCTAGTGCCGCGCCCCGATGATTCCGCCATCGGTTGGGGTGTGACACCACCCTTCACTTTTCCTCACAAGAATCTGATCTTATGTGCTCTAAGTTGAAACCTTTGTTTCATACCTGAGCTATTTTGATCTAGATTAGCATTCGGGGACCCTTTGTAAGTGTTCCTTCGTTCTTTTATTGTTTTTCGAGTCCGAAAGTCAAACTTTGTTTGACTTTCTGCATTGACCAGTTTATGGTCAATGCGAAGTTCGTTGGAACTTCGCAACGTGATTGTAATCATGATGGTTATAGTCCCTTGTGACTATGCCTAATGATTACCACGTTGTCTAGGGTCGTAAGGGTAAGCGATCTAATAAATCGCTTATTCCTTCGAACCCGACCCATTTGGTCGATCATTAGGATCCGACCAAACACATTAGGTGACCATAGTATATAGGGAATAACCTTCCGAGGTTATACCTTATGGTCACAACGTTTAAGTAGTTGTATGATAGGTAGTTTATATGCCTTAGGTAAATTACCAAAATACCCCTTTGATGCCAAAATTCGTTTTAATCATATGTAACATAATTTTTGACATCTAAACTGATTTGACAACCATATTAGACATGTTAAGGCATATATTACTTGTCATAGGACTAGTTAGGCGTTCCGAACGCGTTTTACGCGAACGACGAGTTAAAGTAGCATAAGCTACCTAAACAGGTCGTAATGGGTCACAAACACTTAGGTTAAGTTTCGTTTTAGTATGTGGGCTTTGTTAAACCATATTACACGAGTCTCCATACTCGTTTGGTTTACGAACCCTCATTCTATCCGATCTTCCGATAAAGGTCCGGTTTATTAACATAGTTACCTATATTAGGTGCCGTTTGATTCCGTGATCTCTAGCATTGCTTGGTGGTTATCTTAGGACTTCTGAGCAATCTCAAGTGAGTACATAGACCCCTCTTTTACTGTTTTCCAAACTGTTTTGGGGTGAAACACATGTGCCTACTTGTTACTTTCATGCTTTCCTGTTTTCACATCATATACCTGTTATGTTTGTTAGTACATTATAGTACATGTTTTACATTACATTTCATGCTATGTATGCCCATTGTGTGCATACTTAGTACATTGTTTTACATTACATTTCATGCTATGTATGCCCATTGTGTGCATACTTAGTACAATTGTTTACATCACATGCTTACATTTTGGTATGACATTTGGTTTGTTTAACATGGAACAATACATTCATTAACATTGATCACGCCGTTCGTTAGTAGGTAGTGGTACCATAGGAATTGACAACTCCCGTTCCAGACATCCTAGGTTGGTTTGGATGAAAGGAATGACCGAATTCGATATACATAACTTAGATAAACCTTTAATTTGTTTAAGGGTTTATCGCCACAGTCTCAAGGCTTGGATGTATGCATTTTCACAATACCGCATAAATGTTTGTATCAGTAAAGCATGCATTTGTTACACAAAACATAACTTTGATTTAAACCATGTTTCATTTCAATACCTTGTTTTTGTGCATTGTACATATGGTTTAGTTGATATATTTCACTTACCGTACATGACATTTTTAGGATACACCTTATATGATTTACATCAAACATAAACATGTTGACATTGATTACAAATTTGGGGATTTACATAAGACATGGACATTTTGATATGGTTTACACAATAACACTTGACAATTGATTTATACATGAACAAGTTACATTGGTGGTTGTTTGGGTAAGTGATTTGAGTAACGATGCGTGTGTAATATGATACAAACATGGTGGATACGCCGCTGGTACTTCCTATATATAAGTGTTTGTATAATATTACATATCGTAACGTTATTTAAATCATTTCAATATCTGACATATTACATTTTACATAAACAACTTATTTTCACAAGACATTGATTTACAAAACAACTTATCTTATACAAACTCATTTTTACTTGGTTATTCATTTAACCCTACATTATTCTCTTATTTATACATATCATTGCTTTTTAATGATTTACAAAACAAAACAAAACAACTTACAAGGTTCATGACTGACTGTTATTAAACAATTTTCCTAAACTTATAAGTCATGAATCCTATTTTCACAAAACCTATGTATCTCACAGGCATTTTTATGCTGACGTACCTATTTTCACATGTGTTTTCAGGAGCTTTTCCGTAGGATGATGATCGTGACACTAGGGCGGACCTGTGCCTTAGAGACATAAAATGAAGATAGACTTAGTTTAATTATGTTCTGAACTCTTTATTTCCTGTTTAAGACAATGCAACTCTTATGTTTATAAATAAAATTACAACTTTGAATGCCATGGTTATGAAACAATTAATTCTGTTACAACACTCCCCGACGTTTCCGCCGCGGTTGCATGTTATACGCGGTCGGGGTGTGACAGAAGAGTTGGTATCAGAGCCAATGGTTATAGGGAATTAGGTTATTAGTAATGCTTTGACCTAGACTATCACTTTCTAGGACCCTAACACAAGTTATCTTGTGTTTAGATTTTAAAACATGCACTTCATCTATCCTTAGGTGATTATCAAAACAAAAACCAAATTTTTCCGAAACGATTTTTGAAAAACAATCTTCTGTTTTTGAATGATTTATTACAAGGTTTTGAACCCTCTTTTGTAAGATTTTGAACCCTCCCAGTTTGACTAAATTTTTGGCCTTGTGCCTTCAGATTTTCAAAATCTCGTCAAAGTTTTGGGTTCTAAATAGTGTGAACACGTGCAAACTGGAAGAGTGAATGCCTGTATTCTGGGTTTTCTGTCTAGGCAAGCACTTCGTATATATCTCATCAAACGCGAGACCAGTTGTGCTTACCTGGGAATTCTTGGGATGAGTGTTCACTTATAGGCGAGCATGTCTTCGCGATACATTATTTTTGATCCATTTACTTTGATTAGTCACTGTGTGTCGTTTGTTTGCTTGGTAATGCGGACAAATGACCACCATCTTTTCTTTTGCTAAATTTTGTTTCATCTCATTCTCCTCATCCAATCATCTCACTCGTTTCCTTTCATGTTTTCCTCTTTTAGAATGCCTCCTCGACGCGAAAACCAGATAGCGACTGCCGAACTGGCAGAAATCATTGCGCAGCAGATGGCTGCTCAATTCCCAAATCTCTTTGCTCAATGGCACCAAGCCAACAACAATAACAATGCTCCATGCAAATACAAGGATTTTAACTCGGCTAAACCACTCAAGTTTAGTGGTTCTGAAGGAGCGACTGGGCTTCTTCAATGGTTTGAGAGCATTGAGAATACTTTTCGCCACGTGCAGTGTCCTGACAATCGCAAGGTCGAGTTTTCTTCGAGTGTGTTTCAGAAGAGGGCTCTTACATGGTGGAATGGGGTAATGAGAGACCATGGTGCAGAGGTTGCTCTAGCACAAACTTGGGCTGAACTTAGGGCTCTTATGATGAGGGAGTTCTGTCCTCGTCATGAACAGCGAGCGTTGGAGAAGGAGTTTGATGATTTGAAGCAAGATAGTGGTGAGCACAGGGCGTATACTGATAGGTTTGAAGAGTTGAGTCTGCTTTGCCCAACAATGGTTACCCCACTCGACAAGGCTATCGAAAGGTACATCGACGGCCTACCTGACTCAGTGCAAGACATCATTACTGGTAGTAACCCTGCCACACTCCGTCAGGCGATCGAGTTATCAGCGACATTGACTGAGTCGCAGATTCGGAAGAATAAATTACACAGGAAGGGTGACAAGGGCAAGAAACAGTCGTCTGACAAGGAAGATAGCAAGAAAGGTCAAAACAAGAACGGAAAGGATTCTGGTTCATCGAAACGGGCAAGGAAGCGTAAGGCTTCCCAAAACTATGCTGTCACTGCCCAAGCTAACCAGACAGCTCCCAACCAACCCGCACAGCCTCCAGCGAAGAAGCCCTATTCAGGGAATGCACCTTTGTGCAATAGGTGCAACAGTCACCATCAGCCGCAACATCAGTGCCGTTTCTGTACTAACTGTGGGAAGTTAGGTCATCTTGCCGATGTTTGTCGGTTTGCTCAAAATCGCGCAGTTCAGAACCCGGCTCAACAAGTTGCCCAACCTCTTGCTCAGCAACAGGGTCAAGCTGCACGACCACACTACCCACCAGGTGCTTGTTATAACTGTGGGGATCTGACCCATTACAGAAACCGGTGCCAAGGCTGGTTAACCAGAATCAGAATCCAAACCAAAATCAGGCTCAGGCTCGAGGGCGAGCTTTTAACTTGGATGCCCAAGAGGCGCAGGCGGACGATAATGTGGTGAACGGTACGTTCTTTATTAATAATCATCCTGCATCTGTTCTTTTTGATTCGGGTGCCGACAAGAGTTTTGTGTCATTGTCTTTTGAGCCAATGCTTCACGTGTCTAGAACGAAACTAGGTAAACCTTTGACAGTAGAGGTTGCTAGTGGTGAACCAATTGTTCTTGATTCTGTTCTTCACAACTGCCAGTTAAACCTTAATGATCATCTTTTTCCGATCGACCTCACGCCTATGCAACTTGGAAGCTTCGACGTTATAGTGGGTATGGATTGGTTATCTAAGCATCGCGCAGAGATAGTTTGTTCTGAGAAGATTGTTCGTGTGCCGCTGTCGACAGGCGAGATCCTACAGGTTCGTGGTGAGAAGCCTGCCGGTGGTCTCAAACTCATGTCTTGTTTTAAAGCTCGGAAATATCTGCGGAAGAACTATGTGGCTTTCTTAGCACATGTTACAGCAGATAAAGGCAAGGGTAAGTCTATTTCAGATATTCCTGTCGTTCGGGATTATTCTGAAGTTTTCCCTGAAGAGTTACCTGGTCTACCTCCAGCACGCCAAGTCGAGTTCCGCATTGATCTCGTACCTGGTGCAAATCCCATTGCCAGAGCTCCATATCGTCTTGCACCATCTGAGATGCAAGAGTTGTCTAAGCAGCTTCAGGAGCTCTCTGACAAAGGTTTTATACGTCCTAGCTTTTCACCTTGGGGTGCTCCCGTTCTTTTTGTCAAGAAGAAGGATGGATCTTTTAGGATGTGTATCGATTATCGTGAGCTTAACAAGCTTACCACCAAGAATCGATATCCCCTACCTCGCATCGATGATCTCTTTGATCAGTTACAGGGCGCTTCTTATTTTTCAAAGATTGATCTGCGATCTGGATATCATCAACTTCGGGTGCATGAGGAAGACATTCCCAAGACAGCGTTCCGTACTCGTTATGGGCATTATGAGTTCACAGTCATGCCATTCGGTTTGACTAATGCTCCTGCTGTTTTCATGGACTTAATTAATAGGGTCTGCAAACCTTATTTGGATCAGTTCGTCATTGTTTTTATTGACGACATCTTGATATACTCTAAGACGCGAGCTGATCACGAGCAACATCTTCGTCTTACTTTGGAGCTCCTAAAGAAAGAACAGCTTTTCGCCAAATTCTCCAAGTGCGAATTTTGGCTTAAAGAAGTTCAATTTTTGGGGCATATCATCAACGAACAAGGTATCCATGTAGATCCCTCCAAGATTAGTGCGATTAAGGATTGGGATACACCTACTACTCCTACTGAAGTTCGTTCTTTTCTTGGTCTAGCGGGTTATTACCGCCGCTTCATTGAGAACTTCTCAAAGATTGCAGTTCCTCTAACTGCTCTAACTCAGAAGAACAAGCCCTTTGATTGGGGATTCAAACAAGAGGAAGCTTTTCAAAACTTGAAGCAAAAGCTTTGTGACGCGCCTGTTCTGACTTTGCCTGAGGGCAATGATGATTTCGTCGTTTATTGCGACGCATCTAAATTGGGTCTTGG
The DNA here is from genome assembly GCA_030545235.1 of Helianthus tuberosus. Lineage (NCBI taxonomy): Eukaryota > Viridiplantae > Streptophyta > Magnoliopsida > Asterales > Asteraceae > Helianthus > Helianthus tuberosus. Next base: position 4,094,878 of record CM060363.1, read on the forward strand.
CTGTGTCCTGATGCAAAGGAACAAAGTCATAGCATATGCATCGAGGCAGTTGAAGATACATGAGAAGAACTACACCACTCATGATCTTGAGTTGGGTGCAGTTGTTTTCGCTCTAAAGATCTGGAGACACTATTTGTACGGTACAAAATGTGTGGTTTTCACAGACCACAAAAGTCTTCAGCATATCTTCAATCAGAAAGAACTCAACATGAGGCAACGACGTTGGGTCGAGCTTCTAAACGACTATGACTGCGAAATTCGCTACCATCCTGGTAAGGCGAATGTCGTAGCCGATGCATTGAGTCGTAAGGAACGTACTAAGCTCCATTGTGTACGTGTTCAATCTGTTATTCAAGCTCGATATCCAGGCACGCATTTCTCAGGCTCAACAATCTTGTGTTTCACAAGGTTTGATGGATAAGGAATTTCCCTATCACATAACACCTGCTCTGGAACTGAAGGACAATGGATCATATTACTTCATGGACCGTTTGTGGGTCCCAAGCCAGGATGATCTTCGTACCTTGCTTATGGATGAAGCCCATAAGTCTCGTTATTCTATTCATCCGGGCTCAGATAAGATGTATAAGGATCTTCGTATTCACTATTGGTGGCCTGGTATGAAGAAAGACATTGCCTTATACGTATCAAAATGCCTTACTTGTATTAAGTTTAAGGCTGAACATCAACGTCCTTTTGGTTTATTGGTGCAACCAGAGATCCCAGTTTGGAAATGGGAAAACATTACTATGGATCTTGTTACCAAACTTCCACGCACAAAGAAAGGTCATGATGCCATCTGGGTAGTCGTTGATCGTCTTACTAAGTCAGCACATTTCTTGCCAATCCGTGAGGATTTTTCTGCCGACAAACTTGCTAAAATCTATGTGGATGAAATTGTAGCTCGACATGGTGTTCCTTTGAACATCATTTCTGACAGAGATGCTCGTTTCACTTCTCATTTTTGGAGAACCATGCAATCTGCTATGGGGACCCAACTTAATCTGAGCACCGCTTATCATCCGCAAACGGATGGTCAATCTGAGAGAACAATCCAGACTCTGGAGGATATGCTTAGAGCTTGTGTGATCGATTTTGGTGGTAGTTGGGATTCACACCTTCAGTTGATTGAATTCTCATACAACAACAGTTATCACACCAGCATCAAAATGGCTCCTTTCGAGGCTCTTTATGGTCAAAAATGTCGTTCACCAGTCTGCTGGAATGAGATCAGCGAGGCTCAACTTACTGGACCTGCCCTCATTTTAGAGACAACTGACAAGATTAAGAAAGTTCGTGATAACCTTCAGACAGCTAGAAGCCGTCAAAAGAGTTACGCGGACCCAAAACGCAAGCCCTTGGAATTTCAAGTCGGTGATCGAGTATTACTTAAGGTCTCACCTTGGAAAGGTGTGATCAGATTTGGAAAGAAAGGAAAACTTGCACCTAGATACGTTGGACCATTCAAGATCGTCGAAAGAATCGGAAAGGTAGCCTACAGACTTGAGTTACCTCCTGAACTTGGAAATGTTCATCCAACTTTTCACGTGTCCAATCTCAAGAGGTGTTTAGCTGATGAGAACCTCCACATACCACTTGACGAAATTCGTGTTGGTAAAACACTGAAATTTGTTGAGAAACCTGTGGAAATCATGGAACGTGAAGTCAAGTGGCTCAAACGCAAGCGCATTCCTTTGGTCAAAGTTCGTTGGGAAGCTAAACGTGGACCCGAGTTTACTTGGGAACGCGAAGATCAAATGAAGGCGAAATATCCGCATCTTTTCCCACGAGTTTCCTCTAAATAAATTTCGGGACGAAATTTCCACAAGTAGGGGAGACTGTAACATCTGTGCTTGTAATCATTATGAACAGTACCATTATCAATAAAACAATGTCATTTGATCCCAATGTTTGTTTGGTTATGTTTTACATTTTTCATGTTTTGACTTTTATTCAATTTCAAACTATATATCACTTTCTAGAGAGTTATACGCAAACTGGTGCGTAAACGTAGCCAGTTTAATGCGACAAATACTCCGGAACATCAACATATACTTAACATACCTTAAATAACCCTTACATAACTTAGAAATAAGTTTTGAAGGCTTTGGTATGGCAAAAACAAGTTAATTCGCTTACAGGGACTAAACTTGACAAACTGCGAAAGTATGCCAATTTGAACTGTAACGAACATTCCGGAACATGAACATAAGTTAAAAATACCATAAATATCCTTTACATAGCTTAGAAATAGGCTTTGAGGGGTTCGGTATGCTAAAATAAACTTTTGGGGTCATTTAGGGACTAAAAGCGTCAAAAAAGTGCACAAGTTTGCATTTTCGCGCATAACTTACGTTCTGAATACATCCGGACATCCAAAAATTTATGTAAGCACTAAAATATTTTATTTTAGTGTTTGGCATAAGAAAAATCCATTCGTCACGCCATTTGGATCATTTTTCGCGCTTATGCGCATTCCGTCGTAATTAACCGAACAACGTAACCGTGCGGCTAAACGAACCAACACCCGAGATATTTTTGAACACATTTTAAGTTCCCTATACTTTAACTTCATTTTAGAGCTTTGAAATGGGGTTAACGGGGCTTAAACGTGTCAAAAAACGCATCGAAAACCAAGTTTTGAGGTTGCAGGGACTGAAACTGTAAATCTGCCAAACTAGGTCCGTAAGTGTCACACCCCCAAAATCCACACGCGGAGTATCACCGCTTGGAGGCGTGACTGACCAGGATCAAGCCACCAATCATATTGAACAAGTAGATAAGTAAACATAATTCAACAAACCAATATGAAAGGTGTTCAAACCAAAGTTTAGTTAAGTGTTTAGCGGAAGCATAATTTGTAAAACCCATAGCAAGTATTAAATATGAAATAAGGTAAAATCTAAAGCATGGCACACATCGCCATGTCCCACAACGACCGTTCCTCCCTGTGCAAGCTCCATGGGTACCTAATGACCTGCAAGGCATGTAGCAACGAATCAACAACAAAGTTGAGCGAGTTCACAGATAGTTGTTTGGTTAAGGTATTCATTTCATAAATCGTATATATTCGTTTTGTAAACCATGTATCGCATTAATCCTTGCTGCCAGTCCAGGCATGCGTGCGATGATTTGTGGGGGCTTCCCATGTGTTACAAGACCACGCGTATCGACTGCTACGAAAATGTAATAAGTGCCCTAAGTCAATGTCTATCAGCATTGACCTTTTGCCCATAGTCCATTAGTACACGCCCGTCCGACTGGCACGGTGTGAGGTTTGTTAAACCTAATAGCGCTATTAACTAATGACCCGCTCGCCCTAGGCCTCGGCGATTAAGTCGATAATTGAGGGACTTCCTTTGATAGAGGTGATGGTCTTAAGATCGTGTACGTAGGCTTTACGTACGTGCCCTTCAATCCGAGGACAGTAGTAAGTATAACTGTACGTAGGTTTTACGTACGTGCCCTTCAACCGAGGACAGTAATAATTTGTTTAGTAGTAATAGTAGTACGAGTAGTTATTCAATCCCATTCCCAACCCCTGGGAATCCCATGCCTTGGCTAGTGTGAACTCACCTTGGTTTGATCGGCAGATACACAGAAAGGTCAAGTCTAGCAGCTAGCGATCAACCACGTCCTAACATGGTTATCACACAAGTCAGGTTTTGGTTTCAAGTGGTGCACATAAGTAACACATAAGCTAGCAGATAAAGAACACACACGGATCATGGCAACCACACAATGCACGTTAACATATTAGCTGTCAATTACATAACATCTGATACTTTTACGATCCAAAGGTAAAGCCCAATAACAGGCGGCCCAACATGTTGTGCGGTCGGCACAGCCTTGTGCGACCCACATCATGTTGTGCGTTTCAGATAAACACCCGCCCCAAATAGTCAAAAGCCCAGCATAAGATACACATATACACGGCTCAACATATAAATATCTTATGCGATCCATACATCTTGTGCGACCAGCCTTATTACCCAGCCCAACAACTACACATACGGTCCAAATAACAACCAGACAACAATCTTGTGTGACTCAAACTTCTTGTGCGACTGAGTTGCCCTTGTGCGATCGAAACATCTTGTGCGAATGGACTCTTTGTGCGATCAGTTTAAACATCCGAATATTATGCATATTAGTTACATTGTTTCCAAAGATTCAATTCAGTTATAATCATTTAATGGTTTCTAAATTATGAATTTTATCAAATATTAAATAACTCTAACCGAAAAATATGAATATGATCCTTTAAATCGGTCCACTAGAAATTCAACCACATTCGACATATTTGATCAGATTATTCACGTGATCATCCATCCATATAAGTCAACAACAACTTCTTTCAATCACAGGAATAATATAATTGTCATATATTAAGTTGAATATGCACATGCAATCCTACTGTTGTGTTTAATGCAATGGTGTATCAAAGTCAAGTTTCATAGGGACACTAATCATAATAATTTCTAATAGTGACAAACATTCTGGCAACTAGCATGTGCCATCCATGAATATTATGTCAAATTCATTAAAATTCAAGAGATATTCATCAAGGTTTATCATAACATAATTCTAAACATAGTTTATCATGCATACATCCCTCGATATCAGCCACAAACATCTAATTCTCTTGATTTAATGCCACGTTTATCTACACAGCAATCATTCAAATATAGGCACATCACATCCGATTGACACATGTTCGGTTTAATATACTTATGTGAGCCGACTAACATATCAACACATCATGTTTCAAAAATAATCAGATTAACATTCTAGTGAATCGTTTGTACTAAGCCTCAAGAAGATCTAACATGATTTATTTCATTAACAAGAACCCTAACTATTACCCGAGATCATAACAATCACAATATTGCTTAACATGAAATCATGGAAATCGATACACATTGTAAAGGAGCAAACTATAGTAAAACACTAACCAGTTTGAGTAGAATGAAAAGGAAATCTGAACAAAAGCTTCGAGGAATAGGGATGTGTTGCCGTCGGCTTCAATAGAGAAGGAAGAGAGCACTAGGGTTTTGTGTGTTGTGAAATATGTGAAACTAATCCCTAAGATGGGATAATGTTTTCGTATAGCTAGGGGATGGGCCGAACCCTTCCTTGGGCTGCCCTTGGGTTTCGAGTATAGCTCGAATGGGCTTGTGCGATCGGGTTGTGTCGTGTGTTAGAGCTCGTTTATATTCATACATACATTCGTTACACAATAAACACATAACAAACATCGAACATTCAATTAATCAACCAAGTTCATACAATCACATAGTGTTCAAACACACAAAGATAGGTTCTGAAATACGAGTTGTCACAGTAAGTAGGGGCCAGATGCAGCAAAACGTTTTTTTACAGCTGTTAACAGCCCTTAACACTCTCCAAAGGCCAAGTGCCAAGTGTCAAACTCTTATGGTGGATGGCAAATGAGTTACCACAACTTTTCAACAAGTGTACGGCTTAGATCGTGCCCCCTTTTCCAAGAAATGATCCTAACGGTGAACCGAAAACTATAAATACCCACCTCCACCCTTCACTTTTCCTCACAAGAATCTGATCTTATGTGCTCTAAGTTGAAACCTTTGTTTCATACCTGAGCTATTTTGATCTAGATTAGCATTCGGGGACCCTTTGTAAGTGTTCCTTCGTTCTTTTATTGTTTTTCGAGTCCGAAAGTCAAACTTTGTTTGACTTTCTGCATTGACCAGTTTATGGTCAATGCGAAGTTCGTTGGAACTTCGCAACGTGATTGTAATCACGATGGTTATAGTCCCTTGTGACTATGCCTAATGATTACCACGTTGTCTAGGGTCGTAAGGGTAAGCGATCTAATAAATCGCTTATACCTTCGAACCCGACCCATTTGGTCGATCATTAGGATCCGACCAAATACATTAGGTGACCATAGTATATAGGGAATAACCTTCCGAGGTTATACCTTATGGTCACAACGTTTAAGTAGTTGTATGATAGGTAGTTTATATGCCTTAGGTAAATTACCAAAATACCCCTTTGATGCCAAAATTCGTTTTAATCATATGTAACATAATTTTTGACATCTAAACTGATTTGACAACCATATTAGACATGTTAAGGCATATATTACTTGTCATAGGACTAGTTAGGCGTTCCGAACGCGTTTTACGCGAACGACGCGTTAAAGTAGCATAAGCTACCTAAACAGGTCGTAATGGGTCACAAACACTTAGGTTAAGTTTCGTTTTAGTATGTGGGCTTTGTTAAACCATATTACACGAGTCTCCATACTCGTTTGGTTTACGAACCCTCATTCTATCCGATCTTCCGATAAAGGTCCGGTTTATTAACATAGTTACCTATATTAGGTGCCGTTTGATTCCGTGATCTCTAGCATTGCTTGGTGGTTATCTTAGGACTTCTGAGCAATCTCAAGTGAGTACATAGACTCCTCTTTTACTGTTTTCCAAACTGTTTTGGGGTGAAACACATGTGCCTACTTGTTACTTTCATGCTTTCCTGTTTTCACATCATATACCTGCTATGTTTGTTAGTACATTATAGTACATGTTTTACATTACATTTCATGCTATGTATGCCCATTGTGTGCATACTTAGTACATTGTTTTACATTACATTTCATGCTATGTATGCCCATTGTGTGCATACTTAGTACAATTGTTTACATCACATGCTTACATTTTGGTATGACATTTGGTTTGTTTAACATGGAACAATACATTCATTAACATTGATCACGCCGTTCGTTAGTAGGTAGTGGTACCATAGGAATTGACAACTCCCGTTCCAGACATCCTAGGTTGGTTTGGATGAAAGGAATGACCGAATTCGATATACATAACTTAGATAAACCTTTAATTTGTTTAAGGGTTTATCGCCACAGTCTCAAGGCTTGGATGTATGCATTTTCACAATACCGCATAAATGTTTGTATCAGTAAAGCATGCATTTGTTACACAAAACATAACTTTGATTTAAACCATGTTTCATTTCAATACCTTGTTTTTGTGCATTGTACATATGGTTTAGTTGATATATTTCACTTACCATACATGACATTTTTAGGATACACCTTATATGATTTACATCAAACATAAACATGTTGACATTGATTACAAATTTGGGGATTTACATTAGACATGGACATTTTGATATGGTTTACACAATAACACTTGACAATTGATTTATACATGAACAAGTTACATTGGTGGTTGTTTGGGTAAGTGATTTGAGTAACGATGCGTGTGTAATATGATACAAACATGGTGGATACGCCGCTGGTACTTCCTATATATAAGTGTTTGTATAATATTACATATCGTAACATTATTTAAATCATTTCAATATCTGACATATTACATTTTACATAAACAACTTATTTTCACAAGACATTGATTTACAAAACAACTTATCTTATACAAACTCATTTTTACTTGGTTATTCATTTAACCCTACATTATTCTCTTATTTATACATATCATTGCTTTTTAATGATTTACAAAACAAACAACTTACAAGGTTCATGACTGACTGTTATTAAACAATTTTCCTAAACTTATAAGTCATGAATCCTGTTTTCACAAAACCTATGTATCTCACAGGCATTTTTATGCTGACGTACCTATTTTCACATGTGTTTTCAGGAGCTTTTCCGTAGGATGATGATCGTGACACTAGGGCGGACCTGTGCCTTAGAGACATAAAATGAAGATAGACTTAGTTTAATTATGTTCTGAACTCTTTATTTCCTGTTTAAGACAATGTAACTCTTATGTTTATAAATAAAATTACAACTTTGAATGCCATGGTTATGAAACAATTAATTCTGTTACAACACTCCCCGACGTTTCCGCCGCGGTTGCATGTTATACGCGGTCGGGGTGTGACAGTTGATTTTTACTTGTTACTTGTTATGTTCAATATGATTGGTGGCTTGATCCTGGTCAGTCACGCCTCCAAGCGGTGATACTCCGCGTGTGGATTTTGGGGGTGTGACAGCTACGGTATAGAGTAGGGTCATCAAAAAGGGGGCTGGAGGTGGCACTCAGCTTGGACTTTGTATCGACTGGAGTGGCGAGAGGTTTGCAGGAATGCATCCCTGCTCGTTTGATGATATCTGTCGCATAGGATTGCTGAGATAAAAACATACGGTTCTTATGTCGAGAAACATTTATTCCCAAAAAATGACTTAACGGGCCGAGATCTTTCATATCAAACTCAGATGCTAAATGTGCCATGATGTCAACCCACAACTTTTCACTCGAGGTGGTGAGAATAATGTCATCCACGTAGATTAGTAAGTAACCAACATCCTGCGCATGATGATAAATAAATAGGGAGTTGTCACACTTACTTTGTTGAAAACCAATGGTAACCACAAAATCAGTAAACCGTTGATACCAAGCCCGAGGTGCCTGTTTTAATCCATATAAAGATTTCTTTAGACGACACACGTGATCCGGATAGTAATGATGTCTAAATCCCATTGGTTGGTACATGTATACGGTTTCGCTCAAATGGCCATGTAAGAATGCATTGGTGACGTCCAACTGGTGAATCGACCAGGACTGAGATAAAGCAAGAGTCAACACAGTCCGAATAGTAGCGGGTTTGACAACGGGACTGAACGTCTCACCACAGTCAATACCAATCTGTTGAGTACTCCCATCACATACCAAACGAGCTTTATACCTTTCCAGGGTGCCATCAGATATGAATTTATGCCGAAATAACCACATACTGCGGATGACATTCATGTCCGGTGTGCGTTGGACTAATTCCCATGTTTGGTTTTTAATAAGAACATACTGCGGATGACATTCATAGTCATAGCATTATGCCAATCCGGTGTAGACAAGGCCTCTTTGGGTGTTTTGGGTAGGGGAGTGATGACAGTGGTGTTAAGATTGAACGGTTGTTTAGGCTTGGAAATCCCGTCCATAGACCGAGTGCGTATGGTACGGGATGGTTTTGCCATTACCGACTACTATATTGCGAAACATGCTATTACTAAAAAACAACGAGAAATTATTAGAATGTTTAGCCATATGATCAGTCGCACCTGTGTCCATAGTCCAGTTTTGGTCCGGCTGATTCAAGGACATGTTGTAAAGAGCCTGGTTGATGTTCGTAGGGGTCAAATTTTCTGCATAAGACGAACCGGCCTGGCTTGCAGCGTATGATTGGGCTGGTCGTGGGCCAAGTATGCCTTGGCCCGAGTTATGTTGCTTTTGTGCGGTTGGATATGGACAAGGGGGGACCATCCACGGAGCCCACTGCTGTGAATTAACATTCTGATGTGGAGCGGCCGAATAATTAAATGGGGCACCCCATGGATAAGTCGCCTGCTGCTGAGATGATGTCCCGGATGAAGGCCAGTTTCCACCACGTCCCCGAGTCGAATAGCCGCGGCCACGACCACGGCTGCGGCCCCTACCCCGTCCGCGACCGCGGTTTTCGGGTGAACTGAATGTTTGCTCGTTGCGATGATCCTGGTGGCGCTGAGGAGGGGCACATTCTGATGTGGCAGAAAGGGCAGTTCCAGCGATCTGGGCTGCTTGTTTGGACTGGTTAATCTTACGAGTTTCAGCCATGCACAACCGAGATCTGGTGTCGTAGAAATCCGGGAGGGGCTTTGTTTGCTGAATAATAAGAGCAACACTCTCGTATTGCTCCGTGAGGCCTGTGAGAATCTACAAGACCAGTTGTTCATCTGTGATAGGCGAACCGACGTTTGCAAGCTGGTCAAAAATTTCCTTCATGGCTTGACAGTAGGAGGACATAGATGTGAATTGATCCAGACGTGTTGTTGCAAAACGATTGTTAAGATCAATCGTACGAGTGTCCTTGTTATCTTGAAACAGATTTGACAGAGCCGTCCAAGCATCATATGCTGTAGTGTTTGGTTTTAATATGGTGTGGATGAGGTCAGTTGAGATTGTGGCATATATCCACTGTAGCACGATAGCATCAAGGCGTTCCCATGATTCACCATATGAGGGCTTTTCCTTGTCTTTTTCAGATGAATAAGCTGCTGTATTACGAGGCTTAAGATGGTCAGAAACTTGAAAAGCTGTACACTGAATTTTAAAGAGTTCCGACCAGGAGGTATAATGGCCGGATTCAATGTCTAAGGTGATAGGGATGGGGTTGCGGATGTTGTTAACGGTGACAGCGGGGTGGAGAGAGGCCATGGGTGTTATCGAAGAGGAGAGGGAGGGGAAGGAAGGTCAGAAAAAAAGAATGCACAGAGTGGAAAAAAAAAGAACCGGAGGTAGGGTTTAGGCCATGAGGATCATAACAGCTCTTGACACCATGATAGGAATAATAATCGTTGCCTTCTCATTTACATTGAAACAATATATATAATACATATCCTCTCCATAGTTTTAGGAAGAGATATCTCTAACATGAATACAATATTTTATCTCTAAAAATACATCTATCTCAAAATACATATATCGATTCTATTACTTTATTCCACAATCTACAAGTTAAAGGAAGGGGCTTTAAAGCCCCCTGTGTGACGTGGCGTTGACGTGACACCGTGACGTGATAAAGCCTCTGAGGGCTTTATACCATACCCTACAGCCTAATTAACTAAAAGAATATTTGATTTCAATTTAACCAATAAAAGTACTTGGTGTGGATGGACTAGAAGAGGGCCGACAAACACCATGTCGCAACCACATTCGTAGAGGCATTTTAAAAAAAAATCGGGTGGAAGGGGCTTGAAATAGGATGCTAAAAAAATAATTAACAATTAAAATCTAACCAATCAATCAAAACAAACCCAAACACCACCCACCAATCGCCAGCCTCCACGTCACCCTCCATTCTCCCCATGCCAGGAGAAAATAATACATCAATTTTCACCGTCACATGGCTGTAAAAATCTCGCCTAGGCCCCCATTAATCACCAATTAATCCCGGTTAATCACAATTAATCCCCGACTAATCCCAGTTAATCGTTAGTCCTCACATCACCGTACAACTAGCGATTACTACAACACTCCGACCGGTGTTCTTCAAATATTCCGTTTCCTTTTTTACTTTCAAATCACTGCCTACAACTTCGGGATTTCGAATCCTCATCATTATGTGTCAAACGCGTTACTATTAACATTTAACAAAACCCTCAACCCTTATTGCCTCCAAAACCCTGAACCCTTTCAATCTGTTCGCCGGAATTCCCTCATCTCCGCCGCTATACCACCGCCAAACGAACCATTCAGCCCACGATACGGCGTCGCATCAATCCAACTGAGGTATCGTTCGATCCTTTACAAAACTTACGTACCCGCATTTCAACCTCTTCATGCATATGAATTTCGTTCTAACACAAATTATAATGTTATGATTTCTTTTATACAATCGTTTCTGGTATTTACATAATATGTTTTTAAATCTTGTATCATGTTTTACTGTAAATTAACAGGAGTTTGTTATGATTTCCAAATCTTCTGGAATAATGTTTGTAGGTTATCCTGAGTAATATTTTTTTTTTGAACGGCGAGTTTCTTGTGAGACTTGAACCTAAGATGTCAGACTTAGGGCTGCAAACGAACCAAAACGTTCGGCGAACAGTTTGTGAACCGTTTGGCGGAAGTTCGTTTGTGTTTGTTCGTTTATTAAACAAACGAAGACGAACAAGAAATTTCGTTTGTTTAGTTAAATGAACGTGCATGTACATGGATAGAGGACACGTTCGTTCATTTATGCTCGTGAACGTGTTCGTTTATGTTCAATCATGTTCATTAGTGTTTTTAGTTTTTATATTTTATTTAAATACTTTAAAGAGTAAATTACTTTTTGAGTCTCTGTGTATTAGTGGTTTAACCACTTGAATCCAAAATCAAAAAGTTTAACGCCCTGAGTCCGTAATCGCTCATTTTATAACGTTTTTGAGTTCAATTTTTTTAACAATTGTACTTTTGATTTTGGACTCAAGTGGTTAAAACTACTAAAACACATGGACTCAAAACGTTATAAAATAAACGGTTAGGGACTCGGAGCGTTAAACTTTTTGATTCTGGACTAAATTGGTTAAAACCACTAAAACACAGGGATTCATAATTTAATGTACTTTAAAATTCTGACAAATAAAATATTTAATAAGTGTCAATTTGTGTTCATGAACATTAGTTTGTGTTCATCAACGTTCGTCTTCGTTCATTGCCTAAAATTAACAAATGGACACAAACGAACATGAACACCTTCATTTCCTTAACAAACGAACACGAACATTAAAACTCGTTCGGTAAGTGTTCATGAACAGTTCGTAAGCACATATATTTTTTAACAAACGAACACTTGTTCATGTTCGTTCAATTCGTTTGCAGCCCTACTCACACTTAAGTGTTCTAAAAGGTTTGCCTTGCTACTGGACCGGACCACCGTTATTTTGCAATCTACTTATCGGTTATGGTACGGTTTCGGACAACCTTATATACACTCATTATGATTTCACTATTTAAAAATTCGTTATTTTGTGGTACACTTAAACTGATATTCTAAAACTGCTGTTAGCAAGACTTTGCACTAAAATGATTTACTGATGTGTTAATAAAAAAATGTTAAGTGGAAATGTGGAATTGTCACTGAGACTGTGTGCTTAAATGGTTAACTCAAAATGTGCATCTAGAACGGTGCTATTATGAATGTGCTTATATGAAGGCATTGAGCTTATATTGTAATTTTTTTATATATTGTAATGATTTAAGTATTTTTACGGATTGAGGATTGAGGTTTGATTTCTTATATTTGTATTTATGGCACGACACGTTAGCACTAAGACTATGCGTAGTGGTTATGGTCTAAGTAGCACTGGAACGGGTACGGGATCGGGGTACGGGGACGATACGGGAACGAGGAACGGCAAAACTCAAAATTCCAAGATACGGGTACGACAATAAAAAAATATAAAAAAATAGAAATACATTAAACATATTCCAACAATACTACATCTTCCAAAGGTAGTTAATTATCAATAATCAAATCATTTTCAAATTCCGGTTCATCTAGTGAGAGATCCGCAATCGATAGAGAATTAGAGATGATGAGACTTGAGAGTTTAGAGATTAGAGAAGCCGAATATGATAGGTCTATTCATTTAATGGCCGGTTGTAGAATTTGAAAGAGTAAAAACCCTAAAAATAAAAGGAAACGGGCCGGATACTTCTGCCAGATACGTCCCCGGCATTGGAAACGTTTAGGAAACGTCCCCGACGAGTACCCATGGTGTTTCCGTCCCCGACAAGTACCCGAGACGGGTACGGCCACATAAATGGAGTCCCCGTGCTACATAGGTTATGGCGAATAATGCCCCACCTTGGGCGTTGTCCGCCACGTGTCGTCCTAGTCAGCAAATGGGCGTTTTGAAGAAATGGGCGTAGTGGGATAATGCCCCCCACCCTTGGGCGTTGTTCGACACGTGACACTCCCATAATTACCCCATTATTTTTTTTAATTATTAAAACAAATAATATTCAACTAAAACAGCATTGGCCAACACACAAGGGGCTCAAGCGTTGTTTTTAAAACGCCATCGAAAAAATCCAAGAAAAACGCCCACGGGGCCCGAGACCCGGGCGTTGTTTGGCGTTTTCGGGCAAAAAAACACCCACATCCAAGACGACTACGCATGGTCTAACTGGGCGGGGCTACAAAATAGTAGACGTGATAATGATTAAGTCTGAAATTGTGATACCAACTGGTATCGGTATCAAAAATACTGGTATCGAAAATCCCTAAAAAATAAGTACCGGTACAGACCGGTATTTAAAGGTAAAAACCGATACCGAACCGACACAAAAAATGCTAAATGTCAGCACTGATTCGGTACCAAAAAATCGTATTGATTCGGGAAATTTGGTACCAGTGTCCAAAAACGAAAATCAAATTCAAAGGGATAAAAATTGACCAGGGAATTAGTCAAGGGACCAATGTAGCCTCTCATCAAAACCTTTCCAAGCCGAAACCCAAATAACACAAAAAAACCCTCAAAACACAAACCCTTTCTCACACCCAGTGAAAGCTTGAACCCTCAACAATTTCACCTCCACAATGAGATAATCAACCAACAAATCCACTCAAATTCCACCAAAAACATGGTTTCGAAACACTCCGGCAAAGACAGCGAGGATGCCGGTGCCGAAGCTGACGTCGATGCCGGTGTTGTTTCGTCACCGAGACCGCTTCGCACGAGCGATAGGCTCCGAAAAAGACCGAAATCATTCAATCGGTTTGTGTATCCGAATTCGAAACGGAGTAAGACTCGGAGTAAGACACGGAGGAAGACGAAAACTAGGGCTTCAGCTGTTCAGATTGCCAAAAGGATGTCTGGAGACAGTAAACAGAATAATTCGGTAGTCATTCGGTTTATTGTTTGGTTGTTTAACTGTTTAAGTAGTTTTAGGTTTAGTTTATGGTTATTTATATGCTTGTTTGAAGTTTTATTGTGTTTGTTTGATTATTTTGTTGAATGTGTTTGTTATCATGTTTAGTTTTGTGGATTGGAATTAGAAAGGGAGGTAAATTAGTACTGCATTTTGAACTTGATTTGCTAGGGTTAGGGTTGCACCGCGTTGAGGACATGGTATAGGAGTTCGTGGAGACCATAGGTGTCAATAATGATCTCTACGCTTGCTATAGCGAATGGCGTATTGGTCTAGTCTCGCTATAGCCTTTGTACCGATAGATAGCGATGGTAGTGACCTTTATTTTTTTTGTTTTTTTAATATAAATAGCAATTAAAATAAGATTAAGGTTAAGGACAATTAGGGGATGATAAATGATGCATATGTGGCATTGTGGCATAGCTTTGTTTTAGGGCCTAGATTTTTACTACACTTAAGGTGGACTCTTGGTTTTAAAAAAGCAAGAAGCGCACTAAAGCAACGAGGTCTGAAACCGAGGCGCGAAGCGCAAAGGCGGCGGGCTAATTGAGGCGCAAGGTGATTATATATCTGGATCCCATAGGTTTTTAGCATTCTTTATCCAAAATATAGCAATAAATAAGGTTTATGTATGATTTTACCTACATGTACAAGCCAAAAAACCTATTGTAATGCATAAAAACACCCAAAATACAAGAGGCGGCGCCTTAACCTCAAAATTTTCCAAAAATGCGCTTTTTGCGCATGTTTTATGTGTGCCTCAGGCCTACATAAGGTGCCAGCAGCCGCGCCTCATACGAGCTTTTGAAAACCAAGGGTGGACTTTGCATGTGACTATCTTCATGTATGTATGTCTATGTGTTGTTACATGATGTTATAGACTCATAGTTGTCTTTCTTTTTATCTTACTAAGTTACTCTTTCACTCCTTTTGGTATTTAGTAGCTTTCTATCTCTATAGTGTTAGGTTATTTGTTCATATGCTGCTGGTGATGATGAGATTGATGATAAGCTATTGGTCTGTTGGTTGCCATTCGATATTGTTCTAAACCTGTTTATTTGGTATATTTTCAGCTTAGCTAACTTAGGTAACAAAACTTGAATCTAAATAACCTTAAATATGGCCAACTTCATTCAGTATACAGTTTTTCTGATTGCTATGATTATTTTCCGAAACTAAAATCCATGCTTTCCATCCTATTTTGTAATATGTTCCTATTGTTAGTGCAGTCTACTACAGAACATCTTCGACGTTCCACAAGACAACGGAAAATTCCGGCAGGTCTTGACGGCTACACAGACGACAGTAGTGAGGATGATGACTTAATGGTGAGTTCTTGATACAGTTTCATAAGTTTTCTACAAGCCTTTTGAGATGAACTTTTTTTATCTTTAAAAATATGCACATTTTACAGGGTCCCAAGTACCAAGTTTCTAGAAGCCGTAATTCTAGCAGAGCTAGACATAAAGAGAAGTTTTTGCCACATGATGAAAATCATGGAATGAGATCACGTCTCCGTCCTCGTTCTAATACAGGTTCAAGAAAACTAATTCTTGAATCAGAGGACGGAGGAGATGGTTATGAGGAGGATAACGGTCAAAACGCAACGGAAAATGGCAATGAGATTGAGGATAACGATGCGGATGATGGTGAAAGCGAGGAGGGCGGTGCTGAGGAAGACGGTGATGATGAAGGTGAAGGTGAAGACGAAGGCGAAGATGAAGATGAGGAAGATGGTGACGATGAAGACGTTGAAGAAGAACAGGACGGTCGGAGACGATACGATTTAAGAAACCGCGCAGAGGTCCGACGGTTATCCATCGAAGAAGGTAAACAACGACCACGATCTCCAAGAAGAGTACTTCAACAAGGAGTAGGTACAAAACACAGTCGGGACGTTAGAAGAGGTGGGTCCCGAGTTCATAAACGCCATCGGATATCACGTGCCGACGATTCAGACGATTCACTTCTCGTCGATGAGCTGGACCAAGCCATGCCTATGCCATGGTCACGTGGTGCAAGCCGGTCCGGTGCACCACCGTGGCTTTTATCCGGACCAGATATGCACGGGACATCGGCTTGGGGGTTAAATATTGCTGCATCTGGTTGGGGTCATCAGGGTGACGTTTTGGCTAACCTAGCTTCCGGTGTTCAAACCGCGGGGCCCAGTTCCAAGGGTGGGGCCGACATTCAACCGTTACAGGTTGATGAAAGTGTAAGTTTTGATGACATCGGTGGGCTTTCGGGCTATATCGATGCTTTGAAAGAAATGGTCTTTTTCCCGTTACTGTACCCTGATTTTTTCGCTAGTTACCATATTACCCCTCCGAGAGGCGTGTTGTTATGCGGTCCACCTGGCACTGGGAAAACGCTCATCGCACGCGCTTTAGCTTGTGCAGCTTCGAAAGCCGGACAGAAAGTAAGTTTCTATATGCGAAAAGGTGCTGACGTGCTTAGCAAATGGGTCGGTGAAGCCGAACGACAATTGAAGATGCTGTTCGAAGAAGCTCAAAGGAATCAACCGTCTATAATTTTCTTCGATGAAATTGACGGTCTTGCCCCTGTTAGGTCAAGTAAACAGGAACAGATTCATAACTCCATTGTTTCAACGCTACTTGCTTTAATGGACGGTCTCGATTCACGGGGTCAGGTCGTTTTAATCGGTGCAACCAACAGAATTGATGCCATTGACGGAGCATTAAGACGACCCGGTAGATTCGATCGTGAGTTTACGTTTCAGTTACCCGGTTTCGACGCACGTGCGGAAATACTAGACATTCATACTCGAAAATGGAAACGACCTCCGTTAAAGGAGTTAAAACTAGAGCTTGCTGCTAGTTGTGTCGGCTATTGTGGTGCTGATTTAAAAGCTCTCTGTACCGAAGCCGCAATTCAGGCTTTTCGCGAAAAATATCCTCAGGTTTACACTAGTGACGATAAGTTTCTTATTGACGTTGAATCAGTTGAAGTTGAAAAGAAACATTTTATGGACGCTATGTCAACAATAACTCCAGCTGCACATAGAGGCGCAATTGTTCATTCTAGACCGTTATCTCCAGTTGTTGCACCGTGTTTACAACGGCATCTTCAGAAGGCAATGAGTGTTATATCCGATATTTTTCCCGCTCTTGACGTTTCGTCTGAATCCAAGAAATTATCTATGCTTGTTTGCGGTTTTGCTCTTCCTCTTGTGTACAGACCGAGGCTTTTGTTGTGTGGCGCGGAGGGTGCCGGACTGGTAACTATCTTTTTAGATTCAGAT
Organism: Helianthus tuberosus; assembly: GCA_030545235.1. Lineage (NCBI taxonomy): Eukaryota > Viridiplantae > Streptophyta > Magnoliopsida > Asterales > Asteraceae > Helianthus > Helianthus tuberosus. Next base: position 4,112,557 of record CM060363.1, read on the forward strand.
GTTTATATATTCATTGCTTATAAAAAAATTATTTTGGTCACAACTCAAAATGTGTTTCTGGTCAACCCAGCATGACCTGTGCCAGAATCGCCTTTTTGGGCTTGTCACCCTACCCACCCATTTGCCACCTCTATATCTATTTATATAACCTTAAAACGACCCAATTCAACCTCTAAACTTTTGTATCGTGTCAAAAGTAACCTTTAAATTTTGTAAATGTCATTTTAACTACCGCAAGTTTTCATTCGACAGTATATATTTGAGTTACTATACGTTTCGACGTAACTTTAGTTCGAAAGCGTACGCCGCCACTGCACTTGTTTATTTTATGTATGCTTTTAGTTTGTCTACGTTTCGATGTGATTTTTGTTTGGAAACAAGTCATGTCAGATATAATACATTTTCGTTCAACGATATGAATTCGGATTACTCTATGTTTCAACGTAAATTTAGTTTGGAAACGAGTCGGGTTGATTGTAGTCTATAATTTATCACGTCACGTACGGTGCATCTGCAACGCGCGGCGGGTACAAAATCTAGTTATCTTTTAAATGTGATATTATAAGTAAATTTACAAGTACATTGTTCTAGGATCACTTGGGACCTGCTATCTTACACGAACTGGAAAAGTTTCCGGTTCATTCTCTAGGGCTTTCATCTCTTCTCTCTGATCCGAGTGCTAAGACACCAGAGGAAGCTTTGGTACATGTGTTTGGTGAAGCAAGGAGAACTACACCTTCTGTACTCTATTTACCTCAATTCCATCTTTGGTGGGAAAATGTATGCGCACTGTCACATCTCTATACATTTTTTCATTTGATTTAGTTCAAGAATTGTTTTTTCTAATGCTGTATGCCATTGTTTGTGAATTCAGGCACATGAGCAACTTAGAGCTGTGCTGTTGACATTATTGGCAGAGCTGCCATCGGATTCTCCTATACTACTTCTTGGAACGTCCTCACTTCAGCTCGATGAGCTTGATGGGGACCCGTCTTCTGTGTTCCCTTCACGTAACATGTATGTCCGGTTTATTTATTCTGTTACAAATTCATAGAGCTATAGTTTGATGCTTCATATGATGTGCTTTTAAAACTTCAAGTAGTATATCATGAATAAGGTTGCTTGCATTGTGAAGCGTTCTAAGTGCAATAGTGTACCAAAATGAGACAAAAATAAATCTCGTTAGTTATATTCTTCAGTTTTTTCTGAAACTTTTTGTTACTCTGTTTTAACTTAAACTTGAATGTATATCATTAGTTAATTAATCTCAGGTATCTTAAAAGGTATATTGCGTTAAACGGTTATAGTTATTCCTACGGGTGTTAATCGGATCGTGTTTGCAGGTCGAACCCGGTGCGAATCTGAAAATTATACACGAACACGAAAATCGTGTTGGACACACACGAACTCGAACACGACTCACGTATTCGTAGTTTGACACAAACATGAGCCATTTAACCCGAATTGTTATAATTTATATTTCATATTAGTACTGAAATTATAAATAAACAACAAAAATGCAAATGTTTATAAAACAATTGCGTTTAGGCACATTTCTTTTTGAACTTCTAAATTTTGACATCAATTTAAACAATTTTAAGTTATGGCATAAAATATCTTTCAAAAAAGTATAAAAGTAAGCTGGTCAGTCCTACCAGGTTGACCTGGATCCGACCCATTTAGTTAAAAGTGTTAAGCATTGTCAACCCGAAACTGACCCGGACCCGTGATTGTTATGTACCTGTAACAGCTACCAGATGGACCGACCATTAATGGAAGATAGAAGTATGTTTTTTGACCGTCTGATTGAAGCTGCTTTGTCAATATCATCTGAGGGACCCACAAGCAAGTCCCAGAAGTCGGCTGCTGTTCCCGAACTCAGCAAGGCACCAAAGGTAGACACGGGTCCCAAGGTCTCCGAACTAAAAGCTAAAGCAGAAGCCGAGGGTCATGCTCTCCGAAGACTGAGAATGTGCCTCCGTGATGTTTGCAACCGGTTAGTTTTTCATGACTACACTTATTTTTTTTTATTGTCGTTTTATGGCGTGATTCATGCCTATGCCAAATCCTAACCCTACATGTGTATACCAATTATCATCATTATTATATATGAGGTGTCAAAAGTCATTAAGAATTTCTTCTTTCACGATGACCTACTATTTTTTAAATAGAGTAAAATGCCATTTTCGTCCCTGAGGTTTGGCCAGTTCCTGCGACTTTTGTCCAAATGTTTGTTTTTCCACATCTGGATGACTGGATCCAAAAGTTTTGAAATCTTGCCGTTTTCATCTGGCTCGTTAACTCCATCCATTTTCTCTGTTAAGTGAGGTGTATTTTCGTCTTTTTTTCATTAACTTAAAGGGCAATTTGGTCTTTTTTCAGGGGTATTCCGTCTTTTTACATAAATTGAAAAAAACGGAATTGACTTTTAAGGTAGCAAAAAAGATGGAAATACCCCTGACTTAACGGAGAAAAATAGATGGAGTTAACGAGCCGGATGAAAATGGCAAGATTTCAAACCTTTTGGATCCAGATGCGGAAAAACTAACCTTTGGACGAAAGTCGCAAAACTGGCCAAACCTCAGGGACGAAAATGGCATTTTACTTATTTAAATATGATGTTCCAACACCTTTATGAACTAGAATAGGGGTGGTTTGGATTCTATTTACTAGAGCATTGGTAACCTATAGTACAACACTATGTTTATTTTTCTTTATTCAGTCATGATCACCTTCAATCTTGACTAATAGCTTTATTCATGTGACAGATGTCAGAAATCTACTTAGACGCTAGTTTGTTTGTTTTTTGTTATGGGGCAGGGTTTTGTATGATAAGCGTTTCAGTGCTTTTCACTACCCCGTGTTGGATGAAGACGCCCCGAACTACCATGCGGTTATTCAAAACCCGATGGATATGGCTACCCTTCTACAACGTGTTGATGCCGGAAAATACATAACTTGCAAGGCCTTCTTAGAAGATTTTGATCTCATTTTGGCAAATGCAAAGGTTCATTTCCCGCTCATAACGTGTACATGTTTTAAAATATTGAAACCGTTTGTAAAGATAGTGCTTTATTTGTACATGCAGATATATAACAGGGATGATTACAATGGAGCTAGGATTGTCAGTAGGGCTTACGAACTTCGAGATTCGGTATGTCATTATTTTTAATAGTAATAAACTATTAACTCACATGTATGTTATAGTTTTCAAAAGAGTAACACACGGATGGTCCCTGTGGCTAACCAAAATTTTGGATTTAGTCCTTAGCTTTCCAAAAGTACACGGATGGTCCCCCGTGGTTGGTACTTTGTAACACATTTAGTCCCCAACTTGCGGTTTGCACTTTGTAACACATTTAGTACATTTAGTCACTTGGGGACTAAATGCGTTACAAAGTGCAAACCATAAGGACCATCTGTGTACTTTTTGGCAAAAGTTGAGAACTAAATGCGTTACAAAGTGCAAACCATAGGGACCATCCATGTACTTTTGGAAGCTGGGGACTAAATTCAAAATTTTGGTTAATCACAAGGACCATTTGTGTACTTTACTCTTTTCAAAATTATGATATGATTCAAATATTGTTTGTTTTGTATAGGTTCATGGGATGCTATCGCAGATGGACCCCGCATTGGTCGCTTTCTGCGAAAAGATTGCTGAAAATGGTGGTCCGGTGTCTTTGCCTGAAGATGTAGCGGGATCTTCTTTCCAGGATGTTCCGGTTGTTCAGATGGCAACTACGACTAGGGCTAGCGCACGTCTTCGTCATGTCCAGCCCGAAGTTAATTTAGATCAAAGCTATGAAGCACTAAAACGACCCAAGAAGACCGCTGATCCTTCACATACAGGTTTCATATCCTGCGTTATTGATTCATAGTTTTTAGTCGTTGATATGTTATACCTAGGGCTGCAAACGAACCGAACGAACAAGGCCTTGTTCGTGTTCGTTTGTTAATGAAATACATTGTGTTAACGAACAGTTGAACACTTACCGAACGAGATTTTATGTTCATGTTCGTTCATTAAGGAAATGAGCATTTTTGTGTTCGTTTGTTAATTTTAGGTACTGAACACAAACGAATGCAAACAAACGTTTTGATGAACACACACAAACACAAACGAACGTTCATGAACATAAACAAGTGTTCATGAACACGCGCAAACACAAACGAACGTTCATGAACATAAACGAATAGAAATGAATATGTGTTACATTTCGAATTAAATAGGCATTTTTCATCATAAACATTAAGATGATCCACCCAATATATTAATGAACATGGGAATACTAGAATAGGGTTTTATTTGTCTCAGTTACCTCAAAAAAAAAATTAAAAATAAATAAATAAATATAAAAATTTAAAAGCATAATTAACTATCGAACATAAATGGACGGACATAAACGAATGTGTTATCGTGTTATCGAACGTTCACGAACATAAATGAACGAACCCAACTTCTCTTCATGTTCGTTCATTTGCAACCCTAGTTATAGCTAAAAGCCTAAAGCGTGTCAAAGTGTTTAATCAGGAATTATTATTTTGGACTAATCTAATCTACACTGTGAATTACAGCTGACGAAGGATCTCAACAGCCTCAAGAACCAGCAGCCGAAGTTCAAGATGATCCAAACCCTGGTGAAAGCTCACCGCCTGTTTGCATTAACGTCAACACTACTTCCAACGAGGTTACCGAGCCAAAATCACAAGATACCATCATGGCAGATGTTGAGAGTGACGGCAAAATAGAATCCGCAAAGAAGCTTTTGTTGGAGCGCACTACCGATTATGGGATTCCAGAGTTAGAAAGGCTGTATACCCGGATTGTAAAAGGTATATTTGAGTTGAAAAATGTCGAAACCGACAATCTCAAGCCTGCTGTTTCAAACTTTCTGCTCCGCTTCGCTGAAAACGAGGCTAATTTTTAAAGCGAACCATTATTTTTTCTTTCTTGCTGGTTAGATTTTTCATGTTTTAACAGACAGAATTTGAAATTTTTAATATGAATCCAATCCGAAGTGGGATATTACAATTACTACATTTTGTCTTTTGACTTCTCATTCATTATTAAATTTATGGCTTTTTGTACCTTTGCTGTTATGGTTAGAAAAACGTAATGTTATGTATGAGTATGAGACCCGATCTATTAAACTAATGTTAACACTTCATAACACAATTTTGGATTTATAAGAGCACCACAATGGCAGTTGAAGAAAGAATGCAATTCACACAAACGGCTAACGGACGACACAATATGTGGATTAGGGTTGTACACGAGTCGAGCCGGGGTGGGTTCTAGCTCAAGCTTGAAATTAATTGAGGCGGCTCGGCTATAGCTCTAGCTTGGAGTTAAACGAGCCTAAGAACGAGCCAACGAGCCAAGCTTGGCTCGGTTACAAAATGAGCCAGCTCAGCTCACGTCATCTCAAACTGAAGTTTTTAGCTAGTTTATCTCGAGCTTCTTTTGAGCGGCTTTGTGAACAACCCTAAATTGTGGATCTACGTTTCTGTAATTGTTTTTTTTGTTTTACATGTTACTTTATACTTATCAAAACTTAAGTAGCCTTCAAATTTCTATATATATATTTTTTTGTTTTACATGTTACTTTATAAACCTTTAACAAAATAAGAAATACAATTGAACACATAATTGCTATGTGGGTTGTTGAGTGATTAGATATCAAAAACTATTATTTGAAATTTCATATACATACTCTTTCGAGTTCTTTAGATAAATCCCCGAGGTAGCAAAATATGCGAGTCAAGCTAATGGTATATCTGTTTTCAGGTTGGCTTGAAACCAATGTTTTAAAAACCGGTTCAAACCAGCCAGTTGTACCGGTTGAACCGCTCGGTAGAACCGGTTAAACCGTCCGGTACACCCGGTTGAACCGCCCGATACACCCGATTAAATCGTTTCTGAGCCAAATCTGATACGGTATCCTCGTTCCTATCAAAAGCCCAAAAACATAGATTTGTAATTTCGAAAAAAAACTTAACTCCGTTATGTTTTTCTAACGGTGGACTATTTTACAAACAAAATGGAAGAATTCATATTATTATGGGTAACTAACTGAGTTGGGATTATTATCGGCCAAAAAGAACCAGCTCGGATTATTAAAATCCAATTTGCCCCAATAAAATGTATGTTATTTTTACAACAAGTAAAGAAAACCATAAAGGTTTTTTGTTGATTTGAGGAAGGGTAAAAACAGAATAATATTGTTGAACTGCTTTCTTTCACCAATTAATGAATATATTATAAGAGACTATTATCTATTTACATAGGCTAATCATCAATCAATGTATCAACATAACTAAAAAACATGTATGCTTAACTCTAGTCTACTAGTTTGAACTAGTTTGTTGCTATTGCTCGTTGGCTTTCGATGTAGTCGTAATCCAGGGGCATCTCAATAATGTGTGGTGCTCGAATACAAGTCACACGAGGAAACACGCTTCCGATGATCTGGACATTAGTATCTATGCATGTCGATCCAGCCTTGAAAGACCCGTTGACGGCTTGTATGTTGATTTTCCTTAGAGTGATGTCAACGCAACTATTCGGATTCTCGCTGCAGTTGATGTCTATAGCATTCGGTGTGGTACAAGTCCCGTGGATATCATCAAACGTAACGCCACTTATTTGAACCATTTGTCGCTGCAATTCCATTAAAAAAAATATTATAAGCGTAGAGTATAACATTTGCTTCTTATGTGTTAAGAGTAGTAAATAACTTTTGTCTTTTACTTCATAATTTCATTTACACCCTTTTAATTTTAATAAATTATTAAACGATCCCTCAATTTTAATAAAATATATTTTTGTTTTTCAACAAATTTACACTACATCCTCTGAATTTTAATAAAGTTACCTACACCCTCTGCGCTTTAAGCTACAAAGGTTATCAACGCTGTTTATGTTTCGTTTTTCTTATCCAAAGTTACGTATGTTGCATTGTCTCTTTTTGTCGCTATACAAAGTGTTGGTACTGTAATAAAACGGACCAATACAATCAAGTTATCGCCTCAACGCGTGAGGTCATATTACTAGTTGAAATACACATATTAATGTACATGTAACAAGATATATGACATATATATATAAATATATACCTTGTTTTTGCAATCTTTAGGATCGACATGAGGGCAATAGAACTGAGAAAGTATGATCGGATTTTGCACATTCACCATTGTTATGTTGCTAAATGTTATTTGGCTTGCATAACCCGATCCTCCCTGAAAGAATAATTATAATTAATTATTTAAGGGTTTTTTTTACATATTTCCCCTTCTTAAAAAAGTCATCTTAAGATGAGGAACTACGTAAAAAAAACCCAGTATTTAATATACCGGCACGGTCTTGATCCTAACTCCGTTTTGAGTACCGCTAAAGGTTGCGCCGATGACCCTGATGTTACTTACAACATCCTTGGCACCGTTCCTTCCTAGGCTTCCAACACTTGAACAAAAAAAACCCAAAGCATAATATATAGTTTAATTAACTAAAAGATTAATTAGTTACATTACAACTAAGTTAATGTGATAAAATAAAACTAACCTTATGCCATGGCCAGGGCCACAACTTAAATTAGTAATGTTGATGTTGAAGCTATTACCATTGATTGCAATGCAATCGTCGCCTGAAAATTAAACAACCAAAATTATATATTTGAAGTGGGTTTAAGTCCCACAGACAGGAATAAAAAGAAAATTGCCGTTCAAAAAAAAAAAAATTTGAAGTAAAAAAAAAAACAAAAAAATCTTAAAAGAGTGTACATACATACCGGTCCCAATGTGTCCACCGTTAATGTTAACACCATTAGTATTCGAAATATCAATGCCATCGGTGTTAGGACTAATTGGTGCCATTATATTGATGTTCGAGATGGTAGTGCCGTTGCAAGCGCTTATAGATATATGATTTCTCGGACTGTTTATTGAGGTCACTCTGTCGAGCAACAGCCCACGACAATCATTAAACGACAACGCCTACAAATAATAATAATAATAATAATAATAATAATAATAATAATAATAATAATAATTCATCAACATCTATACTATATAATAAAAGAAACCTGTTTTGAGACACTTGTCATTCTCTCATTTAATTGATTAAAATTATTAATAATACTAATAATAATAATATTTAATCTAATCTAATACAAATTCTTATTATTAATTCAATAACCTATTGTTAAACTAAAACTTCAATAGAATCTTAAATCCTAGCTAAACAAGTTTCGAAATTCATAATAATATTAATATGTTAGACTAAATATATTATTGATATATATAACTAAAATTATTATCAATAATATTAATAATAGGTTTAGAATCAAATACAAATATTCAAAAAATAAGAAGTCGTACAAAGGGTATCAAATAGACTCTGATTGAACTCATTCAACCGACATTAGAGCCGTCTTATCGAACTCTACGACATTAATTAATATGTACGAGTTGATGGGTTACATTTATATTAACTCATTTATGTCAATATGGTATGTAAATGTCTATGTCTTTGTTTTGCATTTACAGGAAATATCTATACTATATAGTTTAAATTGTTCAACCCGTGTAACACACGGGGAACTAACCTAGTTATAATATAAAGTTAATAACTTTAAATGTTAATTAATCTCTTACCGTGGGATTAGTTTCACAAGACCGAAGCTGCAAATCAACAGAAGATTGAATAAATAAAAAAGACATTCCATGGTTAAAGTTATGATTAATTTATAAGAAGATTGATTAAATTAAAGTAATTAAGTACTACTAATTACCTTCCCACCACATGAGTTCCACCAATCTAACCCTTGCCCATTGAAGTTTCCGGTTCCAGTTATAACAAGGTTTTCGACATGTTCAAACTTAATCCATGTATCGCTGTTAGGTGGCCATGCCCTCTTCGGTTTGGCTATAACGCTCCCCACAACCTATTATCACGCAGGTCTCAAGTTCAAATCTTACATATTAGAAAAAAAAACGTACCCATGAAAATTAATATTGTTTTTTCATAGTATATGAATTATAATAGGGTAAATTACAAAAAAAAAAAAAAAAAAAACGTTCTTTATGTTTACACCAGATTGCAATGTGTGTCATTTATCTTCGAAAATTACAAAAAACTTACTTTATGTTTTCAAACCCTTGCATGTTATGTTTTTTCGCCATAACTCGGTTAATTTTTCTTGGTTAAATCTGACCAAATAGACTCTACATGAAGGTATTTGGGATGTGAAAAGACCAAAATATCCCATGTGAGTTTTGTTTGTTTTCTAAAAAAATAAAATTATAATTGTATTAGGATGAGAAAAGACCAAAATACCCTCATGTGGGGTCTACTTGATCAGAATTAACCAAGAAAATTATCTAAGTTATGTACATTTTTTTTTTTTTTTTGTAATTTTTAAAGATAAAAAACACACTTTGCAATTTGATGTAAACACAAGAGAGTATTTTTTTTTTTTTTTTTTGTAATTTACCCGTAATAATATCGTATATATGAATTTTGATATTTGTTTACTCACATTGACAACCATCTTGTTTCTGTTAGCAGGGCATGGGCCTGGGAAAGTCACAGGCCCAATATGAATATTGGACAACGTAAATTGACCGTTGATTGAATGACATGCTGCATACCATTTATTAAGCAGATCTTGCTCCTACAAATACACATTGAAATTTATAACTAATTAATAATTCGTAAAATTAAAGAAATTAAATAAATTAAAGTTGGAATTATGTATAATAAGCAGAACTTAATTTATTACCAAAGAAACACCTCCAACAGCTTCAACATCCTTAACATCAAATTCATGTTTTGTGGTAGAAAAAATCCGAGGTTGCTTGAAAACCATGTATCCGATTGTGACGAGACTGAGAATGAATGTAACCGCGACAGCTGAGTTATAAGAAGCCTACATTCGATCGATAAACAAAAACACGTAACTACTTTTTTTTTTTTTGAATGGCAACAGAAACGCAGCAAGAAGCTACGAAGAACAGAAACACAATCAACAATTTATTTAATTTAACAAAACAAAACTAGTTAAATTAATGGAGATAAGTGTTGAAGAAAGGTGATTACCATGAGAGATCGAGTATGAAAAGAGAATGATTTGAGTTGATGAAAAATTATGAATTGGTTCCGACATTTATAGATTATGGAGAGACATTTAAAAATGGTAATAAAACTTATTTTCGTTAAAAAAAATCTTTAAGACTAAAAATTGTAAGATCCCGTTTCCTTTTATTCTTGTCTTTATCTAATTTTTACAAAGTTAGAAGAGATAAAATTTCAAAACATATATAAAAATTGACAAGATTGAGATAAAAAAATATATCTAGTATGTATATTTGTACAAGGAAATTATGCATATGTACGTATTTATGATTGATGTATATATGTGCAACTGCACATAATAACATAAATTTTGGTTGGCTTTTAATATTTTATATAATATAATAATAAGCATCGTTTTGTATTCCATGTAATAACAACCGACTTTAATGAATAAATTTGGAAAGATATTTATAATCGATTGAGTTACCTTTTATAATATTGGATAAGATTGTTTTAACATACAAACTAATTCTATTAAGAAATTATTTAGTTTGTGTAACAAGATAATTTCGTATATCCATTTGAAGTCACAAACGGATATATGGTTTTGAACTTACTTTGTAATAATTTAAGGCCGGTTTTGTCACACTCATTTTCACTGTGATAGCTACGGTGTACTGTTGAAGCAACAGAGCCGTCCCCGAAAACTCTTGAAAAAATTTAGGCCTCGGGCGATGAAAACAATTGGGCCCAACATTATGGTTAAGGGTAAATGAATTACAAAAATAAACGGATGAATATACTAAATATATAATTTAATAAATATATAGAAGCTTGTAAAGACTTTTCGGGCCCTTTGAAATTTTGGGTCTCGGGCGTCGGCACGGGTTTGCCGGGCCCAGAGCCGGCCCTGCTGTGCAAATTATAAAAAGGCCCTTATTTTAACTTAAATTATGAGAAAGTGTATTCTACAATATCCCTTAACGTACGATGCGTACGCAATTAGTGTCCGAGTTTGTGAGTCCGAGTTTATCACCATGCGATTTGGAGATATAACATGCGAACAACCAATTTGAGAGTCCGAGTTTGTGGGTCCCGTGTGATTTATGAAAATGTCCGGGTTTGTGAAGCCATGCGATTTTGGATATAACATGCGAACAACCATTTTTGTGAGTTCGAGTTTGCGAGTCCCATGCGACATTATGAACATGTCCGGGTTTGATAGACAGAAGATCTAACAGCTGGATTCATCGCGTACAATTTACAGGATAAAAGGTACTGTAAAATAACCGGCCTCCTTAAATTATTACATATTACATAGTAAGTACAAAATAAGAGCTTCAAAAGCTATAGAATTTGCAATTTATAATGCAGTACAGTACTAGAACCATAATATAATATATTCAACTCAATTTGCAATTCATTATGCAGTTTTTAGAATAATCTACACCTGCATTTTTTACTGCACATGTTTTACAACTTTTTTACTGCATTTTTACTGAAGTTTTTTTTTTTTTTTTTTTTAATCAGTTTTTATCTCAATCCACAGTAACGTATTTTCAAAAGCTAAAATCATCTACAATCCAGAATAAACCATTTTCATGCTCTTTAAAGGTTTTTTTTTATTCATTTGTTTCTGATAATATGGTAAGAAGATCAACGGCTAGTGTTTTATTCTAGAGGCTAATCCTAAGCTAAAATATTTACACCATTTCAATCCACATTAGAACATAAGCCTCATACACCAAAATAACACAAAACCAACGGTAACACCAAAGAATATACAAAATCAGCCACTAAAACGCAAACCACCACCTTCCCTAACCGAATCCACCACATCACCGTCGCCACCACCACAAATCTCACTGCCGCCGCCACCACCACATTTGCCGCAAACAAACTGCGCAGGCACGACGTCACAATCAGGAATACCAGCGCATCGAGTATGTTGCCATACACCACATACATCACATGCCAACATCCGCTCACCGTCATCGTCTTTAGCCTCGCAACTACAATCCAACGTCCACGTTTCCTCCCCTCGTTCCATTCTAAACCTAGTTAACACGTTCTTCACTAGACACTTCCCGAGAACGTTGACCGCCGTCTCGGTGTTTGACCCGACCAGAAGCTTGATTTGGGTGGATTCATCAACACCTCTATATTCAACAAGCTCTTCCGCTTGAAACCGTCTCAGAATCAAATAAACTTCTTGAAAAGCTTTTGATACTTCAACTTTTACGTCCTGAACAGTCGCATCAGGGGGGAGGATTATGTGTTCAGGAGGTGCGTTTATAATGTTTTCTTCGGATTGTTCACTGAGTACGGGTTTACATGACAGTATGAGTGAATACGGGTTTGCTTCTGAAAATGACTTTTCCGGGTGGTAGTTCTTCACGAACTGCTTGCAATCTAGAATTTTGCTAGCTGAATTTACCATCGTACCCCTCTTTGTTAAAGGTATATAACTTACCATTAACTGAGGATGGAGTAGAGCTTCGTATAAGTATTTTAGATCTCGCATTAAAGTATCTTCAGATGGGCAACTTGTGAGTGCGCAATTGTTCATGTCATCACTCGAATCTATACTGCTACCAGGTTCAAGCCTGCATTGATCGACGAAATTATTCCAGTTAGACCCACGATACACATTTAGGATATAGCAAGCAAAATGGATTGGTCAGACGAGTTTGTTAATAGTTAACTTTTAATACGGGCTGAATCACATTCACCCTCAAATAGTTTTAATTAGCATTTGGACCTGCCGCGTGTTGCGGCGGCGTCGAAACTTAAAGTAACTCAAACTTATGCCATAAAATATTTGACCAGTTTTCGAACAAAATGTACGTCAAATGTAGACCAACTGAAAAAACGCACATGAAAATAAGCACAGAAACGTATTATATTTGACATTACTCATTACTGAACGTAAACCAACTTAGATTTATAAGGAAACGATAAGCACGTAAGAAAAATAGTGTTTTTTTACGTTAAAGAATGGTACCACACGTTGCGGCGGAGTCGAAACGTAAAGTAACTTGAATTTATATCGCCTAGTGAAAACGTATTATATTTGACCCGACTCGTTTCCGAACAAAACCTAGCAACCAAAAGCGTACATAAACATAAACACGAAACGTATTATATTTGACCCAAAGTTGAGGGGGTGTAAGTGGCAATGCTAAAAGTTGAAGGGTTGAATAAACAAAAAGGAAAAAAAAACATGAGTGAGATGGCATTGTTGTAAATTTGGCAAAAAACAATAAAAATAGAGTTGTGTCTTAGGTATTATTCCTAAAACACTCTCTTTTGTTATATCAATTAATATTAATAATAATAATAATGAACAAGATTTGAACTTTGATGCTTTTTTCTGGACTTACATAAGTTGGTTATGAAAACTTGTATCAGAGTGAAGTGTTAACCTGTATTCAAGAGTACCGGAATCTGGATTAGATCGTGCATTAACCACCATCCCATCAGCTGCCCGTTTGCCTTTAAGTTCCTTAAGACAATAATCCAAAAGCTCAGGACGGCCCACTCGACAAACGGCCCCACGTAGGGACCCCCAGCTCACCCAACAAGACCCACTAACTGCTTTCAACACTCTAAACATTGCTTCTTCAACACGAACAATATCACTCATGTTCCAAACACACACCACCCTCGAATCACTTGATTTAACCTTTTTGGCTGTCCTATAATCAACCATTGTCCGGTTTTTGTTAGCGTCATGTAATAATGTAGTTAAGTAACGGAAAAGATCTCTACTAGTTACAAGTTCCTGATCCGACAGTGATTGGTAAAACGCAATCAAGTCGTGTAAATGTGTTCTAGGTTTACGCCCTTGAGAAGACAAGGTAGATAATGGCATGTTTGCAAGGGTTTCAATTGCGTTATCGTACGCTTCATGAGTAATCGCGTAACTTCCGCCACCAAACTCGTAACCCCAATCACCGTACCATGGATGACCCTTAATTACTGAGTGAAGCAACCGGAACTCTAAACCGTACTTTTTTGATACATCCATAACACTCACCTGTCTGTTTCGAAATTTAAATAAAAAAAAACATATTAGAAACAATAAATTTATGATAAAATGCCATTTTTGTCCCTCAGGGTTTGGCCAGTTTTGCGGCATTCGTCCAAAGGTTTGTTTTTCTGTATCTGGATCCAAAAGGTTTGAAATCTTGCCATTTTCATCCGGCTGGTTAACTCCATCCATCTTTCTACGTTAAAATGAGGGGCATATCTGTCTTTTTAAACATTTTATTAGAATAAAAAACACTATCAGTTATAAAGATCCACCTCTGCTGACTTTCTCCCCACCCAAACCCTTTAATCATCACAAGACGAAAATGCCCCACAGTTAACGGAGAAAATTGGATGGAGTTAACGAGCCAGGCGAAATTGGCAAGGTTTCAAACCTTTTAGATCTAGATGCGGAAAAAAAAACCTTTGGCCGAAAGTCGCAAAAGTAACCAAACCTCGCGAAAGTCGCAAAAGTAATCTTTAGTAATGGAAATATCCCTAACCTGACTCCAAGAACTTTGCAAAGGCGATCCCAGAAGTCCATGATATGACGGCCTGAAAGGAGCCAAGATCCGCCTTCTCTACCATTGACACGGAGGATGTGACCATAACCGTTCATATGGACCACACCGTGTAACAGATGAGTGGTATAATCCAACTGGTTATACATCCAATCCTCGATATCTTCAGTAGTCATGACATGGTTACATGACTTGCACCTGCAAATGTTCAAGATACATGCATATTAAAGCGAATACTTGGCATCAAATCCATTACTTTGTATTCCAAAATTTTACATACAAATTTAACACCACAGGTCATTCTAAAGCCTATTACTTTATATATTTTGGATAAGAATGAGAGCAGACCTTGGGTCAGACAAATGAAGAAAAGCACCACAAGCAGCACATGGCTTATTGTAGGCACCAATGGAAGCCCCATCAGCCTTTATTATGAAATGGTATCTCTTCCCACATACTGGGTTCCCACTCCATCCTTCATATATCAAGTATATTCATTAATAATATACAAAAATAAAAAATAAATAACAGGGGAGGGGTAAGGCCGCAAGGGTTAAACTTTAAAAACATCAATACGACGTAGCCTTGAAATATACAAAGAAATAAACTAGAAACAAAATATATATGAATATCAAACAAGTGTGAGGTTCAATGCGGAACTGAAGAACCATGAAAAAAAAACCCATAAAAATCATTTTACATGTAAAAAATTGGACTCAAAACGTTATAAAATGAACGGTTAGGGACTCAGGGCGTTAAACTTTTTGATTTTGCACTCAAGTGGTTAAAACTACTAAAACGGACTCAAAAAGTAATTTACTCAATATTTTTTTATTCGAACGGCTTCTATATGTGTTTACATGAAAAAGTTCCGAATAAATCATGTAAAACTGATTTTTTTCTATGTAAATAATATTTTTACATGTAAAATTAGTGGTTCTTAGGTTCCCACTTTTTTGCGGTCCGCAACGAACTTACTCCTCAAACAAATTTAATGCCTTCAAAAAGTTTATGAATCATTTTAGATATTATCAAAATATCATATACAAATTTAATGCCTTCAAAAAGCTTATGAACCATGTTAGATATTAACAAAAAGAGTTGAAAGCCATTTTAGTCCCTGTGGTTTGGGCCATTTTGCCAGTTTAATCCACAGGTTTGGAACGTTGCCATTTTAGTCCAATTAGTTTCAAGCGTTGCCATTTTAGTCCACTGGGTTAACTCCGTCCATTTTTTCTGTTAGCTAGAAGGGTAATCCGATCATTTTATATGATTGAATTGCCTTCATAGTTAACAGAATTACATATAAAACGACTGAAATACCCTTCTAGTTACTTAACAGAATAAAGGGATGGAGTTAACCCAGTGGACTAAAATGACAACGTTTGAAACTATTTGGACTAAAATGGCAACGTTTCAAACCTTTGGACTAAACTGGTAAAATGAACCAAACCATGGACTAAAATGGCATTTAGCTCTAACAAAAATATCATATCATATCATGAATAACATTAAACAATTAATTCTTTTGTAAAAATTACAAACAAATAATATTGTACACTTTATTGAAAGTGATTGACAGACACATAGCAAAAAGAACACACACGAATGTGGTTAACCCCACCACCATGAGTCAGCATCAATCATATCATATCTAAGTAATATGAGTCACCATTAATTCTTATTTTATTGCTCAATTATTGATATTTTCTTAATTACTTAAAATACTACTCATCAAATTACCTTTCACTCTATAAAATATCACTAACCTTTAAAATTGCCTAATATATCAAATCCACTATTAAAAAATATTATATTATTATTAAATTATCCACATCATCTTAATTAAAATGTCACTAACCTTTAAAATTGCCTAATATATCAGATCCACTATTAAAAAATATTATATTATTATTAAATTATCCACGTCATCTTAATTAAAATATCACTAACCTTTAAAATTGCCTAATATATATCAAATTAACTATTAAAAAACCATTATTAATAAATTATCCACGTCATCTTAATAACTATAACTAATTAACATCCACGTCATGCCAGCTGTCAAATAGACATTTCTAGAACACAACCAAAACAACACGACCGAGTCAAACTGAGTTAACTCACCAACAACTCGGCACTGATCGCAATAAACAGATCTAGATCTGATCACATCTTCCTCCACCACATCGAGACAAACCGAATCATCACCGTTCTGTTCACCAACCCTAAACAATACCTGCCACGTCAGCAGATGCGGTAGGACCGACGACGGCGGCGGTAGGAGCGCGTGGCGGAGTAAAAACTCGCGTACGGTGGTTCTGAAGGGTTTACCGGCGGCGTGTTCGGCGGAAGGGAAGGTGAGAAAGTCGTTGAGGTCGGCGGTTACTCTCCTTTTCATTTTTTTGAATGGCCGGTTGTTGACGACCATTGTTTGTGGTTTGATCGCCAGATCTGAAGAATTTGTGAGTGAAAAGGGGATTTGTGAAATGATTGAATGGTGAGATTTGGATGGAGTGGAGTCGGTTTCGGATGTGGAGAGAGAGAGAGAGAGAGAGTGAGTCAAAAAGGATATTTTCGAGGGGTTGGTTTGGAATCTATCTGTTTTGACAATTTCTGGTGACTACTTAATGATTGTGTTTGTTTAACATTTAATGTAACACATCAATATTTTATAATTATTTTATGTTTTGTGTTTATTCGAGCGTTGCGACGGGTTTGAAATTTGAAGTAACTTGAATTTGTACTGTCTAATGATAAAAACATGTTATATTTGATCTGATTTTTTTTGAATAAAAGTTACGTTACAACGTAGAGAAACAATAAACGTACGTAAAATTAAGCACGGAAACGTGGTATATTTGATCGGACTTATTTGCGAAAGAAATTTACGTTGAAAGGTTAACCAGTTTTAACTTATACGGAAACATACATAAAGTTGAGTACGTAAGAAAATTAAGTTTTTTTTATGTTAAAGATTGATACATCGCGTTGCGGCAGCATCGAAACGTAAAGTAACTTGGATTTTTACCATCTAATGAAAAAGTATTATATTTGACCTGATTTGTAAACCAACTAAAAAGGTATAAAAAAGGCACATAAACATATTATATTTAAGCCTGCCCATTTAAAAAAAAAATTACATTGAAACATAAATCAACTTGAATTTACACTGATATGTAAAAAATTATTACAGACTCTTTAGAAAATTGAGGGGTTAGTGTTAATAATAAATGTTAAAGTGTGAAAGTAAAAAACCATATCGACACTAAAAGACAAAAAAATCTCAATTAATGTACATGTAACTTCTCATTGTTATATATTAAAGGGTCTACATATTTACACACCTTATTGCCTATTTGGACACCCTTCAAGACGCCTCGTATAGACCTATACGAGGCGTATAACATTTTTCAATTTCCAAGAGAATCTCTGATTATGTCATATTTTGTCTTATTTGCCTCGTATACGCCTCGTATAGGCCTATACTGGGCGTCTAGACGAAAAAAGATCATTTAGCCCCTGATTTAGGCCTATACTGGGGGTAAATTGGTATTTTTTGCCTCTCTTATATGCCTAGTATAGGCCTATACTAGGCGTATATAAAGGGTTTTTTTTTAACAAACATTTTATACAATATTAATCGTTTTAGCAAACTTTTATACAAAAACAAGTTTTTTATTTTAAATAATTAATATTAGGACCCCTCGTTGGTGTTTTTTTGAGTTGAAAAATGGATGTTTTGGTAGGGTAATTTGATTGTTTTTTGAGGGTGATGTTTTTTTGAGTAAAAAATGGGTGTTTTGGTGGGGGTAATTTTCTTAAAAAACAACTCAAATTACCCCCACCAAAACACCCATTTTTTACTCAAAAAAACATCACCCTCAAAAAACAATCAAATTACCCTACCAAAACATCCATTTTTCAACTCAAAAAAAAAACCAACGAAGGGTCCTAATATTAATTAATTAAAATAAAAAAAACTTGTTTTTGTATAAAAGTTTGCTAAAACGATTAATATTGTATAAAATGTTTGTTAAAAAAAAAAAAAAAAAAAACCTTCAAGACGCCCAGTATAGGCCTATACGAGGCATATAAGAGAGGCAAAAAAGACCATTATAGCCATGTTTTGCCCCCAGTATAGGCCTAATTCAGGGCTATAATGGTCTTTTGGACACCAGTATACGCCCAGTATAGCCCTATACTGGGCGTCTATTTTTAATTTTTTTTGTTTTCTTTTTTTAATATTTAAAAAGAGAAAACAAAAAAAAATAAAAATAGACGCCCAGTATAGGGCTATACTGGGCGTATACGAGGGGTCCAAAAGACCATTATAGCCCTGTTTTGCCCCCAGTATAGGCCTAATTCAAGGGTATAATGGTCTTTTGGTCCACATAGACGCCCAGTATAGCCCTATACTGGGCGTCTATTTTTTTTTTTTTCTCTTTTTAAATATCAATAACACTAATATTAACTATAAAAAACTCATATTAATTATAATAACACTAATATTAATTATAAAAAAACTCATATTAATTATATTAACACTAATATTAATTATAATAACTCATATTAATTATAATAACACTAATATTAATTATAATAACACTTTTCTTAAAAAACAACTCAAATTACCCCACCAAAACACCCATTTTTTTACTCAAAAAACATCACCCTCCAAAAACAATCAAATTACCCTACCAAAACATCCATTTTTCAACTAAAAAAAACCAACGAGGGGTCCTAATATTAATTATTTAAAATAAAAAAACTTGTTTTTGTATAAAAGTTTGCAAAAACGATTAATATTGTATAAAATGTTTGTTAAAAAAAAACCATTCAAGACGTCCAGTATAGGCCTATACGAGGCATATAAGGGGCAAAGGGTCATATATGAGACCTATACGAGGGGTCCTATACGCCCAGTATAGGCCTATACGAGGCGTCTTGAAGCAGTCAAACCAGAAGTGACATGAGTCAGACACTGATTTTGATGTAACCCTATACGCCTCGTATAGGCCTATACGAGGCGTCTAGGGCTTAAAGGTGTCCAAATAGGCAAGCAGGGTGTCCAAATAGATTGACCCATATTAAATTAAATATTTTACTTTATAGAATACGATGAAGACCAACAGAAAATTATTGAGGTTTTTATTTTTTTAGGCTACTTTTAATTAAGGGCATGTCTATTCACATACCCATGTTGTCTATCCACACATCCCCAGCATCGAGCTGTGGTCAGAACGCGGCGTTTTGGTCCGGTTAACCAGACAAAGACTGACGGGTGTGTGACGGGTCTGTTGACCGGACGAAAACGCCGAGCTTTGGCAGCGTTCTGGTCCTGTCAACCAGACAAAAGACTGACACCCGGTCAGTCTTTTGGCTGGTTGACAGGACCAAAACGCGGCCAAAGCTTGGCGTTTTGATCAGGTCAACAGACCCATCAGACACCTGTCAGTCTTTTGTCTGGTTGACCGGACCAAAACGCCGCGCTCTAACCACATCTCAACACTGGGGGGTGTGTAAATAGACAAAAGGGTAGGTGGGGGTGTGTGAATAGCAAGACTCAGGGCATGTCTATTCACACACCCATGTTAAACCAAAAAACAATTAAACTTGCACCATCGCTCCTGATACCATCTTTGATCGGTTCTTCACTCATAAATATCCAAGTGTTCTAAGCTCGTCCAAAATATCGCCAATAACCACCCTTTTTGATTTGAATATAATAATCTTATTCCTTCTCCACCATATTAACCAACAAGCTAAGAGTATGACAGTTTGCACAAGATGTTTTTTTACCTTCTATGCCTTTATGTAAACTGAGGAGATCATGCATTGAGAAGGCAAAAGTTTGGGGGACATGACACCATATCGAAACTCTATGCCATACAGCAGCCGCAACATAATTAAGACGAGATCATAAGGTGCTCCAAAGATTCATCAACTTCGCCGTACAAGGGACATGCCAACGTGTTGACGTTGATATTGTTAATTTTGTTTTCACCACCTTTTATCTGATTTTGTTTAAACAATGCCATTACATAATAAGAAGATGCGGTATACAATCGAGTTTTAGTTTAAAACATTTAAAATAATATAAAATGGTGTGGCGCTAAGCTATCTAGGATAGGAGAGGATTCTGATGTGACGCTAAACTAGCAATTTAGAAGCTGGGAATTGAGAGAATTATGACTGATAACTTATAAGGTAGTTGTAAATAGGGGTGCTAAACCGGTCGTGTTCGTGGGTTGGCATGTTCAACCCGATCACCCGAACCCGAAATTTTTGACGAACCAAAACCCGAAAATCATGTCATACTGAAATGTGTAGGGAAGTTGTAAAAATTTTAACGGGAACATGCATATATATAATCAGTTTTATTTTAACGGCTGAGATGAGTCCGGCCAAAATCATTTTTATTTTACAGTAACTTTTTTTTTGTTTCAAAATGATCTAACAGCTAAGATTAGTCCAAAATCAGTTTTATTTTAACGGAACATGCATATATATAATGTGAGGCTAGCCGACTTGGTAGAGTTATATGTTTCTTAGAGAAGAAGTCCCAGATTTAGAAAGTGAGTTATTTAAATAATTGGTGTAAAGTAGGGTAGCATTTTCTCGTAAACATGTAGTGCCACATAGCTATTGGCATTTTCACACACATACATATATAGTGTTTGAAAGTTAGAAAAGATATTTCAGATAGTTGGCTAATAAGTTTGGAATTTTCGGTGTTACTTAACCAAGTTGTTCATGAGTTCAACTGTACGGTACCTTGTCACATGGGTTCTGTGTAAAAAAACGAAATACAAATTGACGATTGGTCAACATTTGGAAAATAGGTCCCGGGGTTACATGTTTTGTCCTTGTTATGGAATGATGATGACGACGTTTGAGGATGAAATCCTTACACAATCTTTGAGCAGTAATGGATCTACAAAATGGTCCCAATGGGCACAAGAGTCAATGTGTTGGTAAATTACGTACTAGGTTCGAAGCAACGAGAATCATATCAAGTTTAAACATCTTCGTGTATTTTATTGGTTTATCTCCATAATACTACTTCTAACTGAACAAGATTATCAAAGTAAAGATGGTATATAAGTTTGACTAAGATTAAAATCATTTAAAGTAGTAGTAGCTAGTCTGGGGCTTCCACTATTCATACACCCTGGTATCTTATTCACACACACAATCATATATACGACTCATATAGGTTTATACAGGTCATATAGTAAGACAATGTCAGAGTGTGTTTGGTTGAGCAAGTATATGAGTCTTGTATACATGTATACGACCCATAAACATATATACGACCACTATACATATATACGAACCTTATATATGACCTGTATACGTGCCTTGTATATGACCTGTATACATGTATACGAGCCATATATACGATTCATAAACATATATACGAGACTTATATACGACATGCATATATGTATGCAATCGTATACTTATATAACTAAACACACTCTAACATTCTCTTACTAGTATACGACCAGTATATATGTATCGAGCCGTATACTTGTATACGACCCGTATATACGACATGTATATATGTATACAATCGTATACTTATATAACCAAACACACTCTAACATTCTCTTACTAGTATACGACCAGTATATATGTATCGAGCCGTATACTTGTATACGGCCCATAAACATATATACGACCAATATACATATATACGAGCCTTATATATGACCTGTATATATACGAGCCATATTAACGATTCATAAACATATATACGAGAGTTATATACGACGTGTATAGATGTATACAATCATATACTTATATAACCACACACTCTAACATTCTCTTACTAGTATACGACCAGTATATTTGTATCGAGTCGTATATTTGTATACGACCCGTATATAGGGTGTGAAAAAATAAATTTTGGGGTGTACCTTTATTAGGCCTCTTTAAAATTATCGTATGTTCTTTTGTCCGAATTGATAGAAGAAAACTAGACCTGGCAAAACAAACCAATCCATTCCATTTTGAGTTGATATGAGTATTTTAAATTTTAAGATGGGTTAAGATGTGTCAAACAAACCAATCCATTCCATTTTGGGTTGATTAGGATAAGTTATCAAGTGGTTGATAAAAAAAAAGAGTAGGTCAGGATGGGTATGACATAAAACCCAAGCGGGTCAGTATGGGTATGAGATAAAATCACTAAACTAATTACTACTCGTAGATAACTATTCACAACTGCGACTTCACCAATCGCCGCCGTAGTACTCTCTTGTCGTTCTTTGTTTAAAAATAATAAAAAATAAATTTCCATAAAATCAAAAAAATTGTAAAAAATCAGAAAAATTCTAAAAAATAAAAAAATCTAAAAAATCCAAAAAAGCAAAAAAATCAAAAAATTCTAAAAAATCAAAAAAACAATAAAAATTCTAAAAAATCAAAAAAATCAAAAATTTCTAATAAATAATAAAAATTCTAAAAAATCAAAAAATAATAAAAAATCCAAAACATTCTAAAAAACCAAAAAAATATAAAAGATCAAAAAAATTCTAAAAAATAAAAAAAATCCAAAAAATTCTAAAAATAAATAAAAACTCTAAAAAATCATAAAAATTCTAAAAATAAAAAAATAATAAAAAATTCTAAAAATTCTAAAAATCCAAAACATTCTAGGGGGGATGAGATTTAACATTACAATAGCAAAATAATAAAATGAAATTGTTGTTTGGCACTTTGGCCCATCGAGCTTGAAGAGTAATCTTGATATGGGAAGTAGTAATTAAATAGTTAGAGATAATTATTAGTTTAAAGTATTATGTTTATCTAGTTACTTTATTAATTGGTTAATAAGTAATAGAGTTGGTATTGGTTTAGGATAGCTTGTTTAGCAAGTAATTAGTTTAGTATAAATAGATGGGTTAGGTTATGTAATTACTTGGATGTTTTGCTTTGTTCTTTATTAATATATAAAAGAGTTGTGAGGAGTTCTCACAAAATCATTGTGTTGCTGCGTTTTTATCCAGTTGATTCCAACAATTGGTATAAGAGCGTGTAACGATCAAGCGGGAGCAAGAAGAATCGAAGCAAATCAAACCGGTGAAGTCGAAAACCTTCGTGGATCGACAAGGAGAAAGAAATCGAAAACCTTTGTGGATCGACAAGGAGAAAGAAGTCGAAAACCTTCGTGGATCGACAGAGAGAAGAAGACTCGAAATCTGAGTGAATCGAGCAGAGACAGACTCGAAATCTGAGTGAATCGAGCAGAGATGAATACTCGTCTGAGTGAATCGACAGAGAGCTCTGGAGAAAGATTGCAATCTAAGTGAAGCAATCAAAGAATTGAACAACGGTAATTTGTGCTGTATTTGGTTGCAAATATATCACGTGTGGTAAAAAATAAAGGTGAAGTTACGCAAATTAGAAGAGTAGGAGAAGTAGATAAGGAAACACCCAAATTGTTTTTGATAGCCGCATTTAAGAAAAAAAATTGGGAAGCAAAGCAACCTAGTTGGGTGGTGAATTCTCTCCACCAAAGTAAACAAGAGTGAAAAAAAAAACAGATGGAATAAAATTGCAAGTGGTGTGTTTGTTCTTGCAATTGTTCGTGGAGAAAGCAAAAAAAAAAAAAAAAGGCCCTGATTGTTCTTATTTTCGAGAAAGAAAGGGAAAAGAAGAATAGCTGGTGATGAGAAAAGGGTTAAGGAATTCTTTGAGTGTTACGGAAAATTTTAGTAACTTTGTATATGGGTTTCATGATATTATCTTCAAGATGGTTGCCACTTGTACGCTTGAGGCGATTTCAGATGGACCAAGAGAGTTTAGTAGGCCACAGGTTGATGGTGGAAAGAAATCGGATTCAAGGGGTTTATGTGATCAAGGAATGGATCGGGAGATTGAACGAAAGAAAGTCGGTCCAAGAATTAAGGTCGAAGAGATGAGAGCATTACTTGGAGTTCAAGATCTTGGAGGTACATATCAAGATTAAGGGGGTGAATGAAGAGTAATCTTAATATGGGAAGTAGTAATTAAATAGTTAGAGATAATTATTAGTTTAAAGTATTATGTTTATCTAGTTACTTTATTAATTGGTTAATAAGTAATAGAGTTGGTATTGGTTTAGGATAGCTTGTTTAGCAAGTAATTAGTTTAGTATAAATAGATGGGTTAGGTTATGTAATTACTTGGATGTTTTGCTTTGTTCTTTATTAATATATAAAAGAGTTGTGAGGAGTTCTCACAAAATCATTGTGTTGCTGCGTTTTTATCCAGTTGATTCCAACAGAGCTAACCCTCTCTCGTCTCATTCCCTCTCCCTGGAACATTTTTTAAGAGTAAGTATGAAGGAGTATGTTTACGTGCGTGAATCATCTTGAAACTATTTCACAAATGGGATTGTCCCTTGGCATGGGTCACATCTCTGAACACTTTTCTACTTTTAGTTTTTTTTTTTCGTTTTTCATTTACTATTAAATTTCATTTTTTTCTAATATAATGTAATGAGTTAAGTTTACGTACAAACAGTCTTAACATACAAGACGTACGAAAGGCATGAAAAAAATGCGGTGCCATTTTCGTAATTATTTACTCGTAGGGTAATTATCAAAATTACTCTACAAATGATCTTGTAGGTTAATTTTGATCTTGTAGTGTAATTTTGTAAAATGTTCTTGTAGGGTGATTTTGATCTTGTAGAGGTAATTTTGTAAAATGTTATTGTAGGGTAATTTTGAAACTTGCAGAGCAATTTTGATACACTTGTAGAGTAATTATGATACTTTACAAAATTACTCTACAAGATTAAAATTATCTTACAATATCAAAATTAACATACAAGATCATTTGTAAAGTAATTATAATACTCTACAAAATTACTCAACAAGATCAAAATTACCCTACAAGATCATTTGTAGGGTAATTTTGATAATTACTCTACGAGTAAATAATTACGAAAATGCTACCGCGTTTTTTACCTTTTCACCCTATTCGTACGTTTTGTATGATAAGAGTATTTGTATTTGATCTTTTGTCAACATGTAATATCTGACGATGATGTTGATTTAAAATATGTTTTTAATAATAAAAATTTGTACTTCACAACAAGTGTAATATTTGGTATAGCCTTATTAACGGAATAATGGGTGTTTTTTCTTTTTTAAATTTTAGAATTAAATGTCATTTTAGTTCATGTGATTTGAGCCATTTTACCGGTTTATTCTAAAGTTTTCATTTCCAAACGTCTGATTTTTTTTTTTTGCCAAAATCGTCCCTGAGAATTGGGATTTTTTTGTCATTTTCATCCAAAAGTTTGATAGAAAAAATAAAGCAAATAAGACGTTTGAATAAAAATGACAAAAAAATCTCAAAAGTGAAGGACTATATGATACAGTACCATTGTTTTGGATGAGAATGTCAAACATGCCCAAAACTCAGGGACGATTTTGGCAATTTACTCAAATCATTGGCATAAACTTAACTTCAAATCGTAAAGTCTTATCTAAACTAAAAAACATTGTTTCACTTAATAATAGATAAACATGCATATAAGTTTTTTTTAAATATTTTTTTTTATTATTTAGTATATAAAATTACATTTCTTTCACCCTTGAATACATAGTTTTTTTAAATATAATTTTTTTATTGTTTGGTATATAAAATTACTTTTATTCAACACGCAAAATACACGAGTTTCTTAAAGATAGAATTTTTTTTATTATTTAATGTATAAAATATGAATATGATCCTTTAAATCGGTCCACTAGAAATTCAACCACATTCGACATATTTGATCAGATTATTCACGTGATCATCCATCCATATAAGTCAACAACAACTTCTTTCAATCACAGGAATAATATAATTGTCATATATTAAGTTGAATATGCACATGCAATCCTACTGTTGTGTTTAATGCAATGGTGTATCAAAGTCAAGTTTCATAGGGACACTAATCATAATAATTTCTAATAGTGACAAACATTCTGGCAACTAGCATGTGCCATCCATGAATATTATGTCAAATTCATTAAAATTCAAGAGATATTCATCAAGGTTTATCATAACATAATTCTAAACATAGTTTATCATGCATACATCCCTCGATATCAGCCACAAACATCTAATTCTCTTGATTTAATGCCACGTTTATCTACACAGCAATCATTCAAATATAGGCACATCACATCCGATTGACACATGTTCGGTTTAATATACTTATGTGAGCCGACTAACATATCAACACATCATGTTTCAAAAATAATCAGATTAACATTCTAGTGAATCGTTTGTACTAAGCCTCAAGAAGATCTAACATGATTTATTTCATTAACAAGAACCCTAACTATTACCCGAGATCATAACAATCACAATATTGCTTAACATGAAATCATGGAAATCGATACACATTGTAAAGG
Organism: Helianthus tuberosus; assembly: GCA_030545235.1. Classification (NCBI taxonomy): domain Eukaryota; kingdom Viridiplantae; phylum Streptophyta; class Magnoliopsida; order Asterales; family Asteraceae; genus Helianthus; species Helianthus tuberosus. The sequence continues at coordinate 4,139,589 of CM060363.1, forward strand.
AGCAAACTATAGTAAAACACTAACCAGTTTGAGTAGAATGAAAAGGAAATCTGAACAAAAGCTTCGAGGAATAGGGATGTGTTGCCGTCGGCTTCAATAGAGAAGGAAGAGAGCACTAGGGTTTTGTGTGTTGTGAAATATGTGAAACTAATCCCTAAGATGGGATAATGTTTTCGTATAGCTAGGGGATGGGCCGAACCCTTCCTTGGGCTGCCCTTGGGTTTCGAGTATAGCTCGAATGGGCTTGTGCGATCGGGTTGTGTCGTGTGTTAGAGCTCGTTTATATTCATACATACATTCGTTACACAATAAACACATAACAAACATCGAACATTCAATTAATCAACCAAGTTCATACAATCACATAGTGTTCAAACACACAAAGATAGGTTCTGAAATACGAGTTGTCACAGTAAGTAGGGGCCAGATGCAGCAAAACGTTTTTTTACAGCTGTTAACAGCCCTTAACACTCTCCAAAGGCCAAGTGCCAAGTGTCAAACTCTTATGGTGGATGGCAAATGAGTTACCACAACTTTTCAACAAGTGTACGGCTTAGATCGTGCCCCCTTTTCCAAGAAATGATCCTAACGGTGAACCGAAAACTATAAATACCCACCTCCACCCTTCACTTTTCCTCACAAGAATCTGATCTTATGTGCTCTAAGTTGAAACCTTTGTTTCATACCTGAGCTATTTTGATCTAGATTAGCATTCGGGGACCCTTTGTAAGTGTTCCTTCGTTCTTTTATTGTTTTTCGAGTCCGAAAGTCAAACTTTGTTTGACTTTCTGCATTGACCAGTTTATGGTCAATGCGAAGTTCGTTGGAACTTCGCAACGTGATTGTAATCACGATGGTTATAGTCCCTTGTGACTATGCCTAATGATTACCACGTTGTCTAGGGTCGTAAGGGTAAGCGATCTAATAAATCGCTTATACCTTCGAACCCGACCCATTTGGTCGATCATTAGGATCCGACCAAATACATTAGGTGACCATAGTATATAGGGAATAACCTTCCGAGGTTATACCTTATGGTCACAACGTTTAAGTAGTTGTATGATAGGTAGTTTATATGCCTTAGGTAAATTACCAAAATACCCCTTTGATGCCAAAATTCGTTTTAATCATATGTAACATAATTTTTGACATCTAAACTGATTTGACAACCATATTAGACATGTTAAGGCATATATTACTTGTCATAGGACTAGTTAGGCGTTCCGAACGCGTTTTACGCGAACGACGCGTTAAAGTAGCATAAGCTACCTAAACAGGTCGTAATGGGTCACAAACACTTAGGTTAAGTTTCGTTTTAGTATGTGGGCTTTGTTAAACCATATTACACGAGTCTCCATACTCGTTTGGTTTACGAACCCTCATTCTATCCGATCTTCCGATAAAGGTCCGGTTTATTAACATAGTTACCTATATTAGGTGCCGTTTGATTCCGTGATCTCTAGCATTGCTTGGTGGTTATCTTAGGACTTCTGAGCAATCTCAAGTGAGTACATAGACTCCTCTTTTACTGTTTTCCAAACTGTTTTGGGGTGAAACACATGTGCCTACTTGTTACTTTCATGCTTTCCTGTTTTCACATCATATACCTGCTATGTTTGTTAGTACATTATAGTACATGTTTTACATTACATTTCATGCTATGTATGCCCATTGTGTGCATACTTAGTACATTGTTTTACATTACATTTCATGCTATGTATGCCCATTGTGTGCATACTTAGTACAATTGTTTACATCACATGCTTACATTTTGGTATGACATTTGGTTTGTTTAACATGGAACAATACATTCATTAACATTGATCACGCCGTTCGTTAGTAGGTAGTGGTACCATAGGAATTGACAACTCCCGTTCCAGACATCCTAGGTTGGTTTGGATGAAAGGAATGACCGAATTCGATATACATAACTTAGATAAACCTTTAATTTGTTTAAGGGTTTATCGCCACAGTCTCAAGGCTTGGATGTATGCATTTTCACAATACCGCATAAATGTTTGTATCAGTAAAGCATGCATTTGTTACACAAAACATAACTTTGATTTAAACCATGTTTCATTTCAATACCTTGTTTTTGTGCATTGTACATATGGTTTAGTTGATATATTTCACTTACCATACATGACATTTTTAGGATACACCTTATATGATTTACATCAAACATAAACATGTTGACATTGATTACAAATTTGGGGATTTACATTAGACATGGACATTTTGATATGGTTTACACAATAACACTTGACAATTGATTTATACATGAACAAGTTACATTGGTGGTTGTTTGGGTAAGTGATTTGAGTAACGATGCGTGTGTAATATGATACAAACATGGTGGATACGCCGCTGGTACTTCCTATATATAAGTGTTTGTATAATATTACATATCGTAACATTATTTAAATCATTTCAATATCTGACATATTACATTTTACATAAACAACTTATTTTCACAAGACATTGATTTACAAAACAACTTATCTTATACAAACTCATTTTTACTTGGTTATTCATTTAACCCTACATTATTCTCTTATTTATACATATCATTGCTTTTTAATGATTTACAAAACAAACAACTTACAAGGTTCATGACTGACTGTTATTAAACAATTTTCCTAAACTTATAAGTCATGAATCCTGTTTTCACAAAACCTATGTATCTCACAGGCATTTTTATGCTGACGTACCTATTTTCACATGTGTTTTCAGGAGCTTTTCCGTAGGATGATGATCGTGACACTAGGGCGGACCTGTGCCTTAGAGACATAAAATGAAGATAGACTTAGTTTAATTATGTTCTGAACTCTTTATTTCCTGTTTAAGACAATGTAACTCTTATGTTTATAAATAAAATTACAACTTTGAATGCCATGGTTATGAAACAATTAATTCTGTTACAACACTCCCCGACGTTTCCGCCGCGGTTGCATGTTATACGCGGTCGGGGTGTGACAGTTGATTTTTACTTGTTACTTGTTATGTTCAATATGATTGGTGGCTTGATCCTGGTCAGTCACGCCTCCAAGCGGTGATACTCCGCGTGTGGATTTTGGGGGTGTGACAGCTACGGTATAGAGTAGGGTCATCAAAAAGGGGGCTGGAGGTGGCACTCAGCTTGGACTTTGTATCGACTGGAGTGGCGAGAGGTTTGCAGGAATGCATCCCTGCTCGTTTGATGATATCTGTCGCATAGGATTGCTGAGATAAAAACATACGGTTCTTATGTCGAGAAACATTTATTCCCAAAAAATGACTTAACGGGCCGAGATCTTTCATATCAAACTCAGATGCTAAATGTGCCATGATGTCAACCCACAACTTTTCACTCGAGGTGGTGAGAATAATGTCATCCACGTAGATTAGTAAGTAACCAACATCCTGCGCATGATGATAAATAAATAGGGAGTTGTCACACTTACTTTGTTGAAAACCAATGGTAACCACAAAATCAGTAAACCGTTGATACCAAGCCCGAGGTGCCTGTTTTAATCCATATAAAGATTTCTTTAGACGACACACGTGATCCGGATAGTAATGATGTCTAAATCCCATTGGTTGGTACATGTATACGGTTTCGCTCAAATGGCCATGTAAGAATGCATTGGTGACGTCCAACTGGTGAATCGACCAGGACTGAGATAAAGCAAGAGTCAACACAGTCCGAATAGTAGCGGGTTTGACAACGGGACTGAACGTCTCACCACAGTCAATACCAATCTGTTGAGTACTCCCATCACATACCAAACGAGCTTTATACCTTTCCAGGGTGCCATCAGATATGAATTTATGCCGAAATAACCACATACTGCGGATGACATTCATGTCCGGTGTGCGTTGGACTAATTCCCATGTTTGGTTTTTAATAAGAACATACTGCGGATGACATTCATAGTCATAGCATTATGCCAATCCGGTGTAGACAAGGCCTCTTTGGGTGTTTTGGGTAGGGGAGTGATGACAGTGGTGTTAAGATTGAACGGTTGTTTAGGCTTGGAAATCCCGTCCATAGACCGAGTGCGTATGGTACGGGATGGTTTTGCCATTACCGACTACTATATTGCGAAACATGCTATTACTAAAAAACAACGAGAAATTATTAGAATGTTTAGCCATATGATCAGTCGCACCTGTGTCCATAGTCCAGTTTTGGTCCGGCTGATTCAAGGACATGTTGTAAAGAGCCTGGTTGATGTTCGTAGGGGTCAAATTTTCTGCATAAGACGAACCGGCCTGGCTTGCAGCGTATGATTGGGCTGGTCGTGGGCCAAGTATGCCTTGGCCCGAGTTATGTTGCTTTTGTGCGGTTGGATATGGACAAGGGGGGACCATCCACGGAGCCCACTGCTGTGAATTAACATTCTGATGTGGAGCGGCCGAATAATTAAATGGGGCACCCCATGGATAAGCCGCCTGCTGCTGAGATGATGTCCCGGATGAAGGCCAGTTTCCACCACGTCCCCGAGTCGAATAGCCGCGGCCACGACCACGGCTGCGGCCCCTACCCCGTCCGCGACCGCGGTTTTCGGGTGAACTGAATGTTTGCTCGTTGCGATGATCCTGGTGGCGCTGAGGAGGGGCACATTCTGATGTGGCAGAAAGGGCAGTTCCAGCGATCTGGGCTGCTTGTTTGGACTGGTTAATCTTACGAGTTTCAGCCATGCACAACCGAGATCTGGTGTCGTAGAAATCCGGGAGGGGCTTTGTTTGCTGAATAATAAGAGCAACACTCTCGTATTGCTCCGTGAGGCCTGTGAGAATCTACAAGACCAGTTGTTCATCTGTGATAGGCGAACCGACGTTTGCAAGCTGGTCAAAAATTTCCTTCATGGCTTGACAGTAGGAGGACATAGATGTGAATTGATCCAGACGTGTTGTTGCAAAACGATTGTTAAGATCAATCGTACGAGTGTCCTTGTTATCTTGAAACAGATTTGACAGAGCCGTCCAAGCATCATATGCTGTAGTGTTTGGTTTTAATATGGTGTGGATGAGGTCAGTTGAGATTGTGGCATATATCCACTGTAGCACGATAGCATCAAGGCGTTCCCATGATTCACCATATGAGGGCTTTTCCTTGTCTTTTTCAGATGAATAAGCTGCTGTATTACGAGGCTTAAGATGGTCAGAAACTTGAAAAGCTGTACACTGAATTTTAAAGAGTTCCGACCAGGAGGTATAATGGCCGGATTCAATGTCTAAGGTGATAGGGATGGGGTTGCGGATGTTGTTAACGGTGACAGCGGGGTGGAGAGAGGCCATGGGTGTTATCGAAGAGGAGAGGGAGGGGAAGGAAGGTCAGAAAAAAAGAATGCACAGAGTGGAAAAAAAAAGAACCGGAGGTAGGGTTTAGGCCATGAGGATCATAACAGCTCTTGACACCATGATAGGAATAATAATCATTGCCTTCTCATTTACATTGAAACAATATATATAATACATATCCTCTCCATAGTTTTAGGAAGAGATATCTCTAACATGAATACAATATTTTATCTCTAAAAATACATCTATCTCAAAATACATATATCGATTCTATTACTTTATTCCACAATCTACAAGTTAAAGGAAGGGGCTTTAAAGCCCCCTGTGTGACGTGGCGTTGACGTGACACCGTGACGTGATAAAGCCTCTGAGGGCTTTATACCATACCCTACAGCCTAATTAACTAAAAGAATATTTGATTTCAATTTAACCAATAAAAGTACTTGGTGTGGATGGACTAGAAGAGGGCCGACAAACACCATGTCGCAACCACATTCGTAGAGGCATTTTAAAAAAAAATCGGGTGGAAGGGGCTTGAAATAGGATGCTAAAAAAATAATTAACAATTAAAATCTAACCAATCAATCAAAACAAACCCAAACACCACCCACCAATCGCCAGCCTCCACGTCACCCTCCATTCTCCCCATGCCAGGAGAAAATAATACATCAATTTTCACCGTCACATGGCTGTAAAAATCTCGCCTAGGCCCCCATTAATCACCAATTAATCCCGGTTAATCACAATTAATCCCCGACTAATCCCAGTTAATCGTTAGTCCTCACATCACCGTACAACTAGCGATTACTACAACACTCCGACCGGTGTTCTTCAAATATTCCGTTTCCTTTTTTACTTTCAAATCACTGCCTACAACTTCGGGATTTCGAATCCTCATCATTATGTGTCAAACGCGTTACTATTAACATTTAACAAAACCCTCAACCCTTATTGCCTCCAAAACCCTGAACCCTTTCAATCTGTTCGCCGGAATTCCCTCATCTCCGCCGCTATACCACCGCCAAACGAACCATTCAGCCCACGATACGGCGTCGCATCAATCCAACTGAGGTATCGTTCGATCCCTTACAAAACTTACGTACCCGCATTTCAACCTCTGCATGCATATGAATTTCGTTCTTACACAAATTATAATGTTATGATTTCTTTTATACAATCGTTTCTGGTATTTACATAATATTGTTTTTAAATCTTGTATCATGTTTTACTGTAAATCACAGTTTATATTAAAATAATGCTCATGCAATAACAGGAGTTGGTTATGATTTCCAAATCTTCTGGAATAATGTTTGTAGGTTATCCTGAGTAATATATATATTTTTTTTGAACGGCGAGTTTCTTGTGAGACTTGAACCTAAGACCTCACACTTAGGGCTGCAAACGAACCAAAATGTTTGGCGAACAGTTTGTGAACCGTTTGGCGGTCAGTTCGTTTATTAAATAAACGAAGACGAACAAGAAATTTCGTTTGTTTGGTTAAATGAACGTGCATGTACATGGACAGAGGACATCTACATGTTCGTTCATTTATGTTCGGGAACGTGTTCGTTTATGTTCATTAGTGTTTTTAGTTTTTTTTTATTTTATTTAAATACTTTAAAGAGTAAATTACTTTTTGAGTCCCTGTGTTTTAATGGTTTTAACCACTTGAATCCAAAATCAAAAAGTTTAACGCCCTGAGTCCCTAACCACTCATTTTATAACGTTTTGAGTTAATTTTTTTTAACACTTATACTTTTGATTTTGGACTCAAGTGATTAAAACCACTAAAACACATGGACTCAAAACATTATAAAAATAAGCGGTAAGGGACTCGAAAAGTTAAACTTTTTGATTCTGGACTAAATTGGTTAAAACCACTAAAACAAAGAGACTCAAAAAGTAATTGACTGTACTTTAAAATTCTGACAAATAAAATATTTAATAAGTGTCAATTTGTGTTCATGAACATTAGTTTGTGTTTATCAACGTTCGTTTTCGTTCGTTGCCTTAAATTAACAAATGAACACAAACAAACACGAACACGTTAATTTCCTTAACAAACGAACACGAACGTTAAATCTCGTTTGGTAAGTGTTCATGAACAGTTCGTAGACACATATATTTTTTTAACAAACGAACACTTGTTCATGTTCGTTCGGTTCGTTTGCAGCCCTACTCACACTTAGGTGTTCTAAAAGGTTTGCCTTGCTACTAGACCGGACCACCGTTATTTTGCTACCTACTTATCGGTTATGGTACGGTTTCGGACAACCTTATATACACTCATTATGATTTCACTATTTAAAAATTCGTTATTTTGTGGTACATGATATTCTAAAACTGCTACTGTTAACAAGACTATGTACTAAAATGATTTACTGATGTGTTAATAAAAAATTGTTAAGTGGAAATGTGGAATTGTCACTGAGACTGTGTGCTTAAATGGTTAACTCCAAATGTGCATCTAGAATGGTGCTATTATGAATGTGCTAATATGAAGGCATTGAGCTTATATTGTAATTCTTTTTATATATTGTAATGATTTAAGTATTTTTACGGATTGAGGTTTGATTTCTTATATTTGTATTTATGGCACGACACATTAGCACTAAGACCATGCGTAGCAGGGGCGGACCTGTAGGCTTAACGGGCGTAGCCCGGGCTACGGCTCAAGTTTTGACCAGTAGTGTAAAAAAAAAAAAAAATTTCCGATTTTTATACACAGGACACCCCTTTTTTTCCGATTTTTATACACAGGACACCCCTGAACAAGTACGAGAACACCCCTAAAAAATTTTGGGATACCCCTGAGTTGAAGGTCTAGTTCCGCCACTGATGCGTAGTGGTTATGGTGAATAATGCTCCACCCTTGGGCGTTGTCCGCCACGTGTCGTCCTAGTCAGCAAATGGGCGTTTTGAAGAAATGGGCGTAGTGGGATAATGCCCCCACCCTTGGGCGTTGTTCGACACGTGGCACTCCCATAATTACCCAATTATTTTTTTTTATTTTTAATCATTAAAACAAATAATATTCAACTAAAACAGCCATTGGCCAACACACAAGGGGCTCTAGCGTTGTTTTTAAAAAGCCATTCGAAAAAATCCAAGAAAAACGCCCACGGGGGCTGAGACCCGGGCGTTTTCGGGCAAAAAATCGCCCTTATCCAAGACGACTACGCATGGTCTAAGTGGGTGGGGCTACAAAATAGTAGACGTGGTAATGATTAAGTCTGAAATTGTGATACCAACTGGTATCGGTATCGAAAATACTGGTACCGAAAATCCCCAAAAAATGAGTACCGGTACCGGTACGAATCGTTATTTAAAGGTAAAAACCGATATTGAACCGGCACCAAAAATGCTAAATGTCAGCACCGATTCGGTACCAAAAAATCGTATTGATTCGGGAAATTTGGTACCAGTGACCAAAAACGAAAATCAAATTCAAAGGGATAAAATTTGACCAGCGAATTAGTCAAGGGACCAATGTAGCCTCTCATCAAAACCTTTCCAAGCCGAAACCCAAATAACACAAAAAAACCCTCAAAACACAAACCCTTTCTCACACCCAGTGAAAGCTTCAACCCTCAACAATTTCACCTCCACAATGAGATAATCAACCAACAAATTCACTCAAATTCCTCCAAAAATATGGTTTCGAAACACTCCGGCAAAGACAGCGAGGATGCCGGTGCCGAAGCTGACGTCGATGCCGGTGTTGTTTCGTCACCGAGACCGCTTCGCACGAGCGATAGGCTCCGAAAAAGACCGAAATCATTCAATCGGTTTGTGTATCCGAATTCGAAACGGAGTAAAACACGGAGTAAGACACGGAGGAAGACGAAAACTAGGGCTTCAGCTGTTCAGATTGCCAAAAGGATGTCAGGAGACAGTAAACAGAATAATTCGGTAGTCATTCGGTTTATTGTTTGGTTGTTTAACTGTTTTAAGTAGTTTTAGGGTTAGTTTATAGTTAGTTATATGTGTGTTTGAAGTTTTATTGTGTTTGTTTGATTATTTTGTTGAATGTGTTTGTTATCATGTTTAGTTTTGTGGATTGGAATTAGAAATGGAGGTAAATTAGTACTGCATTTTGAACTTGATTTGCTAGGGTTAGGGTTGCACCGCGTTGAGGACATGGTATAGGAGTTCGTGGAGACCATAGTTGTCAATAATGATCTCCACGCTTGCTATAGCGAATGGCGTATAGGTCTAGTCTCGCTATATAGCCTTTGTACCGATAGATAGCGATGGTAGTGACCTTTATTTTTTTGTTTTTTTTAATATAATAAATAGCAATTAAAATAAGATTAAGGTTAAGGACAATTGGGGATGATAAATGATACATATGTGGCATTGTGGCATAGCTTTGTTTTAGGGCCTAGATTTTTACTACACTTAAGGTGGACTCTTGGTTTTAAAAAAGCAAGAAGCGCACAAAAGCGACGAGGTCTAAAACCGAGGCGCGAAGCGCAAAGGCGGCGGGCTAATTGAGGCGCAAGGTGATTATATATCTGGATCCCATAGGTTTTTAGCATTCTTTATCCAAAATATAGCAATAAATAAGGTTTATGTATGATTTTACCTACATGTACAAGCCAAAAAACCTATTGTAATGCATAAAAACACCCAAAATACAAGAGGCGGCGCCTCAACCTCAAAATTTTCTAAAAATGCGCTTTTTGTGCATGTTTTATGTGTGCCTCAGGCCTAAATAAGGTGCCAGCAGCCGCGTCTCATACGAGCTTTTGAAAACCAAGGGTGGACTTTGCATGTGACTATCTTCATGTATGTATGTCTATGTGTTGTTATATGATGTTATAGACTTATAGTTGTCTTTCTTTTTATCTTACTAAGTTACTCTTTCACTCCTTTTGGTATTTAGTAGCTTTCTATCTCTATAGTGTTAGGTTATTTGTTCATATGCTGCTGGTGATGATGAGATTGATGATAAGCTATTGGTCTGTTGGTTGCCATTCGATATTGTTCTAAACCTGTTTATTTTGTATATTTTCAGCTTAGCTAACTTAGGTAACAAAACTTGAATCTAAATAACCTTAAATATGGCCAACTTCATTCTGTATACAGTATTTCTGATTGCTATGATTATTTTCCGAAACTAAAATCCATGCTTTCCATCCTATTTTGTAATATGTACCTATTGTTAGTGCAGTCTACTACAGAACATCTTCGACGTTCCACAAGACAACGGAAAATTCCGGCAGGTCTTGACGGCTACACAGACGACAGTAGTGAGGATGATGACTTAATGGTGAGTTCTTGATACAGTTTCTTAAGTTTTCTACAAGCCTTTTGAGATGAACTTTTTTTATCTTTAAAAATATGCACATTTTACAGGGTCCCAAGTACCAAGTTTCTAGAAGCCGTAATTCTAGCAGAGCTAGACATAAAGAGAAGTTTTTGCCACATGATGAAAATCATGGAATGAGATCACGTCTCCGTCCTCGTTCTAATACAGGTTCAAGAAAACTAATTCTTGAATCAGAGGACGGAGGAGATGGTTATGAGGAGGATAACGGTCAAAACGCAACGGAAAATGGCAATGAGATTGAGGATAACGATGCGGATGATGGTGAAAGCGAGGAGGGCGGTGCTGAGGAAGACGGTGATGATGAAGGTGAAGGTGAAGACGAAGGCGAAGATGAAGATGAGGAAGACGGTGACGATGAAGACGTTGAAGAAGAACAGGACGGTCGGAGACGATACGATTTAAGAAACCGCGCAGAGGTCCGACGGTTATCCATCGAAGAAGGTAAACAACGACCACGATCTCCAAGAAGAGTACTTCAACAAGGAGTAGGTACAAAACACAGTCGGGACGTTAGAAGAGGTGGGTCCCGAGTTCATAAACGCCATCGGATATCACGTGCCGACGATTCAGACGATTCACTTCTCGTCGATGAGCTGGACCAAGCCATGCCTATGCCATGGTCACGTGGTGCGAGCCGGTCCGGTGCACCACCGTGGCTTTTATCCGGACCAGATATGCACGGGACATCGGCTTGGGGGTTAAATATTGCTGCATCTGGTTGGGGTCATCAGGGTGACGTTTTGGCTAACCTAGCTTCCGGTGTTCAAACCGCGGGGCCCAGTTCCAAGGGTGGGGCCGACATTCAACCGTTACAGGTTGATGAAAGTGTAAGTTTTGATGACATCGGTGGGCTTTCGGGCTATATCGATGCTTTGAAAGAAATGGTCTTTTTCCCGTTACTGTACCCTGATTTTTTCGCTAGTTACCATATTACCCCTCCGAGAGGCGTGTTGTTATGCGGTCCACCTGGCACTGGGAAAACGCTCATCGCACGCGCTTTAGCTTGTGCAGCTTCGAAAGCCGGACAGAAAGTAAGTTTCTATATGCGAAAAGGTGCTGACGTGCTTAGCAAATGGGTCGGTGAAGCCGAACGACAATTGAAGATGCTGTTCGAAGAAGCTCAAAGGAATCAACCGTCTATAATTTTCTTCGATGAAATTGACGGTCTTGCCCCTGTTAGGTCAAGTAAACAGGAACAGATTCATAACTCCATTGTTTCAACGCTACTTGCTTTAATGGACGGTCTCGATTCACGGGGTCAGGTCGTTTTAATCGGTGCAACCAACAGAATTGATGCCATTGACGGAGCATTAAGACGACCCGGTAGATTCGATCGTGAGTTTACGTTTCAGTTACCCGGTTTCGACGCACGTGCGGAAATACTAGACATTCATACTCGAAAATGGAAACGACCTCCGTTAAAGGAGTTAAAACTGGAGCTTGCTGCTAGTTGTGTCGGCTATTGTGGTGCTGATTTAAAAGCTCTCTGTACCGAAGCCGCAATTCAGGCTTTTCGCGAAAAATATCCTCAGGTTTACACTAGTGACGATAAGTTTCTTATTGACGTTGAATCGGTTGAAGTTGAAAAGAAACATTTTATGGACGCTATGTCAACAATAACTCCAGCTGCACATAGAGGCGCAATTGTTCATTCTAGACCGTTATCTCCAGTTGTTGCACCGTGTTTACAACGGCATCTTCAGAAGGCAATGAGTGTTATATCCGATATTTTTCCCGCTCTTGACGTTTCGTCTGAATCCAAGAAATTATCTATGCTTGTTTGCGGTTTTGCTCTTCCTCTTGTGTACAGACCGAGGCTTTTGTTGTGTGGCGCGGAGGGTGCCGGACTGGTAACTATCTTTTTAGATTCAGATGTTTATATATTAATTGCTTATAAAAAAATTATTTTGGTCACAACTCAAAATGTGTTTCTGGTCAACCCAGCATGACCTGTGCCAGAATCGCCTTTTTGGGCTTGTCACCCGACCCACCCATTTGCCACCTCTATATCTATTTATATAACCTTAAAACGACCCAATTCAACCACTAAACTTTTGTATCGTGTCAAAAGTAACCTTTAAATTTTGTAAATGTCATTTTAACTACCGCAAGTTTTCATTCGACAGTATATATTTGAGTTACTATACGTTTCGATGTAACTTTAGTTTGAAAGCGTACGCCGCCACTGCACTTGTTTATTTTATGTATGCTTTTAGTTTGTCTACGTTTCGATGTGATTTTTGTTTGGAAACAAGTCGTGTCAAATATAATACATTTTCGTTCAACGATATGAATTCGGATTACTCTATGTTTCAACGTAAATTTAGTTTGGAAACGAGTCGGGTTGATTGTAGTCTATAATTTATCACGTCACGTACGGCGCATCTGCAACGCGCGACGGGTACAAAATCTAGTTATCTTTTAAATGTGATATTATAAGTAAATTTACAAGTACATTGTTCTAGGATCACTTGGGACCTGCTATCTTACACGAACTGGAAAAGTTTCCGGTTCATTCTCTAGGGCTTTCATCTCTTCTCTCTGATCCGAGTGCTAAGACACCAGAGGAAGCTTTGGTACATGTGTTTGGTGAAGCAAGGAGAACTACACCTTCTATACTCTATTTACCTCAATTCCATCTTTGGTGGGAAAATGTATGCGCACTGTCACATCTCTATACATTTTTTCATTTGATTTAGTTCAAGAATTGTTTTTTCTAATGCTGTATGCCATTGTTTGTGAATTCAGGCACATGAGCAACTTAGAGCTGTGCTGTTGACATTATTGGCAGAGCTGCCATCGGATTCTCCTATACTACTTCTTGGAACGTCCTCACTTCAGCTCGATGAGCTTGATGGGGACCCGTCTTCTGTGTTCCCTTCACGTAACATGTATGTCCGGTTTATTTATTCTGTTACAAATTCATAGAGCTATAGTTTGATGCTTCATATGATGTGCTTTTAAAACTTCAAGTAGTATATCATGAATAAGGTTGCTTGCATTGTGAAGCGTTCTAAGTGCAATAGTGTACCAAAATGAGACAAAAATAAATCTCGTTAGTTATATTCTTCAGTTTTTTCTGAAACTTTTTGTTACTCTGTTTTAACTTAAACTTGAATGTATATCATTAGTTAATTAATCTCAGGTATCTTAAAAGGTATATTGCGTTAAACGGTTATAGTTATTCCTACGGGTGTTAATCGGATCGTGTTTGCAGGTCGAACCCGGTGCGAATCTGAAAATTATACACGAACACGAAAATCGTGTTGGACACACACGAACTCGAACACGACTCACGTATTCGTAGTTTGACACAAACATGAGCCATTTAACCCGAATTGTTATAATTTATATTTCATATTAGTACTGAAATTATAAATAAACAACAAAAATGCAAATGTTTATAAAACAATTGCGTTTAGGCACGTTTCTTTTTGAACTTCTAAATTTTGACATCAATTTAAACAATTTTAAGTTATGACATAAAATATCTTTCAAAAAAGTATAAAAGCTGGTCAGTCCTACCAGGTTGACCTGGATCCGACCCATTTAGTTAAAAGTGTTAAGCATTGTCAACCCGAAACTGACCCGGACCCGTGATTGTTATGTACCTGTAACAGCTACCAGATGGACCGACCATTAATGGAAGATAGAAGTATGTTTTTTGACCGTCTGATTGAAGCTGCTTTGTCAATATCATCTGAGGGACCCACAAGCAAGTCCCAGAAGTCGGCTGCTGTTCCCGAACTCAGCAAGGCACCAAAGGTAGACACAGGTCCCAAGGTCTCCGAACTAAAAGCTAAAGCAGAAGCCGAGGGTCATGCTCTCCGAAGACTGAGAATGTGCCTCCGTGATGTTTGCAACCGGTTAGTTTTTTATAACTACACTTATTTTTTTATTGTCGTTTTATGGCGTGATTCATGCCTATGCCAAATCCTAACCCTACATGTGTATACCAATTATCATCATTATTATATATGAGGTGTCAAAAGTCATTAAGAATTTCTTCTTTCACGATGACCTACTATTTTTTAAATAGAGTAAAATGCCATTTTCGTCCCTGAGGTTTGGCCAGTTCCTGCGACTTTTGTCCAAATGTTTGTTTTTCCACATCTGGATGACTGGATCCAAAAGTTTTGAAATCTTGCCGTTTTCATCTGGCTCGTTAACTCCATCCATTTTTCTCTGTTAAGTGAGGTGTATTTTCGTCTTTTTTTTCATTAACTTAAAGGGCAATTTGGTCTTTTTTTCAGGGGTATTCCGTCTTTTTACATAAATTGAAAAAAACGGAATTGCCTTTTAAGGTAGCAAAAAAGATGGAAATACCCCTGACTTAACGGAGAAAAATAGATGGAGTTAACGAGCCGGATGAAAATGGCAAGATTTCAAACCTTTTGGATCCAGATGCGGAAAAACTATTCTTTGGACGAAAGTCGCAAAACTGGCCAAACCTCAGGGACGAAAATGGCATTTTACTTATTTAAATATGATGTTCCAACACCTTTATGAACTAGAATAGGGGTGGTTTGGATTCTATTTACGAGAGCATTGGTAACCTATAGTACAACACTATGTTTATTTTTCTTTATTCAGTCATGATCACCTTCAATCTTGACTAATAGCTTTATTCATGTGACAGATGTCAGAAATCTACTTAGACACTAGTTTGTTTGTTTTTTGTTATGGGGCAGGGTTTTGTATGATAAGCGTTTCAGTGCTTTTCACTACCCCGTGTTGGATGAAGACGCCCCGAACTACCATGCGGTTATTCAAAACCCGATGGATATGGCTACCCTTCTACAACGTGTTGATGCCGGAAAATACATAACTTGCAAGGCCTTCTTAGAAGATTTTGATCTCATTTTGGCAAATGCAAAGGTTCATTTCCCGCTCTTAACGTGTACATGTTTTAAAATATTGAAACCATTTGTAAAGATAGTGCTTTATTTGTACATGCAGATATATAACAGGGATGATTACAATGGAGCTAGGATTGTCAGTAGGGCTTACGAACTTCGAGATTCGGTATGTCATTATTTTTAATAGTAATAAACTATTAACTCACATGTATGTTATAGTTTTCAAAAGAGTAAACACGGATGGTCCATGTGGCTAACCAAAATTTTGGATTTAGTCCTTAGCTTTCCAAAAGTACACGGATGGTCCCCGTGGTTGGTACTTTGTAACACATTTAGTCCCCAACTTGCGGTTTGCACTTTGTAACACATTTAGTCACTTGGGGACTAAATGCGTTACAAAGTGCAAACCATAAGGACCATCTGTGTACTTTTTGGCAAAAGTTGAGAACTAAATGCGTTACAAAGTGCAAACCATAGGGACCATCCATGTACTTTTGGAAGCTGGGGACTAAATTCAAAATTTTGGTTAATCACAAGGACCATCTGTGTACTTTACTCTTTTCAAAATTATGATATGATTCAAATATTGTTTGTTTTGTTTAGGTTCATGGGATGCTATCGCAGATGGACCCCGCATTGGTCGCTTTCTGCGAAAAGATTGCTGAAAATGGTGGTCCGGTGTCTTTGCCTGAAGATGTAGCGGGATCTTCTTTCCAGGATGTTCCGGTTGTTCAGATGGCAACTACGACTAGGGCTAGCGCACGTCTTCGTCATGTCCAGCCCGAAGTTAATTTAGATCAAAGCTATGAAGCACTAAAACGACCCAAGAAGACCGCTGATCCTTCACATACAGGTTTCATATCCTGCGTTATTGATTCATAGTTTTTAGTTGTTGATATGTTATAGCTAGGGCTGCAAACGAACCGAACGAACAAGGCCTTGTTCGTGTTCGTTTGTTAATGAAATACATTGTGTTAACGAACAGTTGAACACTTACCGAACGAGATTTTATGTTCATGTTCGTTCATTAAGGAAATGAGCATTTTTGTGTTCGTTTGTTAATTTTAGGTACTGAACACAAACGAATGCAAACAAACGTTTTGATGAACACACACAAACACAAACGAACGTTCATGAACATAAACAAGTGTTCATGAACACGCGCAAACACAAACGAACATTCATGAACATAAACAAGTGTTCATGAACACGCGCAAACACAAACGAACGTTCATGAACATAAACGAATAGAAATGAATATGTGTTACATTTCGAATTAAATAGGCATTTTTCATCATAAACATTAAGATGATCCACCCAATATATTAATGAACATGGGAATACTAGAATAGGGTTTTATTTGTCTCAGTTACCTCAAAAAAAAATTAAAAATAAATAAATAAATATAAAAATTTAAAAGCATAATTAACTATCGAACATAAATGGACGGATATAAACGAATGTGTTATCGTGTTATCGAACGTTCACGAACATAAATGAACGAACCCAACTTCTCTTCATGTTCGTTCATTTGCAACCCTAGTTATAGCTAAAAGCCTAAAGCGTGTCAAAGTGTTTAATCAGGAATTATTATTTTGGACTAATCTAATCTACACTGAATTTTCAGCTGACGAAGGATCTCAACAGCCTCAACCTCAAGAACCAGCAGCCGAAGTTCAAGATGATCCAAACCCTGGTGAAAGCTCACCGCCTGTTTGCATTGACGTCAACACTACTTCCAACGAGGTTACCGAGCCAAAATCACAAGATACCATCATGGCAGATGTTGAGAGTGACGGCAAAATAGAATCCGCAAAGAAGCTTTTGTTGGAGCGCACTACCGATTATGGGATTCCAGAGTTGGAAAGGCTGTATACCCGAATTGTAAAAGGTGTATTTGAGTTGAAAAATGTCGAAACCGACAATCTCAAGCCCGCTGTTTCAAACTTTCTGCTCCGCTTCGCTGAAAACGAGGCTAATTTTTAAAGCGAACCATTATTTTTTTCTTTCTTGCTGGTTAGATTTTTCATGTTTTAACAGACAGAATTTGAAATTTTTAATATGAATCCAATCCAAAGTGGGATATTACAATTACTGCATTTTGTCTTTTGACTTCTCATTCATTATTAAATTTATGGCTTTTTGTACCTTTTGACCTTCTCTCTTTGAAGTGTTCAAGCTAAAGTTATTTGATACCATAGGTTTTGCCGTTATGGTTAGAAAAACGTAATGTTATGTATGAGTATGAGACCTGATCTATAAAACTAATGTTACACAATTTTGGATTTATAAGAGCACCACAATGGCAGTTGAAAGAATGCAGTTCACACAAACGGCTAACGGATGCCACAATATGTGGATTAGGGCTGTAAACGAGCTGAATCGAGTCGAGCCAGGGTGGGTTCTAGCTCAAGCTAGAAATTAATTGAGGCGGCTCGGCTATAGCTCTAGCTTGGAGTTAAACAAGCCTAAGAATGAGCCAACGAACCGAGCATGGCTCGGTTACAAAATGAGCCAACTCGGCTCACGTCGTCTCAAATTGAAGTTTTTTAGCTAGTTTATCTCGAGCTTCTTTCGAGCGAGCTGCGAGCCGTGAGCTTTGTGAACAACCCTAAATTGTGGATCTACGTTTCTTTAATTGTTTTTTTGTTTTTTTTGTTTTACATGTTACTTTATACTTATCAAAACTTGAGTAGCGTTTAAATTTCTATATTTTTTTTTGTTTTACATGTTACTTTATAAACCTTTAACAAAATAAGAAATACAATTCAACACATAATTGCTATGTGGGTTGTTGAGTGATTAGATATCAAAACTATTATTTGTAATTTCATATGCGTACTCTTTCGGGTTCTTTAGATAAATCCTCGAGGTAGCAAAATATGCGAGTCAAGCTATTGGTATATCTGTTTTCAGGCTGGCTTGAAACCAATGTTTTAAAAACCGGTTCAAACCAGCCAGTTGTACCGGTTGAACCGTTCGGTAGAACCGGTTAAACCGTCCGGTACACCCGGTTGAACCGCCCGATACACCCGATTAAATCGTTTTTGAGCCAAATCTGATACGGTATCCTCGTTCCTATCAAAAGCCCAAAAACATAGATTTGTAATTTCGAAAAAAAAAACTTAACTCCGTTATGTTTTTTTAACGGTGGACTATTTTACAAACAAAATGGAAGAATTCATATTATTATGGGTAACTAACTGAGTTGGGATTATTATCGGCCAAAAAGAACCAGCTCGGATTATTAGAATCCAATTTGCCCCAATAAAATGTATGTTATCTTTACAACAAGTAAAGAAAACCATAAAAGTTTTTTGTTGATTTGAGGAAGGGTAAAAACAGAATAATATTGTTGAACTGCTTTCTTTCACCAATTAATGAATATATTATAAGAGACTATTATCTATTTACATAGGCTAATCATCAATCAATGTATCAACATAACTAAAAAACATGTATGCTTAATTCTAGTCTTCAAGTTAGAACTAGTTTGTTGCTATTGCTGGTTCGCTTTCGATGTAGTCGTAATCCAGCGGCATCTCAATAATGTGTGGTGCTCGAATACAAGTCACACGAGGAAACACGCTTCCGATGATCTGGACATTAGTATCTAGGCATCTCGATCGAGCCTCGAAAGACCCGTTGGCGGCTTGTATGTTGATTTTCTTGAGAGTGATGCCAACACAACTATTCAGATTCTCGCTACAGTTGATGTCGATAGCATTCGGTGTGGTACAAGTCCCATGGATATCATCAAACGTAACGCCACTTATTTGAACCATTTGTCGCTGCAATTTCATTAAAAAAAAAATATTATAAGCGTAGAGTATATCATTTGCTTCTTATGTGTTAAGAGTAGTAAATAACTTTTGTCTTTTACTTCATAATTTCATTTACACCCTTTTAATTTTAATAAATTATTAAACGATCCCTCAATTTTAATAAAATATATTTTTGTTTTTCAACAAATTTACACTACATCCTCTGAATTTTAATAAAGTTACCTACACCCTCTGCGCTTTAAGCTACAAAGGTTATCAACGCTGTTTATGTTTCGTTTTTCTTATCCAAAGTTACGTATGTTGCATTGTCTCTTTTTGTCGCTATACAAAGTGTTGGTACTGTAATAAAACGGACCAATACAATCAAGTTATCGCCTCAACGCGTGAGGTCATATTACTAGTTGAAATACACATATTAATGTACATGTAACAAGATATATGACATATATATATAAATATATACCTTGTTTTTGCAATCTTTAGGATCGACATGAGGGCAATAGAACTGAGAAAGTATGATCGGATTTTGCACATTCACCATTGTTATGTTGCTAAATGTTATTTGGCTTGCATAACCCGATCCTCCCTGAAAGAATAATTATAATTAATTATTTAAGGGTTTTTTTTACATATTTCCCCTTCTTAAAAAAGTCATCTTAAGATGAGGAACTACGTAAAAAAAACCCAGTATTTAATATACCGGCACGGTCTTGATCCTAACTCCGTTTTGAGTACCGCTAAAGGTTGCGCCGATGACCCTGATGTTACTTACAACATCCTTGGCACCGTTCCTTCCTAGGCTTCCAACACTTGAACAAAAAAAACCCAAAGCATAATATATAGTTTAATTAACTAAAAGATTAATTAGTTACATTACAACTAAGTTAATGTGATAAAATAAAACTAACCTTATGCCATGGCCAGGGCCACAACTTAAATTAGTAATGTTGATGTTGAAGCTATTACCATTGATTGCAATGCAATCGTCGCCTGAAAATTAAACAACCAAAATTATATATTTGAAGTGGGTTTAAGTCCCACAGACAGGAATAAAAAGAAAATTGCCGTTCAAAAAAAAAAAAAATTTGAAGTAAAAAAAAAAAACAAAAAAATCTTAAAAGAGTGTACATACATACCGGTCCCAATGTGTCCACCGTTAATGTTAACACCATTAGTATTCGAAATATCAATGCCATCGGTGTTAGGACTAATTGGTGCCATTATATTGATGTTCGAGATGGTAGTGCCGTTGCAAGCGCTTATAGATATATGATTTCTCGGACTGTTTATTGAGGTCACTCTGTCGAGCAACAGCCCGCGACAATCATTAAACGCCAACGCCTACAAAAAAAAAATTAATAATAATAAACCAATTTCATCAACATTATAATATAAAGTTATTAAGTTTAAATGTTAATTAATCTCTTACCGTGGGATTAGTTTCACAAGACCGAAGCTGCAAATCAACAGAAAATTGAATTAAAAAAAAAAAAAACACTCCATGGTTAAAGTTATGATTAATATATAAGAAGATTGATTAAATTAAAGTAATCAAGTACTAATTACCTTCCCCCCACATGAGTTCCACCAATCTAACCCTTGCCCATTAAAGTTTCCAGTTCCAGTTATAACTAGGTTTTCGACATGTTCAAACTTAATCCATGTATCGCTGTTGTTAGGTGGCCATGCGCTCTTCGGTTTCGCTACAACGCTCCCCACAACCTATAACATACGTAGGTCTCAAGTTCAAATCTTACATATTAGAAAAAAAAAGCGTACCCATGAAAATTAATATTGTTTTTTCATAGTATACGAATTATAATAGGGTGAATTACAAAAAAAAAAAAAAAAATAAGTAAATAAATAAAAAAACGTTCTTTATGTTTATACCAGATTACAAAGTGTCATTTACTTTGTATGTTATGTTTTTTGGCCATAACTCGGTTAATTTTCTTGGTTAAATCTGACCAAATAGACTCCACATGAATGAAGGTAATCTGGATGGGAAAAGACCAAAATACCCTCATGTGAGTTTTGTTTGTTTTCTTGTATTAAGATGGGAAAAGACCAAAATACCCTCCTGTGGGGTCTACTTGATCAGAATTAATCAAGAAAATTATCTGAGTTATGCCTAATGACATAACATGCAAAAGTTTGAAAACATAAAGTACATTTTTTTTGTAATTTTTGAAGATAAAGAACACACTTTGTAATTTGATATAAACATAAGATACAATTTTTTTTTTATTTTTGTAATTTACCCGTAATAATATCGTATATATGAATTTTGATATTTGTTTACTCACATTGACAACCATCTTGTTTCTGTTAGCAGGGCATGGGCCTTGGAAAGTCACAGGCCCAATATGAATGTTGGACAACGTAAATTGACCGTTGGTTGAATGACATGCTGCATACCATTTATTCATCAGATCTTGCTCCTACAAATACACATTGAAATTTATAACTAATTAATAATTCGTAAAATTAAAGAAATTAAATAAATTAAAGTTGGAATTATGTATAATAAGCAGAACTTAATTTATTACCAAAGAAACACCTCCAACAGCTTCAACATCCTTAACATCAAATTCATGTTTTGTGGTAGAAAAAATCCGAGGTTGCTTTAAAACCATGTATCCGATTGTGACGAGACTGAGAATGAATGTAACCGCGACTGCTGAGTTATAAGTAGCCTACATTCGATCGATAAACAAAAACACGTAACTACTTTTTTTTAATGGCAACGGAAACGCAGCAAGAAGCTACGAAGAACTGAAACACAATCAACAATTTATTTAATTTAATAAAACAAAACTAGTTAAATTAATGGAGATAAGTGTTGAAGAATACCATGAGAGATCGAGTATGAAAAGAGAATGATTTGAGTTGATGAAAAATTATGAATTGGTTCCGACATTTATAGATTATGGAGAGACATTTAAAAATGGTAATAAAACTTATTTTCGTTAAAATAAATCTTTAAGACTAAAAATTGTAAGATCCAGTTTCCTTTTATTCTTTTCTTTATCTAATTTTTGCAAAGTTAGAAGAGATAAAATTTCAAAACATATATAAAAATTGACAAGATTGAGATAAAAAATATATCTAGTATGTATATTTGTACAAGGAAATTATGCATATATGTACGTATATATGTGCAACTGCAATAACATAAATTTTGGTTGGCTTTAAATATTTTATATAATATAATAAGCATCGTTTTGTATTCCATGTAATAACAACCGACTTTAATGAATAAATTTGGAAAGATATTTATAATCGATTGAGTTACCTTTTATAATATTGGATAAGATTGTTTTAACATACAAACTAATTCTATTTTATAAGGCCCCGGTCAAAGTTCTTGAAGATATTGAAGGGTTTATGAAGCGCTTTCTTTGGGCGGGGGATGAAAATGTCAAAAAGATACATTGGGTCGCTTGGGATGTGGTTGCGAGCCCTAAAAAATACGGGGGGCTAGGAATTACAAAGCTGGCCGATGTTAATCTCTCCCTCCTAACGAAATGGGTTTGGAGATACAAAACGGAAGGGTCATGTTTGTGGCGTCGAATTATTGAAGTTTGCCACTATAGTCGTAAAAATTGGGAAATTCTCCCTTTGAACCGTTCCTTGTCTGGTGGATGGAAAGCCCTGGTCTCTCATATTATTAAACTGGAAGTGAAGACTAACAAAGTGGTTTCCAGCTTTAGCGCTGTTATAGGTAATGGTATGGACGTTCGTTTTTGGATCGATAAGTGGAGAGGTTCTAAACCCTTTAAAGAAGATTATCCTAATCTTTTTAGATTGGCCGTGGATAAACAAGCTGCTGTTAAGGATTCGTGGGATGCTGCTTCCTCCGTTTTGACCTGCAGATGGAAAAGTAATCTGTTTTCAGATTCTGTTCGTCATGAGCTGGAGTTGCTGAAGGCTCGGCTTGTTGGTACTCAGTTTTTTGAAGCCCCAGATCGTTGGACTTGGAACGGTAATAGCGATGGTACTTTCAAAGTGGCAGATTTTAAACAGTCCCTCTTGAGTGATCACAATCAGACTCAACATCATGTCCTTAGAAAAATTTCGTGGGTGCCATTGAAGGTCAGGATTTTCGTTTGGCGTCTTGAGTTGAACCGGCTCCCTACTAAAGATGAGTTACAAAAGAGACAGGTGCAGCTGCCTAATAATCTTTGCGTGCTCTGCGATGTTTCAGCAGAATCCACCCTTCATCTGTTCACAGGATGTGGATGCTCGTTTGGAGTTTGGTTAGCGATCGGTGCATGGTGTAAGTTGGATCCGATATATGCTTTTGATGTCTCGGATCTGCTTCAGTTGGGTTCGGGTAGTCGGAATAAAAAGGCTTCGAAGATTATTCAAGGTATAGTTATGGTCACGATGTGGGTTTTGTGGAACGCCCGCAACGAAAAGATTTTCCAAGGCAAAGAGGCTCAAGTGGTAGAATTAGTCGCTAAAGTTAAGTCCTTATCTTTTCTTTGGCTTCGGTCTAGGTCCAAGTTTAATAGTTTGGCTTGGAAAGATTGGAAGTTGTTCCCTTTGTATATGGTGTAATCGTTTGCTTCGGTCCTTGTTTTGAGGACCGTTAGCGGTGTTTTAATGAAGTTCACTTTTCAAAAAAAAAAAAAGAAATTATTTAGTTTGTATAAGGCTGGAGGGTGTGGTTGGAGCCCCCTAGGGGCTTTATCAGGCCACGTCAGCGCCACCTAGGATCCATCTCAGCCATTGGGCTTTATCACGCCCAACTTTAATTTGTATGGTGTGGATGAAGCCACCTATTAAACAAAATTAAAAAAAACAGATTTCATTGGTTTAAATCAAGTGGGCCCCACCTGATAAAGCCCTTCTCCCTCGTTACCATGATGGAGCCCCATCAATGGCGCCCCCTCTTGAATTCCTCGGTGTGGTTGTATAGCGCCCCGGGGCGCTATAGAGGCTGAGTTGGCCTGGGTGGCGCCCCCACACCCTCCGGCCTAACAAGATAATTTCGTATATCCTTTTCAAAATATGAATAATGGATTTTAATAATTCCAACTGTAGCTGTTGGCCGGCAATGGTTCCAACTTCAAACACAACTAGTGTGGTTCCACCTTTTTACATATTGTAAACCAATGGAACTTTACTAACAAAACTTTAATTTCTTTTTGTCCATTTTTCCTTTTCTCTTATTAAAAGTCCATTGGTTTACAATATATGAAAATGTGGGACTGCCAGTCTAACACTGGTTATTTTTTAAGTTGGGTCCGTTGTCAACCAACGGCTAATAGTTGAGTTTATTTAAATTCATTATTCATTCAAAATAAACCTTTAAATATATTTTTTAATTGTTAAGATATTTTATTTTTTTCAGTTTTGTTTTATTAAAAAAATTAATACAAATATTTTACCTTTATTTTTTAATTAAAAATCTAGTTTTATTTTTACTATAAGTAGTAGGTTTCCACCGTGCTTCGCGACGGTAATTCGGTTGGTATCTAATCGATTCATTATGAAAGCAATATTCGGTATGACAATCGAAAGATATAACCCACAAGCATAAAGTTGTGATAATCGAAAGAGAAAAAAAAAGTCGTGTTGTGCTAAAAAGAATATCGACTTTCTAATTTGTTGTACTAATATTCTTAGGATGGTAGCAATTCGGTGTCACGATATTAATATTCACTATGGTTTGCGATGTAAAAAAATATTCCCCATCGTTAATACAATTCATATCGGTTATCGTAAATCGGTATGAATACCACCAAGGGCGGACCCAAGCCAAGCCCAAGGTGGACGGGCACACCCCCGGGGAAAAAAAAATTTAGTGCTAAATTCCGTCGAAAATCCCGTACGCACTCCTTGGAATTTTTCGTCCGCACCCCTTGGAATTTTTCGACCGCACCCTTGAAATTTTTCGTCCGCACCCCTTAGGTAAAAAGTGTTATCAATTTATAATTTAAATTTTTTAGTAAACTCTTATTAAAAAAAATACTACCTAAATTATATAACTTTTAATACCTAACTAACTAAACCCAAATACCCATACCTTTACCCACTTATAATTCCTAACTAGCTAGCCCACTAAGTCTTAGCCCATTAACCAAACCAACAATATTTCAAACTTTAATAAAATAATTAAAGCCCAAAACCTTTAGAAATTCTCTCCCGCTCTCTCTCTCTCTCTCTCTCTTGCGTCCCTGCACTGCCAACGAACAACATCACCCAGCGACAACAGTCCAGCAGCCGGCGACCACCGTAATCAGCCACCATACCACAGTCGTTTGACACCAAATCTAACCGAAATCCGGACACGGGTAAGTTTCTTTGTTATTTTGATGATTTTGGTTGATATTATAGGAGAAAAAAGGGTAATAAAGTTGTTAAATAGGTTTGAAATTTTGTGTGTTTTGACGTTGTTTATGGTTGTTTAGATGATTTTTAGGGTGATTATATTGTTTATATATTTTTAGGGTGATTATGTTGTTTATATATTTTTAGGGTGATTACAACTTACGTTATGATTTATAGGGCTTGAATATTTGAAAATTAAAATTAAAATTGAAACATTATGTAATGGAGCGATAGAGCTTATGTTATATAGAGAAATAATTGCTTAAGAAATTAGTTTTAGATGATGTTTTTGATAGATTTCAAAAAATGAAAACCCGTAGGGCGTCGACGTTTTAATTATGTTTGTAACAAGGTTTGACATGTGTTTTGATGATTATATAAATTTAGTTTGATGTTCGTTTGTTTTACATGACCCGACCCGACCCGACACGAACCGATTTTTTACTTATATACCTAGGGGACTAAAATTTTTAAAAATGTTCCGCACCCCCATAAAAAAATTCTTGGATCCGCCACTGAATATCACTACCGAATTTGTTAAGACCGTGACTTTGGTTCGTCACCATAAATGACTGTGGACTATAGCTATCACAGTGAAAATGAGTGTGGAGTTACTCTAGTAGTCATCTTGCGTTTTAATATAATATAATATAATATAATATAATATAATATAATATAATATAATATAATATAATATAATATAATATAATATAATATAATATAATATAATATAATATAATCAACTCAATTTGCAATTTGCAATTTATTAAGCAGTTTCTAGCATAATCTACACCTGCATTTTTACTGCACATTTTTTACTACTACTTTTTTACTGAAGTTTTTTTTATCTCAGTTTTTATCTCAATCCACAGTAACGTATTTTCAAAAGCTAAAATCATCTACAATCCAGAATAAACCATTTTCATGCTCTTTAAAGGTTTTTTTTTTTTTTTATTCATTTGTTTCTGATAATATGGTAAGAAGATCAACGGCTAGTGTTTTATTCTAGAGGCTAATCCATCCTAAGCTAAAATATTTACACCATTTCACTCCACATTAGAACATAAGCCTCATACACCAAAATAACACAAAACCAACGGTAACACCAAAGAATATACAAAATCAGCCACTAAAATGCAAACCACCACCTTCCCTAACCGAATCCACCACATCACCGTCGCCACCACCACAAATCTCACTGCCGCCGCCGCCACCACATTTGCCGCAAACAAACTGCGCAGGCACAACGTCACAATCAGGAATACCAGCGCATCGCGTATGTTGCCATACACCACATACATCACATGCCAACATCCGCTCACCGTCGTCGTCTTTAGCCCCGCAACTACAATCCAACGTCCACGTTTCCTCCCCTCGTTCCATTCTAAACCTGGTTAACCCGTTCTTCCCTAGACACTTCCCGAGAACGTTGACCGCTGTCTCGGTGTTTGACCCGACCAGAAGCTTGATTTGGGTGGATTCATCAACACCTCTATATTCAACAAGCTCTTCCGCTTGAAACCGTCTCAGAATCAAATAAACTTCTTGAAAAGCTTTTGATACTTCAACTTTTACGTCCTGAACAGTCGCATCAGGGGGGAGGATTATGTGTTCAGGAGGTGCGTTTATAATGTTTTCTTCGGATTGTTCACTGAGTATGGGTTTACATGACAGTATGAGTGAATACGGGTTTGCTTCTGAAAATGACTTTTCCGGGTGGTAGTTCTTCACGAACTGCTTGCAATCTAGAATTTTGATAGCTGAATTTACCATCGTACCCCTCTTTGTTAAAGGTATATAATTTACCATTAACTGAGGATGGAGTAGAGCTTCGTATAAGTATTTTAGATCTCGCATTAAAGTATCTTCAGATGGGCAACTTGTGAGTGCGCAATTGTTCATGTCATCGCTCGAATCTATACTGCTACCAGGTTCAAGCCTGCATTGATCGATGAAATTATTCCAGTTAGACCCACGATACACATTTATGAATTAGGATATAGCAAGCAAAATGGATTGGTCAGACAAGTTTGCTAATAGTTAGCTTTTAATACGGGCTAGGTCACATTCACCCTCAAATAGTTTTAATTAGCATTTGGACCTGCCGTGTGTTGCGCGGCGTCGAAACTTAGAGTAACTCAAACTTATGCCATTAAATATTTGACCAGTTTTCGAACAAAATGTACGACAAATGTAGACCAACTGAAAAACGCACATGAAAATAAGCATAGAAACGTATTATATTTGACATTACTCATTAATGAACGTAAACCAACTTAGATTTATAAGGAAACGATAAGCACGTAAGAAAATAGTGTTTTTTTACGTTAGAGAATGGTACCACACGTTGCGGCGGAGTCGAAACGTAAAGTAACTTGAATTTATATCGCCTAGTGAAAACGTACTATATTTGACCCGACTCGTTTCCGAACAAAACCTACCAACCAAAAGCGTACATAAACATAAACACGAAACGTATTATATTTGACCCAAAGTTGAGGGGGTGTAAGTGGCAAGTGGCAACGCTAAAAGTTGAAGGGTTAAATAAACAAAAAGAAAAAAAAAACATGGGTTAGATGGCATTGTTGTAAATTTGGCAAAAAAATAAAATAAAAATAGAGTTGTGTCTTAGGTATGATTCCTAAAACACTCTCATTTGTATATTAATTAATATTATTAATAATAATAATAACGAACAAGATTTGAACTTTGATGCTTTTTTCTGGACTTACATAAGTTGGTTATGAAAACATATATCAGAGTGAAGTGTTAACCTGTATTCAAGAGTACCGGAATCCGGATTAGATCGTGCATTAACCACCATCCCATCAGCTGCCCGTTTGCCTTTAAGTTCCTTAAGACAATAATCCAAAAGCTCAGGACGGCCCACTCGACAAACAGCCCCACGTAGGGACCCCCAGCTCACCCAACAAGACCCACTAACTGCTTTCAACACTCTAAACATTGCTTCTTCAACACGAACAATATCACTCATGTTCCAAACACACACCACCCTCGAATCAATTGATTTAACCTTTTTGGCTGTCCTATAATCAACCATTGTCAGGTTTTTGTTAGCGTCGTGTAGTAATGTAGTTAAGTAACGGAAAAGATCTCTACTAGTTACAAGTTCCTGATCCGACAGTGACTGGTAAAACACAATCAAGTCGTGTAAATGTGTTCTAGGTTTACGCCCTTGAGAAGGAAGACAAGGTAGATAATGGCATGTTTGCAAGGGTTTCAATTGCGTTATCGTACGCTTCATGAGTAATCGCGTAACTTCCGCCACCAAACTCGTAACCCCAATCACCGTACCATGGATGACCCTTAATTACTGAGTGAAGCAACCGGAACTCTAAACCGTACTTTTTTGATACATCCATAACACTCACCTGTCTGTTTAGAAATTTAAATAAAAAAACATATTAGAAACAATGAATTTATGATAAAATGCTATTTTTGTCCCTGAGGGTTTGGCCAGTTTTGCGGCTTTCGTCCAAAGGTTTGTTTTTCTGTATCTGGATCCAAAAGGTTTGAAATCTTGCCATTTTCATCCGACTGGTTAACTCCATCCATTTTTCTACGTTAAATGAGGGGCATTTCCGTCTTTTTAAACATTTTTATTAAAATAAAAAAAACACTATCAGTTATAAAGATCCACCTCTATTGACTTTCTCCCCACCCAAACCCTTTAATCATCACAAAAAATGTCTAAGAAGACGAAAATGCCCCTCAGTTAACGGAGAAAATTGGATGGAGTTAACGAGCCGGACAAAATTGGAAAGGTTTCAAACCTTTTAGATCTAGATGCGGAAAAACAAACCTTTGGCCGAAAGTCGCAAAAGTAACCATTAGTAATGGAAATATCCCTAACCTGACTCCAAGAACTTTGCAAAGGCGATCCCAGAAGTCCATGATATGACGGCCTGAAAGGAGCCAAGATCCGCCTTCTCTACCATTGACACGGAGGATGTGACCATAACCGTTCATATGGACCACACCATGTAATAGATGAGTGGTATAATCCAACTGGTTATACATCCAATCCTCGATATCTTCAGTAGTCATGACATGGTTACATGACTTGCACCTGCAAATGTTCAAGATTCATACATATTAAAGCGAATACTTGGCATCAAATCCATTACTTTGTATTCCAAACTTTAACACCACATGTCATTCTAAAGCCTATTACTTTATATAATTTGGATAAAAATGAGAGCAGACCTTGGGTCAGACAAATGAAGAAAAGCACCACAAGCAGCACATGGCTTATTGTAGGCACCAATGGAAGCCCCATCAGCCTTTATTATGAAATGGTATCTCTTCCCACATACTGGGTTCCCACTCCATCCTTCATATATCAAGTATATTCATTAATAATATACAAAAAAAAAAAAAAAAACAGGGGAGGGGTAAGGCCGCAAGGGTTAAACTTTAAAAACATCAATACGACGTAGCATTGAAATATACAAAGAAATAAACTGGAACAAAATATATATGAATATCAAACAAGTGTGAGGTTCAAAGTGGAACTGAAGAACCATGAAAAAAAACCCAAAAAAATCATTTTACATGTAAAAAATTGGACTTAAAACGTTATAAAATGAATGGTTAGGGACACAGGGCGTTAAAATTTTTAATTTTGGACTCAAGTGGTTAAAACTACTAAAACACAGGGACCCAAAAAGTAATTTACTCAATATTTTTTTATTCGAACAACTTCTATATGTGTTTACATGAAAAAGTTCCGAATAAATCATGTAAAACTGATTTTTTTTTCTATGTAAAAAACATTTTTTACTAATATTTTTACATGTAAAATTAGTGGTTCTTAGGTTCCCACTTTTTTGTGGTCCGCAACGAAGTTACTCCTTCTCCAACAAATTTAATGCCTTCAAAAAGTTTATGAATCATTTTAGATATTATCAAAATATCATATACAAATCTAATGCCCTCAAAAAGCTTATGAACCATGTTAGATATTAACAGAAAGAGTTAAATGCCATTTTAGTCTCTGTGATTTGGGTTATTTTGCCAGTTTAGTCTAAAGGTTTGAAACGTTGCCATTTTAGTCCAAATAGTTTCAAGCGTTGCCATTTTAGTCCACTGGGTTAACTCCGTCCATTTTTTATGTTAGCTAGAAGGGTAATCCGATCATGTTATATGGTCGAATTGCCCTTCGAGTTAACAGAATTACATATAAAACGACTGAAATACCCTTCTAGTTAACAGAATAAAGGGATGGAGTTAACCCAGTGGACTAAAATGACAACGTCTGAAACTATATGGACTAAAATGACAACATTTCAAATCTTTGAACTATACTGTTAAAATGAACCAAACCACAAGTACTAAAATGACATTTAACTCTAACAAAAATAGCATATCATATGATGAATAACATTAAACAATTAATTCTTTTGTAAAAATTACAAACAAATAATATTGTACACTTTATTGAAAGTGATTGACAGACACATAGCAAAAAGAACACACACGAATGTGGTTAACCCCACCACTATGAGTCACCATCAATCATATCATATCTAAGTAATATGAGTCACCATTAATTCTTATTTTATTGCTCAATTATTGATATTTTCTTAATTACTTAAAATACTACTCATCAAATTACCTTTCACTCTATAAAATATCACTAACCTTTAAAATTGCCTAATATATCAAATCCACTATTAAAAAATATTATATTATTATTAATTAATCCACGTCATCTTAATTAAAATATCACTAACGTTTAAAATTGCCTAATATATAAAATTAACTATTAAAAAACCATTATATTATTAATAAATTATCCACGTCATCTTAATAACTATAACTAATTAACATCCACGTCATGCCAGCTGTCAAATAGACATTTCTAGAACACAACCAAAACAACACGACCGAGTCAGACTGAGTTAACTCACCAACAACTCGGCACTGATCGCAATAAACAGATCTAGATCTGATCACATCTTCCTCCACCACATCGAGACAAACCGAATCATCACCGTTCTGTTCACCAACCCTAAACAATACCTGCCACGTCAGCAGGTGCGGTAGAACCGACGACGGCGGCGGTAGAAGCGCGTGGCGGAGTAAAAACTCGCGTACGGTGGTTCTGAAGGGTTTACAGGCGGCATGTTCGGCGGAAGGGAAGGTGAGAAAGTCGTTGAGGTCGGCGGTTACTCTCCTTTTCATTTTTTTGAATGGCCGGTTGTTGACGACCATTGTTTGTGGTTTGATCGCCAGATCTGAAGGATTTGTGAGTGAAAAGGGGATTTGTGAAATGATTGAATGGTGAGATTTGGATGGAGTGGAGTCGGTTTCGGATGTGGAGAGAGAGAGAGAGAGAGAGTGAGTCAAAAGGATATTTTCGAGGGGTTTGGTTTGGAATCTATCTGTTTTGACAATTTCTGGTGACTACTTAATGATTGTGTTTGTTTAACATTTAATGTAACACATCAAATATTTTATAAATATAATTATTTTATGTTTTGTGTTTATTCAAGCGTTGTGACGGGTTTGAAATTTAAAGTAACTTGAATTTGTACTGTCTAATGATGAAAGCATATTATATTTGATCCGATTTTTTCTGAATAAAAGTTAAGTTACAACGTGGGGAAACTAAAAATGTGCATAAAAATAAGCACGGAAACGTGTTATATTTGATCTGACTTATTTGCGAAATAAATTTACGTTGAAATGTTAACAAATTTTAACTTATACCGACACATACATAAAAATAAGTACGTAAGAAAATTAAGTTTTTTTGTGTGTTAAGGAATGATACATCGCGTTGCGGCAGCATCGAAACGTAAAGTAACTTGGATTTTTACCGTTTAATGAAAACATATTATATTTGACCTGATTTGTTTTAAATTTGATGTTAAAATGTAAACCAGCTAAAAGGGTACAAAAAAGCACATAAAAATATTATATTTAAGTCTACCCATTTAAAAAATAAATAAATAAATTACATTAAAACGTAAATCAACCTGAATTTACACTAATACGTATATAAAAATAAGCACGTAAAAATTTATTATAAACTCTTTAAATAATTGAGAGGTTAGTATTAATACTAAACTAGTGAGATTCCCCCGCGCTTCGCGGCGGGAATTCAGTCGGTATCAATTTGGTTCGTTACGTTACCGGCACTCGCTATAATAGTCGAAAGAGAAAACATTACATCCTTCGAAAACAATAAAAACATATATCGATGCCGGAACTGATGTTGTTTAGTTGATATCGATTCAGTTCGTTTGCATTTATGTTTATTTTATTTCAACAATGTGATTTTTATTTCTAAAAGAGATATCGTGCCGCTATCGTAACAAACCGAATCGAAACCGAATGAACAACATTTGTATGTGTACCGTATTTATTTTTATTGTCTATGCTTTCGATACACTAATAACGTATTGATAAGAAAACAATATAATAATGAAAAACTTAAGTTAATAAGATTAGGTTAATAAGAAGACAATATGATAATGAAAACCTAGAAAAAAACAATACCGAACTAAACCAAACAACATTGATACCGGTGTGCATTCATTTTGTAAGAAAAAGTTATGTTTAAAATCTTAATAAAAAATAATATAATATTAAAAACTTAGAAAATACAATATTAAAAAAAATTAAACCACTATTCATGGACACTTTCAAATAATATGTATAATGTTAAAGTATGAAAGTAAAAAAACCAAAAGGCCACTGAAAGACAAAAAAAAAATTCTCACTTAATGTACATGTAACTTCTCATAGTAATATATTAAATTAAACTAGTATTAAGCACCTCCGCATTGCGACGGGGGCGAGCACTAATGTCACACTACCGCCAGCGACCACCGACACGGAAGTTGCGGCATGTTAATGCGAATAAATTAAACCAGAACGTAAAACATAGAATAAAATAACTAAGTTGATCTAGGACTCGTGCGTTACGATGAAGCTGCGTCTATTTTTTCCCGTTTGAAAAGGTTCATCGTAATCTATCTTTTTATCTAATAAATGGGGATTAAGGCTGATGTCATAAGACAACCCTCCACCAATCATAAACAGTTATTTTAAAAAGGGTGATGTCAATTCTTTAAAAATGATGTCATCTTTTTTTCTAAAACACATACATGACCACATAGATGTACACATACATACATAAGTTAACCAATAAAACGATTTTATATTTAAAATTAAAATTGTAATTACTTTTAATTAATACCAATTCCTGCATTTAATTGGGCCAACCCTTCTCCCCCAATTAAACCCTTCTCCTCCTTGCACACCATTTTCCCAATTGAAATTCGAATTTGTTATGTAGAAATCGATACTCCATTCAATACTCAAAATAGTCTTTAAATACTCAACATCATAATCAGATTTCATATTCCTCTTTGTCATTTTACCTCTTTCGTATATTTTCGATCTCCTATATTCGTCATTGCAACCATCCAACAATGTCTAACGATTCCTGCAGTTATATTCATCAAATATCTACCGAGAAAGATACATGGAAGTTGAAGGTTCGAGTATTACGTTTGTGGAGGCAAGCGTATCAGATTGACATGATTTTGATGGACGAAAAGGTATTCTGGATAATACAAATTCTTATGTTTTTATTTGTATTTTTTTATAGAAGATCTTATGTTTATGTTTCTTATCTTTTGTTTTAATTAGGGTGATAAGATTCAGGCCACCGTAAAGAAGGTGTTGATGTGTGTGTTTGAAAACCAGCTTGAGGAGGGTAGTGTGGTGGTTCTCAGCAAGTTTGGT
Organism: Helianthus tuberosus; assembly: GCA_030545235.1. Taxonomy (NCBI): domain Eukaryota; kingdom Viridiplantae; phylum Streptophyta; class Magnoliopsida; order Asterales; family Asteraceae; genus Helianthus; species Helianthus tuberosus. The sequence goes on from CM060363.1 coordinate 4,173,974, forward strand.
GTTGGTGAGATGAATGACAAGTTTCCTGTAATCAAGCATTCCTATAAGCTCATATTCTACCATCATACAAATGTCAAACGTTGTGAGAATTTCGACGGGCCTTTATATGATTTTCAGTTTGTTGACCTACATGAGATTATAAATCGTGAGGTTGAAGTTGAATCAACCGTCGGTTAGTTATCTTTTTTTAATTTTTTTTATTTTTTGTATTTCACGTAACTAAATATACTTGCTCATTTATTTTATTGGTGATGCGTTAATGTTAATGTTACTTATCTTTGTGTTTTTTCCCTTTTTAGATGTGATTGGTTATGTTGTATCTACTACCAATATGGAAGTTTTTAATCGGTCTGGAAAGGAAAGCAAGAGGATAAGTTTTGGGATTGTTAACTTTACGTATGACTTTTATAGTTATGTTTGTACAATTACGTTCCTTCCTTTGAAGTTGCATACCTTTTAGGTTTATTCTTATGTTTGTATCTGTTTTATATGCCTTTATGTTTTCTTACATCCTTTTGTTCTGTTGTTAGTGGAGACACCATTGGTTGCACTTTGTGGGATAATTTTGCACAACAGTTTTCCACGTTTATTCAAGGTTATTCATGCGATGCCGTTGTCATTGTTCTAATTCAATTTGCTGAAGTTAAGAATTGGAGAGGTACTCTATAACCATCATTTATCATCTATCATAGTATATATTAATTTCTTAAATATTACTGCAAAAGTTTAAAGATGTTTTCCCTTTACTGTTGTAGGCAACCCAAATATTCAAAATGCATTTTTTGGTAGTCGTTTGTTTATCAATGATGATATTGAGGAAATTACAACTTTCAGGAATAGGTCAGTCAATCTTTATCTCCATTTACATTAGATAGCTTTTAAAGATTTATAAGTATTGTTTTATTTACATTTAGTGTCAATCCACTTATTATTTACAATGATTGTTTACTGTTTTTTAGGCTCATTGAAGGTGGCCAAGTTGAAGGATCTTCACAGATTACACAAGCTTCGTTGTCCAGTCAAACTGTTTACTCTTCTCGTGAAGAATTCCTGAAGAAGTATGAGAGAAAGTCTGTCGAAGAGATTTGGAACGTCGCCGTTGTAAGTCATCGTTGTTTATTTTTTTGTAGTATTTATGTTCCGGAATACAAGTTAAACAATACTTTATTTGCAGGAATCTGTCTTTGTTGTTCTTGGTACTATAAGGTCCGTTGAGGAAGATTTTGGATGGTTTTCTGTTGGCTGTTCCAAGTGTAGCAAAAAGGTGATTCTTGCTTCTGATGCTGGTGGGTTTAATGATATAGATGCAGATGATGCTGCATCTGATGTTGGTGTACTTTACTGTCCTAAGTGTAAAATCCGTTCTCCAACAACTATCCTTAGGTACCCTTATTCTGATATTATGTTCATTTCAACATATGTTTATAATCATATGTTTTAATTTATTAGTTTGATTATAATTTTTGTAATTGTAGATACAAGATACGTGTGAGGGTTCAAGATGCAACAGGCACTCTATCTTTTGTTATGTTTGACAAGGATGTTTCCAAAGTTATAGGGAGGTCTGCTCGTGATATACATGATCAACAGCTTAGGGTATGTTTGTAAAATTTATTTTTTTAATATATAATAAAAAAATAATAATACTAAATTATTAATCTTAGGATGGAGAGGAAAATGTCTGCCCAAGGGAAGTTAAACAGTTGGTTGGTAAGAGATACATTTTCAAAATTGAAATTTCAACTTTCAATCTGACGTCCAACTATCATGTTTATACTGTATTGAAACTGTGTGATGACAATGAAATAATAAAAATCATGTTGGAAGATGATGCCACCGAGCAGGTTAACTTGTATTCTAATGTAATCAATATTATCATTCAAATTTCTAATTATCTTTTTTAGATTAAATAAATCTAACTTTATCTCATTTTATTAAAATACAGGATGTGGAAGATGTCAATTCTGAACCCGCATCTGGATCCTGTATGTGTTTCAAGGTAATAAGTTATAAATTCTTTATTAAATTCAAACATCCTTTTCATAATAATTTTTTTTCACTATTATGAATTAGGATATTTTTTGTTTGTGCATAGGAGGCCTTTTCTTTTACCGAAGACTCGGAAGTCCCTACTGATGCTGCCAATGATGATGCCACAAGTCCTCAAGCTGCTAAACGTTCAAGTGATGTTTCAAAAGATGAAAACGGGGAGTCTTCTTCAACAAAACGAAGGCTTCTGAATGTCAAAGCCGGGAAGTGAACGTTATTTTTATTCTGATTATGTGTTTGTTTTTTTGGTACTAATCGTTGAAGAATTAAATTTTGCTACTTTCTCTGCATATTTTATATGCAAGTTCCGAACAATTATTCTGGTCCTATTTTTGTTTAATGTTGATCTATTAAGTTACTTTTTGCTTATGTTGTTTATATATTTTGATTTATTTATTCATGTTTTTGAAGTTTTTTAAATCATTTAAAGTAGCCTAAATTATGATGTTAACAAAATAAATCTTCATATTTAAAATGGCAGTTTTTTTTCTCTTTAACCTAAATCTTGATGTTTTCAACATCAAAGTTGATATTTTAAATGGCTCTTCGTTTTATCCACTTAACCTAAATCTTTATGCTTACAAAATAAATCTTGATGTTTTAAATGCCTTTTCGTTTTCTCTTAATCTTTATCTACAAGTTTTTGAAGTAAACATTCAATGAAGCCATGCAAAAGTGATGATAATTATTTAAAAACCCACAAAAATTAATAGCAAACAATCATTATGTTAAACAAAGTGCCGTTCAAAATAAAATATGTTAATAAAGTGTCATTGCTAATTGTTAATGTAATTACTGTAGACATAATTATTAAACTTTAACACTCACCTTTAGCTAACCTTTTTTCAAGTTAATACCAAAAGACAACATTGGTAATTGTTAATCTAATTAATGTAGACACAATTATTATACTTTAACTCTCATCTTTATCTAACTTTTTTCCAACTTAAGGCTAGAGGGTATGGGGTACGTCCCCGGAACGTCCAGGACCGGCGATGGTCCAAACACCGTGCCGCCCCGATCGTCCCCGTCCTCAACGTCGAGAGGAAGACGTTTGAGACGGGCAGAAAATGACAAAAAAGATGTGGGGACCGAGATGTTATGACCGTTCAAATAAAAAATTAAATTCAAAACTTTCGGGTTCACCGGAATCGGAAAATCGGAACGGATAAATGAAGAAGAAGATGGCTTTTGTTGTGTTTCAAAAGTCAAAACTTTCGATAATTACCATATTAGTCCTTGAGGTTAAAGACTTTCTTCAAAACTCTTAACCTTATAGTTTCTAAAGTTTACAATAATGGCAGAGTTTATATATACAACAATAAATTGATTAATTTTTTAGTTTAGTTATAATAATTAATTTTATGTATAACAAAACAAATAGATTTTTAAGTTTATGTTTTTTTTTTAAATTTATTAGGATTTTTTTAAGTTTATGTATTGTGTTTTAATATTAATGAAAATATTTTCTTAATTTATTTATTAAATGTTAAAAGTAGTGGAAGATTAAAAAAAAAATTGGTGGGGTAGGATCATCTAGGACCATCCTCCATACCCTCTAGTTTTGTGGGATGGATCATTCTTGGGAGGACTATGATGTGGCGCCTACGTGGCGGATCATCCTCCCTTGGAGGACCATCACCATGCCCTCTAGCCTAATAAGAAAAGGTAGGTTATCATTGTTTTATTTTTTGTAATTACTTAATTATTAAGTTTTCTAATTAATGATAATTATGCCAAGTAATTACATATATGTTTTAGTTTTAAGTACATCATTAGTTTCATCCTCATTATATGCATTCGAAATGAATAGTCACACCAGAAATCAGTTTCATCAAAGCACATCCAAACCTCCTCCTAAACGTAAATCTTCAAGTTTGTTTCAACAATCAGAAGTTCATGCTGATTCTAATGCAGTAAACTCACGTCGGCAATCAGAAGTTCATGCTCATTCTAATGCAGTAAACTCACGTCGGTTAACAAGAACACCTCTAACAGATGTTACAAACGGTTAGTTTATAGTTCATCTTCTATAACGAAGTTTATTGTTTTATTTACAAGATATCTCATTCACTTTCTTTTTGCAGTTCCTGTTAAACGTGTACCTAAACACAACTACAAACGTTTGTTGCTTGAAGAACCGTTGGGAGTTAAAAAATCCGATGAAGTTATACATAGGAGTTATCGTCGTAATAAAGGAAAATCGGCTACACCTCTACCAAATTCTGAAAACAGTCCACCCTATTTATCCCAACCTCTTTCTTCGTGTGTTTCAGCCGTTGCAGTACAAAGATACATCTTTGTCCCAACTTGAAACATCAATGTTTTTAAACAATCAACACTATATTCTCTGACAAATCAGATATATCAACACTATAAACCGATTGCAGAAGTTTTACACAAGAATTCTACAAGCAATCCGAAAATATTCAACAAACTATATTTCAAACAACATTACGTCAGATCGTTACTTAGACGCAATTCATCCAAAACAAAGAAAAGTTCATATAAATCTTATTATAAAACTAACAAAACAACTTTGTCTACACTTTCTCTATTTCAACATCACCACATTATGATTTTGATGCATTTAATCGAAATCAAGAAACCAAAACCCAAATGTAAAACCAGGAAAGTAAAATACCGAAGATAACAAATGGTATTACCTGATCGGAACCTTCAAACCGCTGATCGCCAAGGATGGAGAAGAAAGTGAACAGTTGCCTTGTGAACGAGAGTTGTTGATGAAAGTTGTATTGGGATTGTTAATATTTGTTTATAAAAACCTTTATAATCAGGATTCTTAAAAAGAGTTATTTAATTAATCAATCTTTTTATATTTGATTTATAATCAATCTTTTTTTTGGAAGTCAAGTTTTTATTATTTATTAGGAAATTTTATAAATGTATATCTTTTCTTTTTAACTTTTAATAAATTAATAGATAAGATTTTATTAAACAAATTCTTTTTAATAGAATGTAAGATGTATTCTTATCTCATCTGTCACACCCCAACCGATGGCGGAATCATCGGGGCGCGACACTAGGCGAATCAGATTGCTCAAGAGAATCCATAACAACTATAAAGAGACAATATTTATTACATTTGTTATCCCATACTAACAAACAATACAATCACATAAGTTATCATAGATTTCTTGTCCTCTCGAACAATACAAATCCGACAACCTAGATTTTAAGTGAGTTTCTAGACTTCCTAGCTTGATTTGATGTAGACTGCGACTAAACCTGCAACATACGTTAAAACAACATCAATACAAAAGTATTGGCGAGTATACAAGTTTTGATAGCGAAACATAGTAGATAAAAAGTGCTGCGAATTACCACATACATAAACGAGATACCTCAACACATATATTAGACAGATACTACCGGCTAAGTCACTCGAGCTGCGATTGCGATTGCTATTCATCCTAACTAGACCCCTTCGGGTACTATAGTACTATACTTGTTAAGGCGGGACCTCGCGAGTAAAAGTCCTAACACATATGTAACTAGCATCACGTGTAAATATGCTTAACAGTCATTCGCAATTGATAAACAGTTTGATTGAATAATTTATTTTGTTAAATTCGATTTGATAGGAACGTATGTTACACCCAAAATGCGATAAAAGGGGTTTGAGTATACTCACAGTTCATGTTCACCAAGTAACACAATCTTGGATTGAAGGGAGCGCGTCTGAGATTAGCCTGATTACAGAATGATAGCGTAAGCGTTGAACGGTGCGTTAAGCGGTGGTGAGTGATTCAAGTGTCGAATGGTAATACGATCGGTTGGCCACTCGATCGGATGTCAATCCATTCGGATGGTCATCCGATTGGATGGCCATTCGATTGGATTGACATTTGTTTGAGATGGAGGTGTTTGTGTAAGATAGCTTTGAAGTTTTTGTTGTAGCATTTTTTAAAACAGAGAAGTATCTCTACCTTTCAGGTCCTCGATCGAATGGTCGTTCGATCGGATAGCGATCCGATTGGCAGGACACTTAGTGAGAACAAGTTCATAGCAGGATTGCCACTCGATCGGATAGCAATCTGATCGGATGGAAATCCGTTAGAAACTGATGTTCTTTGAAAATTTATGAAAATGATTAAGTGTCGAAGATCCAAATGTCAATTGATCGGATGGTCGTTCGATCGGATGGCAATCCGATCGGACGGCAATCCGTTCGACGTTCAAATCCTTGAAAGTTTGAAGAAAATGTCTAAGTGTGGAACCAAGTGCAATCCGATCGGATTGCAGTTCGATCGGATGGCAATCCGATCAGATGGCAATCCGATCGGACGGCAATCCGTCCCAACGAATCTGATCGTTTTGAACTTGATTATTTTAAAAGTTTGTGATTTGATCGAGACGGTATGACACGCTTTAAACAATGGAACTCCACCAAGGCTAAGTCATCAGATCGGATGGGAATCACCCCGTCCGATCAGTTAATTGTCCTTGACGGTTGTTCGGGTTCAACCTGTTAACCGGTAATCTCGTCGATAGGAATCAGTTCTTAATCCGACACTTCACTAGAGAATGAGTAGAAGGCCTGATCGAGCTCCGATTCTATTGGTTTTGAGTAAAGAAGTTAAGAAAGTTTGCCGAAAGCTTGAAATACTTAGATTCGGCTTAGATCTAGGTGAGATTAGTGCTTATATGCCGTGGAATCCATTAGATCTGAACTGTTCTTGATGAGATGAGGTCACACTTCCTTGTTCCTAAGAACTCCATGATGACATCACCTTAGAACGCCCCAAATCAGAGGATTTTACGGTGGAAAAGTGAGATTTGATGTTGGAAAAGATGAAGGAGTGTGTGTAGATCATAGAAGTATAAGATTGGAGGTAGAAACTTACAAAAATCGCGAGAAATCGAGAGAAAATAGCCTCAAAGCGTGCTGGTTGAGTGAGAGCTGTCACATCAATGTTCAAGTGATGTGACAAGTGCTATTTATAGGTGAAGAGGAGAGAAGGTGATAGAGTGCCATGGATCGGATGGCAATCAGATCGGATGGCAATCAGATCGGATGGCCATCAGATCGGATGGCCATCAGATCGGATGGCCATTCGATCGAATGGTCATTCGATTGGTGGTCTCCGGCGATTTGCGTTTCGATGTTTCGTTTCATTCGTTAAGCGTTGCGATAGTTTAGTCACACATTTTCATACCCACATTCATATATTTATTATAATTAGTCACATAGGGTCATATAAATATCCACATTTCAAAGTCTGCGTTGCGATAATCGAGTTGCGCGTTTCGAATATGCGTTGCGTTGCGACACATCACGGCTATCGAGGAGGGTAGAATAGGTCCTCACTCAATGTCATCGTGAGTGTTAGTACATGCGATGTGATGTGTTATAGCGATAAAGTATGCGTAATATTCGAAAATACTACGAAGTAGCGATGTATTTGATATGGCTACATTATGATCCGAATCTCTAGTGCTAGGCGTAACGAGTATAGCGAGTAGTAACAGCGCACGAACGTGCAAGTTGTTACATTCTCCCCTGCTTTAGGAAATTTCGTCCCGAAATTAATCCACAAGAAGGGTTGCGAAAATTGATGCGAGTGAGAGTAACGATAAGAGCGTCTAAATAAAGAGCGATCAATTGAAATTCGACGAGCGAGTGCGTTGCGATGACTGACAATGGCAGCGAGTAAGGCGATTTGTATAACAAAAGATGGCAACACGAAAAGCGATCCAAAAGTGTTTTGAATTCTCGAAAAGGTTGATTAATTCAAAAGGTTGGAGGAAACTTATTTATGAAAAATCTTCCCACTGTGTGGTGTCAAACTGTTTTGATGTTCACACCAGCGCCATGAGAGGAGTTTTATTAGGTTACTAAAATATTTTAGGGTGATTAAAACCCGTTTTACGAAATTTTCTCATCACGCGGCATTAACTTGAGTCGATTGTCACACCAACGTTACAAGAAAATCTCGTTTTGTGCAAGGATTTTGATTAAATTTTTAGAAAATGTTTGTAAGAAAAAGCTTTGTTTACACAAAGGTTTTAAATAACATCAAAGATCTTAAATTTAAAGTCGGCACCGCATGGCACTTTCCCACGAACTCAGTTCAGCGACACGTGCGAGTGCGATGAGCGGTAAGCGGTACGCGATAATTGATGGCACAACACCAACATAATGAGCGAAGACGGCGGCTGTAACACCCCGTGTTTCGAAAGTCAAAGTCAAGATTGAAGTCAAAGGAAGAAAAGATTGCTAATTGCGATCTGTCATTCCTTGCTCAACTACTGTTTTGACTTCTTTGACTTGTAATCGAATCTATTATTTATTCGCTTTAGTTGTATTATGTGGGGTATCTATTAATAATCGAGGTTTAATCGCATATTTATCGTTGATCAATTTATCGCTAATCGCTATCGCATTCGCAACTCGAATTATGTGTTCTGGATATTGTTTTACGTGTGCGTGCTACTTATATTTTACTTGTGCATGTTATGTTTATGTTGAGGAGAATCGAAATCGCAATCTATCACATCGCAATCAAATCGCAAACGCTAAACGCAAGTTGATTATAGTGATTGTATGTTAGATATAGTAGTTATGTTATTTGTGTAACTAATGGGTAATACTATCGCATCGCTCGCTCGAATCGCATCGCAACGATCAACACGCGAATCGAAACGACAAAACTCGTCGCGTCGAACACCAGGATCGAGTTGCCACCCAATCGACCCGACACTTCCCCACTTTCCTTTTTGGGAAACCCTATAAATACCCACCTGTTACATCATTTGTGATGTGACAGCTCCTTGTTCGACCAGCCGACCTCAAGCACTCATTTCTCTTGATTTCTCTCGATTCTTGTAAGTTTCCAACCTAAATCTTGTACTTCTATGATCTACACGCACTTCTTCATCATTTTCACCTTTGAATCTTAACTTTTAACCGTGAAATCACCGGATTTGAGGTGTTCTAGGGTGATGTCATCATGTAGTTCTTATAAACTTCAAGGTTTGGCTTCATTCCACCAAGAACAACTTAGATCTGAAGGATTCATGGTGAAGAGGATTGAAAGAAGGTTTTCCAACTTTCTTTCAACTCTTTTACACTCAATGCACTCAAAACCGATAGAATCGGAGCTTGTTCTGATCTTCTACTCTTTCTTAGTGATGGGTTAGTTCAAGATCTGAATTCTATCCGAGAGATAACTGATTTTGGGTCTGAACATAAACAACCATCTCGAACTGTGAACCGGCTGGACTAGGGTGGTTCCTGATTCAATCGGGTCACTTGGGTCGAGATGGGGTTTCTGTTGTTTAAGCAAGTTATCATAACGTCTCGTTCAAAACTGCAAAATCCTCAATGAAATCAAGTGTCAAGACGATCAGGACGTTGGGACGGATTGCCGTCCGATCAGATTGCCATCCGATCAACCGGCCATCCGATCGGGTTACACTTGGTTCCCCACTTAAACTTTTATTAAAACTTTTCAAGGTTCTGACGTCGAACGGATTGCCGTCCGATCGGATTGCCATCCGATCGAACGACCACCCGATGATGAGACGTTTGGGACTTTGGTACTTAGTCAATTTTCAACATGTTCAATGCATACGGATTGCCACCCGATCGGATAGCCATCTGATCGAGTGACCGTCCTGCTGTGAACTTGTTCTCAACTAAGAAGCCTCGCCAATCGGATCGCCGTCCGATCAAACGACCGTTCGATCGATCGACCTGAAGGGTAGAGATACTTCTCTATTTTCAAAATGCTACAACGAAAACTTCAAAGGACAAACCATCATACACAAACACATCCTTACCAAACGAGGTGTCAATCCAATCGAATGGCCATCCGATCGGATGACCATCCGAATGGATTGACATCCGATCGGATTGCCATCCGATCGGATTACCATCCGATACTTGGTTACTTCTCACTGTTTATCGCGCCGCTCATCGTTTATGCTATCGTTAACTGTTCAGGCTAATCTCTCAAGCGCTCCCTTCAATCCAAGGCACTGTTTATTAAGTTAAACGCTATCTGTGTGTATACTCGATCCCTTTTTGCTTTATGCACTTTTGGGTGTTACATACGTTACTTATTCTAAATCACATCGAACACACAACGCAAACACTATTTACACGTTGACCATTAATGCATGTTATACGTGACTCGATGAATGCCTGTTTGTTATGTTAGCACATTGATTGTTGTCTACCTGCCTTAGCAACGATAGTACTATAGTTTGGACTCAGCACCTGTTCACTCAGGGGTTGTTAAGGACAATTACTTCACGTGTTCACAGTGGTGAACATGTGATGCGCGCTCGCTACTCGCAGTCAACTCGCAGTCATTGGTATTGATAGGATCTTTGTCGATAACTTACAAGCTTCACATTATACGTTGTACATGCTAGTTATGCGTAAACGATTTCGAACTCTATTATGCTATTATCAAACTTGTATGCTCACCTTTACACTATGTGTATTGACCTATATTTTAATGTATATGACATGTGTTTAGGATGCTGTGCTTTGCTTGCTATTTGATGGAACCGAGCTTAGGAGAGTCTAGAAACAAACAAAGACAATCATTTCTTATTTGAATCTGAGTTGTCGGAACAGTTTTATTTGTTTTGGAGATATCTATGTCTGTAATAACTTACTTGCTTAATAGGTTATGGTATGGGACATAATGTTTAACTATTCGGTAAAGTAGTTGTTATGGAATTTCTCTTGAACAATCTGTTTCACTCAGCGCCATGCCCCGATGTTTCCGTCATCGGTTGGGGTGTGACAGATTGGTATCAGAGCCATAACTATAGGGAATTAGGCAAGACTCGACCTAGTCCGGGTCGATGTCTTAGAGACGACCTAGTATATAGTCTAAGTACCAACAGACCGACTTATGCATGCCTAGTAGGGGTTTGTACGAGCTTACTCGCTAATTCTTGCTATTCGAACTCGCTGTACACTACACATTTGCGCGAACATCGCATACTACAGTTCTGCGCAAGATCAGCTTTTCCCAAGGCTGATTACACACACAAACGAACGATCTGGTTAAGATTAAGTGTGAAAACCGCAAACTCTCGATCATATTACTCGTTCAAATTGCTATTTTTACTATAAAACAAGAGAATTTGCGTTGAATCAGGAGTGAAATCCATACTTCGACGCAAATCTTCTTATCTATCCCATGATTTCATCACACAAAACAGGAATGTAGTCGCTAAGTTAGGGGTGAAACCCGAACCTTGATGACTCGTTCTACTCTCTAATGTGGTTTTACAAAATTCTCACCAAAGTCTCGACGGACTCCAACGACTTGGGTCACCCTGTGACTTGAAGGATGCGTGCCGATCGCTCAAATCGAAGCGAGAGCACAGTCCCGAAGGCCAAAGTGTGCACTTACAAGTCCTTGAGAATAGTCGAATCACTTTGGATAGTCTATCTAGCCCAGACAATCTATCCTCGAATTTTATATGTTGCGATTCTGGAATTGCCGCAGCTAACTCTGTGACTTATCGATTTTATGTGAATTTTATGTGATTTCATGTTTCAATTTTGGTGAATTATTCGTTTTTGCTGTTCATTTCGATCAACACGCACGACTCGGACTGCACGTCTATCTCAAAACGTTAACAAATCGTTGCTGCTCGTGGATGATCGCATGCTATATTGCTCGCTTATGCTATACTACTCGTTGTGTACTCGATACTCGCAATCGCTGTGATTAATCGCTATACGTGCTGTGAAGGATAGGGAATACGTGCAACATATAGTAAGGTTTCTGTGTTCTGACTGCCTTATGTGCTTATGTGCCTTACGTGCCTACTTGTTTTCTGTGACCTACGTGATTATGTGCTTATGTGTTTATGTGCTTATATAAATGGACGTGTTCCTGAGCTTTATGGTGAATCGCTAGACTATACTAGGAATAATCGAATAGTGTTTTGAATCCTATGGCGCTGTCTGTTGCAGACAATGTCGTCATCTGGATCCCTACACTCACGAGCTGCTAGGCGTAAGCACGCCGACAAGCGACTTGCTTCTCTCGTCGCCAACCAAATCGCTAAAGTCATCCCCCAGATCGTGAGTAAATTAAATGAAAATGAAAGCAAATCTTCTGAAGAGTCCAGGACCGATACTCCCAAAGCTGCTTTCAGCTTCAAACAGTTCAAAGCCTGCGGACCGAAAGAGTTTACTGGTGAAGATGGTCCTATGGCCATGTTCCAATGGTTTGATTCTATCGAAGTCACCCTGCGCCAGAGTGGCTGTCCTGATGATCTCCGCACTCTGAACGCAACTAGCGTCTTCTAGTCCCGCGCTTTAGTGTCACACCCCCAAAATCCACGCGCGGAGTATCACCGCTTGGAGGTGCGACTGACCAGGATCAAGCCACCAATCATATTGAACAATGTAATTAATAAATGTAAATCAACCAAACAATATGAAAGGTGTTCAAACAATAGTATAGTAATGTTTAGCGGAAGCATAAATGTAAAACCCAACATAAGTATTAAGTTCGTAATGTCATAAAAGTTTAACATGGCATCCACGATCCATGTCCACAACGTCCGCGCCTCCCTGTGCAAGCTCCATGGGTACCTAACGACCTCCAAGGCATGTAACAACGAGTCAACAACAAAGTTGAGCGAGTTCACAGTTGGTTGATTAGTTATAGTATTCGTTTCGTAAACCGTATGTTTGTTTAGTAACCAATGTATCGTATTTTGTATCGCGGCCTTCCCGGCATGTTTGCGAAGATTAGTGGGGGTTTCCCATTGTCACACCCCGATTTCCACGTGTCACCGGTGGGCCCGGTGGGGGATCATCGTGACGTGGTTGGCAACATAATAGTCAAACAACACAATATATAAATGCACAGCGGAAGCAAAAGATAAATTATATTACAATCCGAATATAAAGTAATATCAAGTATTACAACGGAAAGTAAAGGATCCACAGGCGGATCTTAAAAATATAAACATTGTTCAACAGACTTTAGACGCTTAGAACTTGCAAGATTCCTTATTAACGTCCTGAGCAGCTTCCAGCCTATTACGTACTTGTACCTGTCACTTAGACTTTTGAAAATACGTCAGTTTTCACTGGTAAATACACTCAACTGACTCATTTGAAAAGAGTTTAAGAAAATTGATTTCGATGCACCAGGCACAAAATATTTTGACACTTTGATTAAAATGCACAGAGGCAAAATTAATCTTTTATACTTGATTAAGATGCACAGAGACAACATTAACCTTTTATACTTGTATACTTGGGACAAGCTATATTTCATGTTATCAGTTTTACATAACTTGCCCTACATACGGGGCCCGGTTCTATGCCGGTTCATGATTAACCGACACACCACTATTCCCTTATTGGGAATCCCTTATTGGGTATAATTTATTAATAAGCATATGGCATCTGTCAGGTGTATGCCTACACCCCGTGCTTAAGTCGTGGCCATTGCATTTAATGAGTCAAGGATATCCAGGACACGGTCGCATTAACCCCCAATGTTTCAGTCAAGCAATACGAATTAAAACAGGTTATTTGGATTTCCCGACTTATTGGTCTTTGAATCCCATACCTGACCATGCGGTATTTATATTATCGTATCCCAAGCCCGTAATAGGGAAAATAAGTTAAGAGTATTTACCTGAGCTAGCTTCTGTCTTAAATAGCAAAAATTAATAACTCAGCCGTATTCACTTAAGTAAGCGTAGGTACAATTTACCGGAAAGCTCTAGTCTGGAATGATGGTATAAATAACCAATTAGAATGCTAACGGGTCTTTAATTAAGCCTAAGCTTAGACCGGTTAGTCTTAAGGAAATATACGGTTCAAACGCATGATTAAGCGAAGACCGGATAGAATGTGATTTAGACCCGACAAGTTCGGAGACTTGCTTAATATGGGTATTTCATACACATTCTGGATTCTGAGATAAAACCGTTAAGGTTTGACCCGTTTCGGCTAATTTATGTAAACTTGTTACATAAACCGAACCGAACGCGTGATAAGCGTAACGGGTAATAATGAGAGCCATGTATAGGTTTCCTAAGTTAATATGCTCCAAATATGTTGTGACATCAGTAAGATGTCTTTTATTATGCCCGAAATGTATTTAATCACAAACTATGCCCCGTAGGGGTAGTTTGGTCATTTTAAAGGTTGTAAAAGAGTTTAAGTGTCAACCTGAGTTACAGACCTGATGTAATCAGCAAATATACTCAATTTTCTAAGTTATATCAGTAGTTTAAAGTATATAAGTGAAATTTATCAATTACAACCAAACTATGCCCCGTAGGGGTATTTTGGTAATTTCACATAAGCCGAAAAGCTCAAAACTGAAGTCTGAGTTTATCAACCTTTGCATACTGTTAAAATATTATAATTTGCCTCAAATATCAGTAGGTATCACCCTTGGTATGTTTAAAACAGTTTTAGTACATACTATGCGTTAAAAACGCTTAAAAAGGCGATTAGAAGCCGTTTCCGGGTTTGATACTTAAATCTGATATTTTTATATTTCCAGAAGGCTTAAAATAATTTATTTATCATATGTGATCAGTAGCAAAAGGTTTGGAGTCGTTTAGATATGTAAAACTCATTTTATGGCCCGTAAGGGCAAAACCGACAATTACCGGATTAAGCCTACGACTAATAGTTATGCTCAGCCTAAAATTAATTAAAAATCTTTAAAAATCCCAAAATAATATAGTACATCAGTGGGTAATAAGTTTGATATCAAAAAGTAGGCTTAACTAGGCTATACGCTAATTACGCCGTTTAATTAACATAAAGCCTTCAATTTACGCTAATGAGCATAACTCTCAATCTACACCTCAAACTGATGTCAAACTTTGCATACAAGTTTATATATTAGTAACTAAGGTTTCTACACTTTTACATTTTCATAAATCACGTTTTAAGGTGTAAAGGGCATAATGGTCAACATATGAGCAATTAACGGAAACATGCATATTAATTGGTTAACTAATGAACCATGGTGTATAATCACCGAGGGTTATACTAGCATGTTACCTGGTCCAAATAAAGCTCTAAGGAATTTCTAAAACATGCTAAAACGGGTCAGAACTGAAAGTCAAAGTGAAAGTCAAACTATGCGACTTTCGGTTCCGAACCGGGTCTTTACAGAGAATTGTCGGGTTGAACATGTTTAGACATGTTCTTACACTAATTACAAAGTTATAACAATGATCCAACAGGTTGTATGTGTTCTTCATTGCTAATTATGCATAAATTAGAAACTAAGTATCCTGTTGACTTTTTAATAACAAGTTTGACCCGACATTTGACCTAGTTAGAGTGGGAATCAGGGGCAACCCTTTTAAGGTTTTATTACCCACATAATTACCAACTTATAACTACTTTTGATTCGACTAATCACTGGACCATTAGTGATTAATCTTAAAGTCAACCGTTAATTACGACGGTTTGACTTTTAAGCTAAAACTAAGCTAAAACTTAATTAAGAAAGGTTTAGCAAACTTACCAAGGTCCTATGCACGAAATGTGATCACTTGAGAGAAGGCTTAAGCTCCAGAAGTGATCAGGAATGCAAGAATGAAGTGTGAGGAACTTGGTTGCAACTTTGGTCCTTATATAGTGAGTTAATCACCATAAGAAGTTGACACATAAGGCTATGACTGACCATAACTCATCAACAAGTGTCCCTAGATGTTTAGGGGGTGTTTAGGGGTCAAGAGAGATGTGGAAAATCGGATATAAATCGATTGCAAGGGCTGTGGCAGGCAAGAAACCAAAAAAAATTGGATCAGAAGGACCCTCGCATGACGCGAAGGACCCTCCCTTGGGCTTCGCGTGGCGCGAGGCCTCATCTGACAAGATCTTAAATTTTTTATTTTTGTGTTATGGTCCTTGGCTCTTCAAACTTTGTTTAGACATCATTTTCTTGCACTTTGAGCCCTCCAAATTGATGTTTAGGGGCCTTAAGACATATACCCATTTTGTTAAGTCCCCGATTAACTTCATTGTTACCCGAAAAGTCCTAACTTTCAACGTTTACGCTTTAACCCCTCGCACACGAATTTGATCACAACTTGCTCATACGATAACGAAACTTTATGAAATTTATATCATGCATTCTAGTGAGCATAATTAACCGTTACAAAGCTTCGGGTTTGTCAAAAGGTCACTCAGAGGTAAAACTTAAACATGTTGACACATTTAACCCCTGTAGTTTGTAATCTCTCACTTTTAGCTTCGTACGATCCATGATTTATTCGTTTGAAGGTATGAGCATCATGTAGGGTTAATATATAATATATTTATTCACTATTGACATTTAGAATACGTTTATTTACATACTTTTCATGTTTGTCAACTTTCAGTCCTTTCATAACATTCTTTCACACGTTCAAACATATGACACGTGTCAACACTTTATAGGACGTGAATTTTCGAGGTGTTACATCCTCACACCCTTAAAAGAAATCTCGACCTCGAGATTTGTTAAAGTAAAGGAAGTATTTTCTTCCTAATAATGGCAACTTACAGATAATTAGGGATTTGTATGATCTTATTCGTTGTTTCCAATGCAACTTTCGGATCCAGATAAGTGGACTTTCCAAAGTCTCATCCATCCAACGGATGTCTTGATATTTCATCTATACAAGGTCTCCAAAGGAGTCACCTTGATACTTATATACAACTATTTAGGAAAAACTTATCTTAAAGTAAGATGGTTATTTCAACTATTGCTCAAAACAATTCTTAAGGAGTAGCTAATCCTTACAGTTGGTCGATCAGATCGATGATCCTGGGCAGCTGATGGCAAATTCTTAATCGTTGCCAAATTAGGGCTGCGGTAATTAGTATATCAACGATATGAATCGTCTTTCTTATTTAATAACATAACATCCTCAGAATATTGAGTCAGTCTATATGAGCCTATGTCTTAAAACTTACTTAATCAGGGTTTCGATTATTCCAAAATCAATATGGAATTTTCACAACACTCTAACCCAAAGCGGGATGTTAATCTTAACTCTACTTGCCTCTCGGGAGGTAAACAGGGTAGTCTTAGGAGAAGATAATCAAGGTACAAGGAGATTACAGAGATTTCCATATCTCAGGCTTCAGTTCACTCATCAACGCTTGTGTCTAATAAGTGACACATTTATGTTATGAGTCCACATATTTCTTTACCAGGGAATATTTATTTGGACAATTCCATTCTGGATATCTTCTTTGAATACTACTAGTCGACTTCAGTACAATATGACCATTGGGATATCTCAGGGGTTCCATGCATTAAACCTCCATACTGATCAGGCATGGAAGCAATCTATGGGACACACTAGGATACGCCAATCCTCATATGGCACTCTAATCAAACAGAGTTTGGCATTCGCAGGCGATATAAAATAATGGGAAAATAATAAAATAAAATAATATATATATTGTCGTACTCTTTCTGGGGAAGAGTACTCCAGATTCTTATGAAAGGATTATCTCCGGGGATGGGAGAGAGGGTCATTTAAGATTCCATGGGTAAATGATACCTCATTTTTAATATCTGAAGTTCTTATGAATGTAATCAAAAGTTGCTAAGCTTATGTTTTACTAAAGGTTTATTATCCCTTGCATTAACGTAAAATACTGAGCAGATACAATCAATGCTAAAAGGTAAAGACGTACCTAATGCTATTATTTGGGATGCACTGTCTCTGGCATTCAACCGCTAGTTTAGGCGTTTTCCTTTCTTATCCATCCCAGACTTAGCTGCTCCCTCCTTGGCAGCCTCAGGGCAATTAGTACTGATGTGCCCCTTTTCGCCACAGCTGAAACAGTTTGCATTCTTTATGTCCCTACATTCGTGGGACTGGTGACCAGTTCTTTTGCAAATGCCACATTGCTTTATCTTTTGGTTTGATCGACACTGTCCCCAGTGCCTTCTGTTGCAAGTTTTGCATGTAGGCTTCTTGTTGGAATCCTGTTGGTTATTGTTGAGCTCGGATTTGCTCTTCTTAGGATTCTGGGAGTTATCCTCCTCCCTTTTACGCTTCCCTTCTTCAGAGGCTTTGGCAGCTTTGTTTCTGACCACATCGAGTGTGAGAGATAGCGACAGATCTGCCGCCGACCTGAATGTAGTAGGTCTCGATGCTTTCACACTGGCCTTTATTTCTGGGGCTAAACCCCCAATAAAGCGAGCTATTCGCTTTGGTTCCAGTGTGATCAAATAAGGAACCAATCGAGACTTGGTATTGAAACTTGTAAGGTATGCTTGGCAATCTAAGTTCTCCATGACTAAAGACAAGAATTCAGTCTCGATCTTCTCAACTTCATGTTGAGGACAGTAATTTTCTCTGATAAGAGCAACGAACTGATCCCAAGTCATGTTGTACAAAGGGATCTTCCCGGTGGCTTGAATCAATGATCTCCACCAAGCTAAGGCCTCACCCTTAAATGATTGCGACACAAACTTGACCACATCCCTCTCAGCGCATCCGCTGATATCCACAACTGTATCCATCTCATCCAACCACGTCATACAATCTACAGCTCCTTCTTCCCCAGTGAAATCCCGGGGTTTACATGAAACAAAGTACTTGTAGGAGCAACCCTTATCACGGGGTCCTTGATTCAGTATGATCTGTTGAGACGGATCACTGTGATGATTAGAAGAGTGACGATCGTGACCAACTTTCTTGGGATTTTCCTTTTTGGGAGGTGGCTTGCTGTGAGCCTCAGAGTGTGTTTTAGGCTTTGAGTGCGGCGTAGATAGGGTCCTGCTTCGAGTCCCACTATATTCTTCGTATTGCCGTTCTAAGGCCTTTGTAATTGCGTCGTCTACCAACGCCTTCAATTCAGCACCCGTTAAATTAATTCGGGCGTTGTCAATATTCTCCACTGGATGGCTATTGACTTCGTCAGAATTAGCCATTTTAATTGAACTGTTACAGAAAACAAGGACAATAGTTTAATTGGGAGTTTATTATGGAATTGCCTTTTATGGCAATTCATTAACCATGGTAACGGAGACCATATTTGGTTAATTTATTAATCACATTTATTTAGGATTTCTATTATAATTTATCCTAATTATAAAACAATAACGGTTTTATTTAGGGCACAAAAGGCCTAGTCACAAGGACATTTTAAATTATAAGCTATGATTTCGGAGAATCAAAGCATAAAGGTTCGAATCTAGTTCATCACCTTTATCTGACAGGGAGTCATCGCTACCACTGTCTTTTGGCTCATGTAGAAATGAGCAAGGCCCGTAGGCACTATATTACCTAATGAATGGTCACAATATGATCATCTTAATTGATGATTTAAACCCATGATGCAGAGATCATTAAGTTGGGTTAGGAATCTTTTTGAAGAATCCAATAATAAGAATGACGTGTGTGATTTTAATGAATCACGTCTGCCAGGAGTGTTAACATATTTTCAGATGTCAACAGGGATACGAATCTTTTAAATAGGTCTTACCATCTTAGCCAGGTTTTTATAATGACACTCAGGCTAGGTTTCACACTTAAGATTCTTATTCATATGTATACTGGCAGGGAAGGAAGGATATTTATTTTATTCAGGATTTTTATCATAAATCCTAATTTACAAGTTAATAATAGCACAAATGGCCTAGTCGCGTAGACAAGTTTAATTTATAAGCCACGATTTCGGAGAACCGAGGCATTAAGGTTTGAATCAAAGTTCATTACCTTTTTCTTGACAGGGAGTTGTAGGCTACCGCTGTCTTTAGTCCTAATTGACGATACAATATGGCCCGTAGGCAAATTGATTGACATTACAAAACGATGTTTTAAGACAATAATAATCATCACATTGATGATAGTAGTCATGATAGTATTGATCATATTGACTATGAGGCTTGGGCATAGCCCGCCACCTTAGACAGGAACCATAATGGTTACAACTGTCATTGTCGTATTGACAATATAATAAAATATAGCCCGTAGGCACTTCATCACTAAGGATGTTAATAATTTGATCATCATATTGATGATATTAGTCATGATCACATTGATCATAAAGACTATTAGGCTTGAGCATAGCTCACCACCTTAGACAAGGAATCATAAAGATCACAATGTCTGTGTCTCAAATGGACAATACATTATAGCCCGTAGGCAAAACATCACTAAAGGATGATTATTTCAAATAAGGGAATTTAGATTAACCCCTTTTGTAAGGATGGCCTGTGTGACTTTAACTATTCACAGTTTACCAAAAATGTTAACATACTTACAGATGTTAACAGGGATTGGAATCCTTTGGATAGGTTTTACCGTCTTGGCCATGTCTGCAATAACATTTAGGCTAGGTTTTACCATCTTGGCTATGTCTGCATTGACATTTAGGCTAGGTTTTACCATCTTGGCCATGTCTGCATTGACATTTAGGCTAGGTTTTACCTTTAAGATTCCTTTAATATTTAATGCAGAACAATCCTAAATTGAAATGTTAACAAGGATCTGAATCTAATTGTGGAACTACCGTCTTGGCCCTGTCTTAAAATGACACATGAGCTAGGTCTTATCCTTTTTAGATATTGCCATTTTATTATAATGGTAGATTTTATAATATAGGAATGATATTTTTAATTTATTTAATATTTCCTGATTAGGATGAATATTTAGTCATTCCACTATGAAATTAAAATTCAGGTTTGCCCTAAAAGGGACTTTGAAAGGAATAATGTTGTCCTTGAAGGGACTGAAAAATAAATATGTCCTTAGAAGGACTATTAAGGAAACGATCTTCAGCAAAAGGAGTTTCTTCTTCATTTAATTCCTGAATGCTTTCTCCGTGGTTGCACGTTTCATCCTGGTCGCGGTTCGAAGCTCAGCATTTCAAGGCTCCGGATGTGGAGAATTCTTATTACAGCTTCTTCGCTTGGCGACGTATAAAATTTGGAAGCAAAAATTTCCAGATTAGGATTTGAGAATAATCCTATGTTAAGTCTAGACTCAGAAGGTCAAGGAATGTGCTAATGTGTCATTGAGATTAAACACAAGAAGCTAGTGTTTAATTCACTCAATGTTGGCTCTGATACCAACCTGTCACACCCCGATTTCCACGTGTCACCGGTGGGCCCGGTGGGGGATTATCGTGACGTGGTTGGCAACATAATAGTCAAACAACACAATATATAAATGCACAGCGGAAGCAAAAGATAAATTATATTACAATCCGAATATAAAGTAATATCAAGTATTACAACGGAAAGTAAAGGATCCACAGGCGGATCTTAAAAATATAAACATTGTTCAACAGACTTTAGACGCTTAGAACTTGCAAGATTCCTTATTAACGTCCTGAGCAGCTTCCAGCCTATTACGTACTTGTACCTGTCACTTAGACTTTTGAAAATACGTCAGTTTTCACTGGTAAATACACTCAACTGACTCATTTGAAAAGAGTTTAAGAAAATTGATTTCGATGCACCAGGCACAAAATATTTTGACACTTTGATTAAAATGCACAGAGGCAAAATTAATCTTTTATACTTGATTAAGATGCACAGAGGCAACATTAACCTTTTATACTTGTATACTTGGGACAAGGTATATTTCATGTTATCAGTTTTACATAACTTGCTCTACATACGGGGCCCGGTTCTATGCCGGTTCATGATTAACCGACACACCACTATTCCCTTATTGGGAATCCCTTATTGGGTATAATTTATTAATAAGCATATGGCATCTGTCAGGTGTATGCCTACACCCCGTGCTTAAGTCGTGGCCATTGCATTTAATGAGTCAAGGATATCCAGGACACGGTCGCATTAACCCCCAATGTTTCAGTCAAGCAATACGAATTAAAACAGGTTATTTGGATTTCCCGACTTATTGGTCTTTGAATCCCATACCTGACCATGCGGTATTTATATTACCGTATCCCAAGCCCGTAATAGGGAAAATAAGTTAAGAGTATTTACCTGAGCTAGCTCCTGTCTTAAATAGCAAAAATTAATAACTCAGCCGTATTCACTTAAGTAAGCGTAGGTACAATTTACCGGAAAGCTCTAGTCTGGAATGATGGTATAAATAACCAATTAGAATGCTAACGGGTCTTTAATTAAGCCTAAGCTTAGACCGGTTAGTCTTAAGGAAATATACGGTTCAAACGCATGATTAAGCGAAGACCGGATAGAATGTGATTTAGACCCGACAAGTTCAGAGACTTGCTTAATATGGGTATTTCATACACATTCTGGATTTTGAGATAAAACCGTTAAGGTTTGACCCGTTTCGGCTAATTTATGTAAACTTGTTACATAAACCGAACCGAACGCGTGATAAGCGTAACGGGTAATAATGAGAGCCATGTACAGGTTTCCTAAGTTAATATGCTCCAAATATGTTGTGACATCAGTAAGATGTCTTTTATTATGCCCGAAATGTATTTAATCACAAACTATGCCCCGTAGGGGTAGTTTGGTCATTTTAAAGGTTGTAAAAGAGTTTAATTGTCAACCTGAGTTACAGGCCTGATGTAATCAGCAAATATACTCAATTTGCTAAGTTATATCAGTAGGTTAAAGTATGTAAGTGAAATTTATCAATTACAACCAAACTATGCCCCGTAGGGGTATTTTGGTAATTTCACATAAGCCGAAAAGCTCAAAACTGAAGTCTGAGTTTATCAACCTTTGCTTACTGTTAAAATATTATAATTTGCCTCAAATATCAGTAGGTATCACCCTTGGTATGTTTAAAACAGTTTTAGTACATACTATGCGTTAAAAACGCTTAAAAAGGCGATTAGAAGCCGTTTCCGGGTTCGATACTTAAATCTGATATTTTTATATTTCCAGAAGGCTTAAAATAATTTATTTATCATATGTGATCAGTAGCAAAAGGTTTGGAGTCGTTTAGATATGTAAAACTCATTTTATGGCCCGTAAGGGCAAAACCGACAATTACCGGATTAAGCCTACGACTAATAGTTATGCTCTGCCTAAAATTAATTAAAAATCTTTAAAAATCCCAAAATAATATAGTACATCAGTGGGTAATAAGTTTGATATCAAAAAGTAGGCTTAACTAGGCTATACGCTAATTACGCCGTTTAATTAACATAAAGCCTTCAATTTACGCTAATGAGCATAACTCTCAATCTACACCTCAAACTGATGTCAAACTTTGCATACAAGTTTATATATCAGTAACTAAGGTTTCTACACTTTTACATTTTCATAAATCACGTTTTAAGGTGTAAAGGGCATAATGGTCAACATATGAGCAATTAACGGAAACATGCATATTAATTGGTTAACTAATGAACCATGGTGTATAATCACCGAGGGTTATACTAGCATGTAACCTGGTCCAAATAAAGCTCTAAAGCATTTCTAAAACATGCTTAAACGGGTCAGAACTGAAAGTCAAAGTGAAAGTCAAACTATGCGACTTTCGGTTCCGAACCGGGTCTTTACAGAGAATTGTCGGGTTGAACATGTTTAGACATGTTCTTACACTAATTACAAAGTTATAACAATGATCCAACAGGTTGTATGTGTTCTTCATTGCTAATTATGCATAAATTAGAAACTAAGTATCCTGTTGACTTTTTAATAACAAGTTTGACCCGACATTTGACCTAGTTAGAGTGGGAATCAGGGGGAACCCTTTTAAGGTTTTATTACCCACATAATTACCAACTTATAACTACTTTTGATTCGACTAATCACTGGACCATTAGTGATTAATCTTAAAGTCAACCGTTAATTACGACGGTTTGACTTTTAAGCTAAAACTAAGCTAAAACTTAATTAAGAAAGGTTTAGCAAACTTACCAAGGTCCTATGCACGAAATGTGATCACTTGAGAGAAGGCTTAAGCTCCAGAAGTGATCAGGAATGCAAGAATGAAGTGTGAGGAACTTGGTTGCAACTTTGGTCCTTATATAGTGAGTTAATCACCATAAGAAGTTGACACATAAGGCTATGACTGACCATAACTCATCAACAAGTGTCCCTAGATGTTTAGGGGGTGTTTAGGGGTCAAGAGAGATGTGGAAAATCGGATATAAATCGATTGCAAGGGCTGTGGCAGGCAAGAAACCAAAAAAAATTGGATCAGAAGGACCCTTGCGTGACGCGAAGGACCCTCCCCTGGGCTTCGCGTGGCGCGAGGCCTCATCTGACAAGATCTTAAATTTTTGATTTTTGTGTTATGGTCCTTGGCTCTTCAAACTTTGTTTAGACATCATTTTCTTGCACTTTGAGCCCTCCAAATTGATGTTTAGGGGCCTTAAGACATATACCCATTTTGTTAAGTCCCCGGTTAACTTCATTGTTACCCGAAAAGTCCTAACTTTCAACGTTTACGCTTTAACCCCTCGCACACGAATTTGATCACAACTTGCTCATACGATAACGAAACTTTATGAAATTTATATCGTGCATTCTAGTGAGCATAATTAACCGTTACAAAGCTTCGGGTTTGTCAAAAGGTCACTCAGAGGTAAAACTTAAACATGTTGACACATTTAACCCCTGTAGTTTGTAATCTCTCACTTTTAGCATCGTACGATCCATGACTTATTCGTTTGAAGGTATGAGCATCATGTAGGGTTAATATATAATATATTTATTCACTGTTGACATTTAGAATATGTATATTTACATACTTTTCATGTTTGTCAACTTTCAGTCCTTTCATAACATTCTTTCACACGTTCAAACATATGACACGTGTCAACACTTTATAGGACGTGAATTTTCGAGGTGTTACACCCATGTATTATAGACTAGTTAGATTTGTATCGCGGCCCTCCAGGCATGTGTGCGAAGATTAGTATTCGTATCACGGCCATCCCGGCATGTGTGCGAAGATTAGTATTTGTATCGCGGCCATCCAGGCATGTGTGCGAAGATTAGTATTTGTATCGCGGCCATCCAGGCATGTGTGCGAAGATTTGTATTTATGGGATCTCCCCAGGTGTTACTTGTCTATGTGTATCTATAGGTGTCCTTCCCAACCTGAGGACAGTGGTACGTATTCTAGTAGCGTTGAAAGTACAAGTAATCATTTAACCCCATTCCCAACCCCGGGAATCCCATGCCTTGGTAAGAGTGTGAACTCACCTTGGTTTGCTCGGTATGCTAAAGGAATACACGCTCACAATTAATCAATCACGACCTATAGTACGCACGTTTATACAATCAGTTTCGAGTTCGCAATGTTTCACATGTAATCTATGTCACAAAGGGTGTTTACGCAATTAACACGTATCACATAGCAGTTAATCAAAGTCATGCAAATTCCTGTTCCATAAAGATATCCTTCGCAGTTTCTTCTAACATAGTTATCCAATAATACATTTAACAGAGTTACATTTATCAGAATTAACAACCTAACTGAGTTATTAATTAACCGAGTTACAGACTTAACATGGTTAATAACTTAACAGAGTTTGCATGCTTGACTTAACAGAGACCACATGAAGAAATCACACATATATAACGAAATCCACTTGGGCCGAAATCCCTTTGAGCCGAAAACACTTGGGCCACGAAATCCCCAAAGTGTTTTCGTTGGAATGGGGTTTTCGTTGGGTACAACATCATCAATATCCGTTACACAAAACCCTAAAGATCAGTAACAACCGTTTCATACTATCATTGATCATGAAATTATCATACGACACAGTAACCATCATGAAATCACTAAATCATCATCCAAATCACATCATGACTCATACAACCCTAGCGTACCTTTATCAGTTTAAGTTTCATATATAATCAATAAGACATCATCCCAAATCAACAATATGCATAGCAACATACATGATCCTTCACACCGGATCATCATCATCATTAAAATAATCACAATGGCCGACAATCCATGGGGTGTTCCTTATCTTACAAATCGATAACATATATACAAACAATTAACGTATGAATCTTGACAAACCTATCCTGATAACACACACATGGGCCGCCCTTTGACAATTCAAACTATCAATTAATTCTCAACAATTAATTCTCATATCATTGGACCGATCATGCCACTTTTCTTTACTTTAATTAGGAATCACATATATAGCACATGCAATCTATGATACCATTCAAAGAGCATAGGATACTAACCGAATATTCTTTATTGCTAGACACAAGAGACAAACTTCAAGGGAAAAGAAATCAGAATCTCAAATGGTAAGGCTGCCGTCGACTTCAAGGAATGGAAGAGGGTGTTTAGGGTTTGCCAGTTATCGAATTCGTGTGCACATATTAAACAGATTCTATATTCAATCACTACTGGGCCGAAGCCCATGAGTTGTTTTCGATATTTAACAGTGGACGAAAACACTTAAAGTGTTTTCATCATGGGTGTTTTCGTGGGTGGGGTTTTCGGCTAGAGGTGTTAGATAAAGTCCCATGTTTTAAATAATTAAAAAATCCAAATATGTATAACATACGCACACATATAATACATATCACAAATAACATTTATACTGCACCTCAAATAATTGTTAAACACGCTTAGCAAATACGTACGAAGTTAAATCGGATAGAGACCTTGAAAACTCGGGTTGTTACATTATCCCCAACTTGAAAGAAATTTCGTCTCGAAATTTAGCACGTAGTTACTGAGGAAGCTAGTTGTGTTGTGTAGTTTACTGGTTTTCCTGGGGTTTCACATCATCCCCCCGTTGATTTGGAATTTCGTCCCGAAATTCTGTAGTAGCTTCAGCCTCAGTAGTGGTTGCACTGTTTCCGAATAACTGGGGATACTTGAGTTTCATTTGATCTTCTCGTTCCCAGGTAAACTCTGGGCCACGACGGGAGTTCCAACGAACTCGAACAAGAGGTATTCTAGTGTGCTTGAGGACCTTAACATCCCGGTCCGTGATTTCAACAGGTTCCTCGACAAATCGCAACTGATCGTTGATAGTGAGCTCCTTCAGAGGAACTATGAGGGTCTCATCTGACAGACACTTCTTCAGATTCGACATGTGGAAAACGTTGTGAACTGCACTGAGTTCTGCTGGTAAGTTCAGTCTGTAGGCCACCTTGCCTATTTTCTAAATGATTTCGAATGGTCCAACGTATCGTGGATTGAGTTTGCCCCTTTTGCCAAAACGAACAACACCCTTCCAGGGTGAGACTTTAAGTAGTACTCGATCCCCAACTTGGAATTCGAATGGTTTCCTGCCCTTATCGGCGTATGCTTTCTGACGGTCACGAGCTGCCGCCATGCGTTGTCGTATCTGAGCGATCTTTTCAGTAGTATCAACTACGAGTTCTGGGCCCGTAATCTGACTATCACCCACCTCTGCCCAACAAAGAGGTGATCGGCATTTACGCCCGTACAATGCCTCGAATGGAGCGGCTTGAATGCTGGTGTGGTAACTGTTGTTATACGAGAACTCCACTAATGGGAGGTGTTTTTCCCAGCCGTTGCCGAAATCGATTACACATGCACGAAGCATGTCTTCTAGAGTTTTATAGTGCGCTCAGACTGCCCATCCGTTTGAGGGTGATAAGTTGTGCTCATGTCTAAACGAGAGCCAAAAGATTTGTGCATTGCTTGCCACAATTCTGAAGTAAAACGTGCGTCACGATCGGAGATAATCGAGGTTGGCACCCCTTGCCTCGAGACAACTTCCTTAAGATATACGTCTGCTAGAGTAGAGAACTTGTCTGTTTCCTTGATAGCCAAGAAGTGTGCAGACTTAGTGAGTCGATCCACGATCACCCAAATAGTATCATTCCCACGTTGAGATCTAGGCAGGCCAGTAACAAAATCCATGGAAATTTGCTCCCATTTCCATTGTGGTATCTCTGGTTGTTGGAGTAGGCCCGATGGTTTCTGATATTCAGTCTTGACTCTCGCACAAGTCAAACACTTGCTAACGTAAGTTGCTATATGAGCTTTCATGCTAGGCCACCAATATGTAGTTTTCAAATCGTGGTACATCTTATCCGAACCAGGATGTACTGAGTAGCGAGACTTATGCGCTTCATCCATCACAAGCTCGCGTAAGTTTCCATAGTGTGGGACCCAGATGCGTCCTGTTACATAGTAGGCGCCGTCTGCCTTTAGTTCTAACCGTTGTCTTGAGCCGCGTAGAGCTTCAGTCCTGACGTTTTCGGGTTTCAATGCTTCTACCTGAGCATTTCGTATCTGTGCAGGAAGGCTAGACTGGATGGTAAGTTGTAGTGCTCGCACACGCCTAGGTGTGGTATCTTTTCGACTGAGGGCATCGGCCACCACATTGGCTTTGCCCGGATGGTACTTGATCGCACATTCGTAATCGTTCAATAGCGCGACCCATCGACGTTGTCGCATGTTCAATTCCTTTTGCTTGAAGATATGCTCGAGACTCCTGTGATCCGTGTAGATGGTGCACTTGGTACCGTACAGGTAATGTCTCCATATCTTGAGCGCGAAAACAACAGCTCCCAGCTCTAAATCGTGTGTAGTGTAATTCCTTTCGTGAACCTTAAGTTGACGTGACGAGTAAGCAATAACCTTGTCACGTTGTATCAACACACACCCAAGACCCTGAATGGATGCGTCGCAATAAACCACAAAATCGTCTATGACCTCGGGCAATGAAAGAATAGGCGCGCTACAAAGTCTATCCTTTAAGTGCTGGAATGCTGATTCCTGTGTATTACCCCAACGGTAGGTAACGCATTTCTGAGTTAGTGAGGTGAGGGGTTGTGCAATCTTGGAGAAGTCCTTGATGAACCTTCTATAGTAGCCTGCCAAACCCAAGAATTGGCGGATTTCTGTTGGTGTACAAGATGCAGGCCAGTTCTTAATCGAGTCTACCTTGGATGGATCGACATGTATCCCATCCTTGTTTACCACGTGGCCTAGAAAGTGGACTTCACGAAGCCAGAAGTCGCATTTTGAAAACTTGGCGTACAGCTGTTCTGCTCGAAAGAGTTCCAAAATGAGTCATAAATGCTACTCGTGTTCCTCCTGATTCTTCGAATAGATCAGGATGTCGTCGCTGAATACGATCACAAACTTAACCAAGTAAGGCTTGCACATTCTGTTCATAAGGTCCATGAAGACTGCAGGCGCGTTTGTTAGTCCGAAAGGCAAAACCAGGAACTCGTAATGGCCGTAGCGTGTTCTGAATGCTGTTTTGGAGACGTCCTCGTCCCGGACTCTCAGTTGATGGTAGCGTGACCTCAGATCAATCTTTGAATAGTAGCTCGACCCTTGCAGCTGGTCGAACAAGTCGTCAATGCGTGGGAGAGGATAGCGATTCTTCACGGTCACCTTGTTCAGTTCGCGGTAATCTATGCACATGCGGAAGGTACCGTCTTTCTTCTTCACAAACAATACTGGAGTTCCCCAGGGCGAAGAGCTAGGATGAATGAAACCCTTATCCAAGAGTTCTTGCAATTGCTTAGACAGTTCTTCCAGTTCGGTTGGAGCTAAGCGATAAGGTGCTCGAGCTATGGGTGCTGCTCCAGGAGCTAGTTCGATCTGGGATTCGACCTGGCGATGAGGCAGTAGCCCAGGCAACTCTTCAGGAAACACTTGAGGAAAGTCGCGTACAACTGGAATATCCTCTAAGTTCTTCTCTTTCGTCGATGTATCAGTAACGAGTGCTAATATAGCAGTGTGGCCCTTTCGCAAACACTTCTGAGCCTTCAAGAAGGAGATGATGCCACTCACGACACCACTCTTATCGCCTTGAACTTCGAGAGGTTCTTTGCCAGAACGAGGAATGCGAATGATCTTCTCTTTGCATAGGATCTCTGCTCGATGTTGAGGTAGCCAATCTATACAAATAACGATGTCGAAACCATCACAACGTTGGGGTCATTCCTAGCATCATCCTGACCAATCACGAACACTCGACCCCTGGCACCATTGCCGTCGTTATTACCCCCGTTGTTGTCTCCACTATTGTTCTCGTTTCCTTGGTTATGGTTGTTGTTATTCTGGTTCTGGTTTAACTGGGGGCAGTCTCACTTGAAGTGGCCTTCAGCCCCACACTGAAAGCATGCCCTATTGCCTCGCTGTTGTTGTTGTTGCTGGTTTCGTGGAGCGGGTGGTTGTTGTTGCTGGTTCTGATTCGCAGGTCGTGAGCTCCTGCAATCTTTAGCCTCATGACCCATCTTGAGACACTGTTGACAACGACCCTTGTTGCACTGGCCATTGTGGTGCTTGTTGCAAGTATTGCACCTTGGAAGGTTTCCTCTATATCCACTCTGTCTTTGACTACCAGAAAATTGCTGACTAGGACTCTGGTAGTTATCAGTCTTTTGCTGCTGTACCTGGGACTGAGCTGTAGCTGAACCCTTGCTGGAATCCCCATACCATTTCCGCTTGTTGTCACTGGGAGTAGCAGAAGTAGTAGTAGTAGTAGCAGTAGCACCAATACGCTTAGGCAGCCTGTTCTGTTCCACTGCCTGGTCTGTGAGACGGTGAGCTAACTTGACGATCTGTTGGATGGTGCCAAGATTTGCCGAGGTCACGTGACTTTGGATCTCTGGCACTAAACCCTTGAGATACAGTTCGATGCGTTTGATGGGAGGATCCACCGTAGTTGGACATAACATTGCCAGTTCATTGGATCGCTTTGTATACGCTTCTATCTCTGACCCCGTCATTGTTAGGTTAAAGAACTCCACTTCCAGCTTGTGGATGTCATCACGACTACAGTATTCCCACTTGATTAGTTCCTTAAAGTCATTCCACGAGGTGGCATTAGCAGCCGCCAGCCCAGCATCTGAACTTGCGCGTTCCACCAAGTTAGCGCAGTGCCTTCGAGAGTACCAGTGGCATATTTCACCCTACGAGCCTCAGGGCATTCACACATTTCGAAGACTGACTCGAGCTTCTCGAACCAGTGGAGGAGTCCAACGGCCCCTTCAGTACCACTGAAAGTAGTAGGACGACAGTCCATAAAAGTCTTGAAGGTGCACACAGGTGACTGAGCGTGTTGACCGGTCGTGTGCGTAAGAGTAAACAAAATTAAGCACAAGTGTTGGGTTACGAGAGTAGGATCTAAAGATCCTAGAATAAGTTGTGATGGTAGGCTATACCTCCTGCCTGGGCAGCTGTGAGTGCTGCAGTAACTTGTTCAGTGATCAAAGCCGCCAACTGGGCTTGAGTTAGGTTAACGCGTCCACTCATGATCTTGATACCAAAGGAAACATGAGTGAGAAAGGTTCGCGAAAGTGCGATGACAGAAGAGAGTAAGCACACATGTGTTTCAATCAACAGTTGTTACGTTTATCTAAGCATACCGTGAGCAAAGTTCTATGTAATCTAGCAAGTAGGCAATGTAACATAAATCATATCACCTAGAATGTCGAGTCTTGCACGTGGAGCGAAGCGTCGTTGTGGATCGTTGAGCACTGTTCAGGTTATAGTCTGGTTTTAACAAAAACTTTTTCCCCTTATTAACACCAAGTTCACTATAACCAATGGCTCTGATACCAATCTGTCACACCCCCAAAATCCACGCGCGGAGTATCACCGCTTGGAGGTGCGACTGACCAGGATCAAGCCACCAATCATATTGAACAATGTAATTAATAAATGTAAATCAACCAAACAATATGAAAGGTGTTCAAACAATAGTATAGTAATGTTTAGCGGAAGCATAAATGTAAAACCCAACATAAGTATTAAGTTCGTAATGTCATAAAAGTTTAACATGGCATCCACGATCCATGTCCACAACGTCCGCGCCTCCCTGTGCAAGCTCCATGGGTACCTAACGACCTGCAAGGCATGTAACAACGAGTCAACAACAAAGTTGAGCGAGTTCACAGTTGGTTGATTAGTTATAGTACTCGTTTCGTAAACCGTATGTTTGTTTAGTAACCAATGTATCGTATTTTGTATCGCGGCCTTCCCGGCATGTTTGCGAAGATTAGTGGGGGTTTCCCATGTATTATAGACTAGTCACATTTGTATCGCGGCCCTCCAGGCATGTGTGCGAAGATTAGTATTCGTATCGCGGCCATCCCGGCATGTGTGCGAAGATTAGTATTTGTATCGCGGCCATCCAGGCATGTGTGCGAAGATTAGTATTTGTATCGCGGCCATCCAGGCATGTGTGCGAAGATTTGTATTTGTGGGATCTCCCCAGGTGTTACTAGTCTATGTGTATCTATAGGTGTCCTTCCCAACCTGAGGACAGTGGTACGTATTCTAGTAGCGTTGAAAGTACAAGTAATCATTTAACCCCATTCCCAACCCCGGGAATCCCATGCCTTGGTAAGAGTGTGAACTCACCTTGGTTTTCTCGGTATGCTAAAGGAATACACGCTCACAATTAATCAATCACGACCTATAGTACGCACGTTTATACAATCAGTTTCGAGTTCGCAATGTTTCACATGTAATCTATGTCACAAAGGGTGTTTACGCAATTAACACGTATCACATAGCAGTTAATCAAAGTCATGCAAATTCCTGTTCCATAAAGATATCCTTCGCAGTTTCTTCTAACATAGTTATCCAATAATACACTTAACAGAGTTACATTTATCAGAATTAACAACCTAACTGAGTTATTAATTAACCGAGTTACAGACTTAACATGGTTAATAACTTAACAGAGTTTGCATGCTTGACTTAACAGAGACCACATGAAGAAATCACACATATATAACGAAATCCACTTGGGCCGAAATCCCTTTGAGCCGAAAACACTTGGGCCACGAAATCCCCAAAGTGTTTTCGTTGGAATGGGGTTTTCGTTGGGTACAACATCATCAATATCCATTACACAAAACCCTAAAGATCAGTAACAACCGTTTCATACTATCATTGATCATGAAATTATCATACGACACAGTAACCATCATGAAATCACTAAATCATCATCCAAATCACATCATGACTCATACAACCCTAGCGTACCTTTATCAGTTTAAGTTTCATATATAATCAATAAGACATCATCCCAAATCAACAATATGCATAGCAACATACATGATCCTTCACATCGGATCATCATCATCATTAAAATAATCACAATGGCCGACAATCCATGGGGTGTTCCTTATCTTACAAATCGATAACATATATACAAACAATTAATGTATGAATCTTGACAAACCTATCCTGACAACACACACATGGGCCGCCCATTGACAATTCAAACTATCAATTAATTCTCATATCATTGGACCGATCATGCCACTTTTCTTTACTTTAATTAGGAATCACATATATAGCACATGCAATCTATGATACCATTCAAAGAGCATAGGATACTAACCGAATATTCTTTATTGCTAGGCACAAGAGACAAACTTCAAGGGAAAAGAAATCAGAATCTCAAATGGTAAGGCTGCCGTCGACTTCAAGGAATGGAAGAGGGTGTTTAGGGTTTGCCAGTTATCGAATTCGTGTGCACATGTTAAATAGATCCTATATTCAATCACTACTGGGCCGAAGCCCATGAGTTGTTTTCGATATTTAACAGTGGACGAAAACACTTAAAGTGTTTTCATCATGGGTGTTTTCGTGGGTGGGGTTTTCGGCTAGAGGTGTTAGATAAAGTCCCATGTTTTAAATAATTAAAAAATCCAAATATGTATAACATACGCACACATATAATACATATCACAAATAACATTTATACTGCACCTCAAATAATTGTTAAACACGCTTAGCAAATACGTACGAAGTTAAATCGGATAGAGACCTTGAAAACTCGGGTTGTCACATTTAGACTGGTGGACGCCCGAGAGAAACAAACGCGGAAATGATGCGGCTTATGGGCTATCATGGGATGAGTTGAAGGACGTGATGATGCAAGAGTTCTGCCCTCCCCATGAGAGCCAAAAGTTGGAGGATGAATTCTGGCATATTAAGCAGAACTACGGTGACAAAGCTGGTTTGACTGTGCGCTTTAAGCAGTTGATTATTATCTGTCCGGACCAAGTCAAGACGCCCGAAATCACCATAAAGAAGTATATCCGTGCTCTTCCGGATTGCGTGGCCGATTTCGTTCAAGCAGGAAAGACGACAACGATCGAAGAAATCTACTTGCTCGCTGCTGAAATCAACGACAAGCGAGTCAAGTCTGGTGTCTGGGATAAAGCTCCCAAGAATCTGCATCAAGCTACTACTGCTTCAACCACTGAAACCACCGCCGCTCCTCAGTCTTCCAAGCTCTCGAGACGCAAGAGAAAGAACAACAGCAGTTCCAGCAACAAGAACTGCACTGTAACCAATGCTGCCCCACTTCAGGCTGTTCCAGCTCCTCAGCAACATCAACACCACCAAGTAGCGGCCCCTGTTACCAACGCACCGCCGGCAAAGCGTGCGTATACTGGTCCTCACCCGGCTTGCCCTACTTGTACCTATCACCACCCAGTGGGAATCGCTTGCAGATACTGTGCGCATTGTAACATGTACGGCCATTTCACCGCCATCTGCCGTACAGGTCCACGTCAAAACCCTGGTCCAACACAAGGTCAAGCTCCTGCTCAACAAGCTCTACTTACTGCTCCTCAAGGCCATCAAGCGGCTTATGCACCCGCGATTAATGCCAGAGCTTGCTATGCGTGTGGTGATCCCAACCACTTTGCCAACATGTGCCCGAACCGAGTGGTCAAGCAAGCAGCCTCAACAACAGCAGCAACAACCAGTAGCCCGCGGACGTGCATTCAACCTTAACGCCCGCCAGGATCAAGCCGACAACAATGTGGTCAATGGTACGTTCCTTGTGAATGGTATATATGCTACGTGTTTATTTGATACTGGAGCGGATAACTGTTTTGTATCGTTTGAATTCGAAAAGCTCTTCAATCGTAAGCGCACTCATCTCCCCTCGACGTTCGATATTGAAGTTGCCACCAGAAGAACCATCACTGTTAATTCTGTTCTTCGTGATTGTACTCTCGAACTCAACAATCACGTCTTTCCTATCGATCTTATTTCGATGCAGCTCGGTAGTTTTGACGTCATAGTAGGCATGGACTTTCTTCGTGAAAACCATGCTGAAGTTGTTTGCTTCGATAAGATGATTCGATTCTCGCTCGCTAATGGTGATCAATTGTGTGTTTATGGTGAAGTCACGTCGAAGAAACTCCAACTCATGTCATGTGTCCAGGCTAGCAAGTATCTCCGCAAGGAATACCAAGCTTTCTTGGCTAACATTGTCGTAGTGGAGAAGGAAAAGAAAGGGAAAACGTTGCTGGAAGATGTTCCTGTTGTTTGTGATTTTCCTTGTGTATTCCCTGACGATCTTCCGGGACTACCACCTTCTCGTGATATCGATTTCTGAATCGACCTCATTCCTGGAGTAAACCCTGTTGCTAAAGCGTCGTATCGTCTCGCTCCTTCTGAAATGCGCGAACTCTCGAGTCAGCTCCAGGAACTTCTTGATAAAGGCTTTATTCGCCCTAGCACCTCTCCATGGGGCGCGCCTGTCCTTTTCGTCAAAAATAAGGATGGTTCGTTCCGGATGTGCATTGACTATAGGGAGTTGAACAAGTTGACAATCAAGAATCGCTATCCCTTTCCTCTAATCGATGATTTATTTGATCAATTACAAGGTGCTACGTGTTTTTCCAAGATCGATCTGTGCTCAGGCTATCATCAATTTACGTATTCAAGAGGAGGATATTTCAAAAACCGCTTTTCGAACCCGCTATGGTCATTTCGAGTTTGTTGTCATGCCTTTTGGTTTGACCAACGTCCCCGCAGTCTTCATGTAGTTAATGAATCGAGTGTCCAAACCCTTTCTTGATCGCTTCGTAATCGTATTCATCGACGATATCCTGATCTATTCCAAATCAAAAGGCGAACACTCGCAGCATCTA
Source organism: Helianthus tuberosus (assembly GCA_030545235.1). Taxonomy (NCBI): domain Eukaryota; kingdom Viridiplantae; phylum Streptophyta; class Magnoliopsida; order Asterales; family Asteraceae; genus Helianthus; species Helianthus tuberosus. The sequence goes on from CM060363.1 coordinate 4,209,817, forward strand.
CGTTTGGTTCTTGAGTTACTCCAGGGAAACCGTCTCTACGCCAAATTCTCCAAGTGTGAATTTTGGCTAGAGGAGGTCCAATTCTTGGGTCACATTGTCAATAATCAAGGTATCCACGTTGACCTGCGAAGATCGAAGCAGTTAAGAGCTGGGTTACACCCAAGAATCCGTCTGAAGTCCGTTCTTTTCTAGGACTGGCAGGCTATTATCGCCATTTTATCGAAGGTTTTTCTAAGATCGCCGTGCCGTTAACCTCTCTTACGCATAAGGATAAACCTTTTGTTTGGGGAACTAAACAGGAGGAAGCCTTTCAAGCTCTCAAAGCTATGCTTTGCAATGCTCCCGTGCTCTCACTGCCCGACGGAAACGACAACTTCGTAGTTTACTGCGATGCCTCGAACCTTGGTCTTGGTTGTGTTCTTATGCAACGAGACAAGGTTATCGCGTACGCTTCTCGACAGCTCAATATCCACGAGAAGAACTACACCACACACGACCTCGAGATTGGTGCAGTTGTTTTTGCGTTAAAGATTTGGTGACACTACCTTTATGGTACCAAGTGTACGATCTTCACCGATCATAGGAGCCTACAACATATCTTTAACCAGAGGAACTGAATATGCGTCAACGCCGGTGGGTAGAACTGCTCAACGATTATGACTGTGAGATCCGTTACCATCCAGGCAAAGCAAACGTCGTTGTCAATGCTCTCAGTCGACGAAGCTACTTGCTTAGCGTTCGTAATTCCCAAGCCCAATTTCATCTCAAAACCCTTATCCGTGACGCGCAGCATGCTTGTTTTACCGAGCGAACTTTGAAGAAGGAAAGAATTCTAAATGATGGCGCCCAACTCGAGAATAAATCGAATGGTATTTTTCATTACTTGGACCGAATTTGGATACCCAAGCGTTCGAATTAGTGACAACTTCTGATGGATGAATCCCACAAATCTTGATATTCTATTCATCCCGGTGCGGACAAGATGTACCAGGACATGCGCTACAAGTACTGGTGGCCGGGCATGAAGAATGATATCGCTATCTATGTTTCGAAATGCCTGACCTATTCCAAGGTCAAGGCTGAGCATCAAAGACCCTCTGGCTTACTCATTCAACCTGAGATCCCGATGTGGAAATGGGAGAGTATAGCCATGGACTTCATAACGAAACTTCCGCGTACTCAATCGGGTCATGATAGCATATGGGTTGTGGTTGACCGTTTGACTAAGTCAGCTCACTTCCTGCCGATACGAGAAGACTATAAGGTAGAAATATTAGCCCGAATCTACACCAACGAGATCATTAGTCGACATGGGACGCCTCGCGACATCATCTCTGACCGCGATGGTCGGTTTACCTCACGTTTTTGGGAAACGTTTCAATCTGCTCTCGGTACTACTCTTAATCTAAGTACCTCTTTCCATCCCCAAACCGACGGTCAGACTGAAAGAACGATTCGTACCCTTGAAGACATGCTCCGTTCGTGTGTCATTCATTTCGGTGGTAATTGGGACGCGTACTTACCTTTGATCGAATTCTCGTACAATAACAGTTATCATTCTAGCATACAAATGGCACCATTTGAGGCTCTATACGGAAGAAAATGTTGATCGCCTATTGTATGGCACGAGAACGGAGACGCGCAAATTACCGGTCCCGAGCTGTTGCAAGAAACGACTGACAAAATCCTCCAAATTCAAGATAATCTACTGAAAGCTCGGAGCCGACAAAAAAGTTACGCCGATAGACGCTGCAGGCCCCTTGAATTTGACGTTGGCGATCACGCACTCCTAAAGGTTGCACCTTGGAAGGGGGTGGTCAGATTCGGCAAGAAAGGAAAGCTCGCACCTCGATATGTTGGACCCTTTAAGATTCTGGAAAGGATTGGAAAAGTGGCCTACAGACTCGAACTACCAGAGGAACTGAGTAACTCCATCCGACTTTCCACGTTTCGAACCTCAGAAAGTGCTTGGCCGACCAGGAATTACATGTCCCCCTTGAGGACTTGTAAGGGGACGAAACATTGCACTTCGTGGAAAAGCCTGTCGAGATTGTGGGACGAGAAACCAAGGTGCTCAGACGCTCACGCATTCCCATTGTGAAGATTCGCTGGGAAGGCAAACGAGGCGCCGAGTTCACCTGGGAACTCGAAAGCGACATGAAGGCGAAGTACCCGCAGTCGTTTGTTACGGCTAAAGCCTAATTTCAGGACGTAATTCCCTTAAGTAGGGGAGGCTGTAACACCCCGCGAATTAGATTGCTCAAGAGAATCCATAAAAACTATAAAGCGATAATATTTATTACATTTGTTATCCCATCCTAACAAACAATACAATTATATAAGTTATCACAGATTTCTTGTCCTCTCGAACAATACAAATCCGACAACCTAGATTTTAAGTGAGTTTCTAGACTTCCTAGCTTGATTTGATGTAGACTGCGACTAAACCTGCAACATACGTTAAAACAACGTCAATACAAAAGTATTGACGAGTATACAAGTTTTGATAGCGAAACATAGTAGATAAAAAGTGCTGCGAATTACCACATACATAAACGAGATACCTCAACACATATATTAGACAGATACTACCAGCTAAGTCACTCGAGCTGCGATTGCGATTGCTATTCATCCTAACTAGACCCCGTCGGGTACTATAGTACTATACTAGTTAAGGCGGGACCTCACGAGTAAAAGTCCTAACACATATGTAACTAGCATCACGTGTAAATATGCATAACAGTCATTCGCAATTGATAAACAATTTGATTGAATAATTCGTTTTGATACATTCGATTTGTTAGGAACGCATGTTACACCCAAAATGCGATAAAAGGGGGTTCGAGTATACTCACAGTTCGTGTTCACCAAGTAACACAATCTTGGATTGAAGGGAGCGCGTCTGAGATTAGCCTGATTACAGAATGATAGCGTAAGCGTTGAACAGTGCGTTAAGCGGTGGCGAGTGATTCAAGTGTCGAATGGTAATCCGATCGGTTGGCCACTAGATCGGATGTCAATCCGTTCGGATGGTCATCCGATCGGATGGCCATTCGATTGGATTGACATTTATTTGAGATGGAGGTGTTTGTGTAAGATAGCTTTGAAGTTTTTGTTGTAGCATTTTTGAAAACAGAGAAGTATCTCTACCTTTCAGGTCGTCGATCGAATGGTCGTTCGATCGGATAGCGATCCGATTGGCAGGACACTTAGTGAGAACAAGTTCATAGTAGGATTGTCACTCGATCGGATAGCAATCCGATCGGATGGAAATCCGTTAGAAACCGATGTTCTTTGAAAATTTATGAAAATGATTGTCTAAGTTCCAAATGTCAATTGATCGGATGGTCGTTCGATCGGATGGCAATCTGATCGGATGGCAATCCGTTCGACATTCAGATCCTTGAAAGTTTGACGAAAATGTTTAAGTGTGGAACCAAGTGCAATCCGTTCGGATTGCAGTCCGATCGGATGGCAATCCGATCGGATAGCAATCCGATCGGACGGCAATCCGTCCCAACGAATCTGATCGTTTTGAACTTGATTATTTTGAAAGTTTGCGGTTTGATCGAGACGGTATGACACGCTTTAAACAATGGAACTCCACCAAGGCTAAGTCATCAGATCGGATGGGAATCACCCCGTCCGATCAGTAAACTGTCCTTGATGGTTGTTCGGGTTCAACCTGTTAACCGGTAATCTCGTCGATAGGAATCAGTTCTCAATCCAACACCTCACTAGAGAATGAGTAGAAGGCCTGATCGAGCTCCGATTCTATTGGTTTTGAGTAAAAAAGTTAAGAAAGTTTGACGAAAGCTTGAAATACTTAGATTCGGCTTAGATCTAGGTGAGATTAGTGCTTACACACCGTGGAATCCATTAGATCTGAACTGTTCTTGATGAGATGAGGTCACACTTCCTTGTTCCTAAGAACTCCATGATGATATCACCTTAGAACGCCCCAAATCAGAGGATTTTACGGTGGAAAAGTGAGATTTGATGTTGGAAAAGATGAAGGAGTGCGTGTAGATCATAGAAGTACAAGATTGGAGGTAGAAACTTACAAGAATCGCGAGAAATCGAGAGAAATTAGCCCCAAAGCGTGCTGGTCGAGTGAGAGCTGTCACATCACTGTTAAAGTAATGTGACAAGTGCTATTTATCGGTGAAGAGGAGAGAAGGTGATGGAGTGCCATGGATCGGATGGCAATCCGATCGTATGGCCATTTGATCGGATGGCCATTCGATCGGTGGTCTCCGACGATTTGCGTTTCGATGTTTCGTTTCATTCGTTAAGCGTTGCGATAGTTTGGTCACACATTTTCATACCCACATTCATATATTTATTATAATTAGTCATATATGGTCGAATAAATATCCACATTTCAAAGTCTGCGTTGCGATAATCGAGTTGCGCGTTTCGAATATGCGTTGCGTTGCCTTGCGACACATCACGGCTATCGAGGAGGATAGAATATGTTCTCACTCAACGTCATGTGAGTGTTAGTACATGCGATGTGATGTGTTATAGTGATAAAGTATGCGTAATATGCGAAAATAATGCGAAGTAGCGATGTATTTGATATGGCTACATTATGATCCGAATCTCTAGTGCTAGGCGTAACGAGTATAGCGAGTAGTAACAGCGCACGAACGTGCGGGTTGTTACATCATCTACTAAAGAAAACCCGTTTGTTACACTTAACTAAGAACAGGTATTGTTTGGGCCAAACCTTCTTCCCCAACCTATTGTTTGATAATTTCTAAACGACTAAAACGTCTTGACAACTTTTGCCAAGAAAGTATTATAATTAGTTTTTAATGTCTCAGATTTTTTTAATGTCTCATTAGCATACACTGTTTAATTATTATTTATTTCACTATTGATTAATATTTATCGTTGTAATGTTGTTAGCAAATGTAAAATGTTCATCATATGACATTTCGTATTTTCTATCAATTAATGAATGATTTTTAAAACATTATATACTTACGATTGATTTGATGGAAAATTTGATCTAATTGACTAAAACAAACCCGTGTGTTACACAGCTCATAAGCTAGTATATAATATATATCATTACCACTATACAAACAATAATGCATATATTACAACCATTGCATCAATATGTTGCAAATTATATTTATACAAGATTTTGGCTAAATTAATTAGATTATTATAAATAATAACAATTTACAAATAAAACAACACAACTTTGAATGGATCAAACCGATTGAATATGGTAAGATAATGAAACCATTTTTTGATTAGATTACAACCACTTAAGCACAATTTACAACCATACATGCATACAAAACAGATTGAATTTGGTAAGGTAATGAAACTGTTATTTGATTAAGGTACAACTACTTAAGCATAAATTACAACCAAACATGCATACATGGTAAGGTAATGAAACTATTACTACCTCCGTCCCAATAAAAGTGTTCTATTTTGAATTTTCAAAATCTTTATTTATAAACTTTGACCTTAAATAATTTTGTTTGTGTTAGATAATACTTGATGAAAGTTATATTATTTGAGTGTGTTTTACAAGTGTTTTTATCGGGTTAATATTCATCAAGTTTTATATAACACAAAAAATATATAGTTAAAGTCAAAGTTTATAAATAAAGACTTTGAAAATTCAAAATAGGACACTTTTAATGGGACGGAGGGAGTATTTGATTAAGGTACAACTACTTAAGCACAAATTACAACCAAAGATGCTTACAAATGTTTCAAAATAATAGTATATTTATTTGATTAAGGTACAACTAATTAAGCATAAATTATAACCAAACATGAATACATTGTAAGGTAATGAAACTATTATTTGATTAAGGTACAACTACTTAAGCACAAATTACAACCAAATATGCATATAAATGTTCCAAAATAATAGTATATAAATATTTTACTTTATAGAATAAGATGAAGACCAACAGAAAATGTATTGAGTGCCAATGACTTTAAAGTCTAGTGGTATTTTGAGGGTTAGGATAAGGCTTTGAGACCAATAGGTTTTGTGTTCGATTCCCATAAATATTTATTGGTTTTTATCCTGAATTGGTGTATAGGCATTATGCCTAGTGGAGATGGATATGACCGGGTGGTTCCGTTGGTGGCACGATGATACTCCAATGGTCCGTCAGTGATCCAAATTTGCCGTTAAAAAAACGTATTGAGGTTTTTATTTATTTATTTTTTAAGGCTACTTTTATTAAACCAAAAAAACAATTAAACTTGTACCATTGCTCCCATTCTAGTGATACCATCTTTGACCGGTTCTTCACTCATAAATATCCAAGTGTTCTAAGCTCATCCAAAATATCGCCAACAAAACCACCCTTTTGATTTGAATATAACCTTATTCCTTCTCCACCATATTAACCAACAAGCTAAGAGTATGACAGTTTGCATAAGATGTTTTTTTTATCTTCGGACCTTCTATGCCTTTATGTAAACTGAGGAGATCATGCATTGAGAAGGCAAAAGTTTGGGGGACATGACACCATATCGAAACTCTATGCCATACAACAGCCGCAACATAAGTCGAGATCATATGGTGCTCCAAAGATTCATCAACTTCGCCGTACAAGGGACATGCCAACGTGTTGACGTTGATATTGTTAATTTTGTTTTCACCACCTTTTATCTAATTTGGTTTAAACAATGCCATTACATAATAAGAATATGCGGTATACAATCGACATTTAGTTTAAAACGTTTAAAATAATATAAAATGGTGTGGCGCTAAGCAATCTAGGATGAGAGAGGATTCTGATGTGACGCTAAGCTAGCAATTTAGAAGCTGGGAATTGAGTGAACTATGACTGATAACTTATAAGGTAGCTGTAAATAGGGGTGCTAAACCGGTCATGTTTGTGGATTGGCATGTTCAACCCGACCTGAACCCGAAATTTTTGACGAACCCAAACCCGACATGTCATACATATTTTGAAATGTGTAGGGAAGTTGTAAAAATTTTAACGGGAACATGCATATATATAATCAGTTTTATTTTTACGGCTGAGAAGAGTCCGGCCAAAATCAGTTTTAGTTTACAGTAACCTTTTTTTTGTTTCAAAATGATCTGACGGCTAAGATTAGTCCAAAATCAGTTTTATTTTAATGGAACATGCATATATATAATGTGGGGCTAGCCGACTTGGTAGAGTTATATCTATACTATCTATAAGGCCAGAGGGTGTGGGGGGCGCCATACCCGCCACGTCACCGCCTATAGCGCCCCGGGCGCTATACACCCACACCGCCCGAATTAAGAAGGGGCGCTATAGAGGGGGCTCCATGGTGGTAACGAGAGAGAAGGGGCTTTATCAGGTGGGGCCCTCTTTTTTCACCAATCAAAAAATTATTTTTTTTTATTTTGATTAATAGGGGGCTCCATCCCACACCGTGCAAATTAAAGGGGGCGTTATGGCCGACGTGGATCCTACGTGGCGCCTACGTGTCTTGATAAAGCCCCTAGGGGCTCCATCCCACACCCTCCAGCCTAATAAGAGACTTTTGGCTGATGTAAATCTGCCTATGTGTCAACTCCTAAGCTATGCCACATGTACATGCTGATGTCATAATTCCATTTTTTAATTATTATTATTATTATTATTATTATTATTATTATTATTATTATTATAGATAGTATAGATTTAATACCAAGTTGAGGAGTAAATTTGAATTCAAAATCAAATATGCCTTCATCTTCCGCCTAAATCTATACTTTTAATACCTCTCTCTCAAATCCAGACCATCTTTCAAGATTCAAACCATCCCCCTCTTTCTCAGTTCAAATCCAACGCTAGAATTTCTCTCCAATCATCATCGATGGTAGCGACATCTTCTTCTTCAATCTCTGTTAGCATCAATATCCCACAGTATTTTAATATGCTATTTTTTTCTATCTTCGATGTCCTTCCCATGGAACAAACCCCAATTGTCTTCTCCATCACCTTGGTTCTTTACATCCTGTTCTAAAATCTATAACCAAGATTTCCCTTCCAAATCAATGAACCAGCGATTTTCCTAAGTTTTACAAGAAATTTGTACATAAACATTGATTCGTACATAGATCTACGATTATTGTTTGCTGAATTTGAGTTTGTTTTGTATCGATCTGCTGGTGTGGTAATGATTGTTCGTTCACCATCAACGGCTGTCGGCGGCAAGTAGGGCGTGGACATATGACGTTCACACAGTTTTTGTAACCCTAGATCTCGTGGCTCAGCTGTACTTGGAACTGTGTGAAAATTGCGACATAGGTTCGAATACTACGAAGGAGGTGAACGATGACGTCAAGAAGAGGTGATGATTCGCCGTTATCTCCGCAGTAGGTTTTGCAATAGGATGAAGATGATGAACCAGATCCGTATTGAGGTTTGTTTTATGATGAGCAGGCTATTTCATTTGCATAGATTTGCTTCCATTTTTGAAACACTTTAACTGATTATCACTCTGTGTAATATTCATGCATTCAATTTTATTTATTTATTGATTTATTTTGTTCAGATTTAAAGGGCTTAGAGACAACTCAATGTGTCTGCTTGATTTCACCAGGGATCAGCAACCAAGGTGTTAATCCAAATCTTGTCTCGATATATTAGAAGTCGGTAATATCAAAATTTTCATGTGATTTTCTCTAACTCAAGTATGATTATTTTTATGTCATATTTATTAATTGTTTTAAGCATTGTGACTTTTTTCGGTTCTATTGTTTTAAGCTTTGTGACTTTTTTCGGTTCTACTTATTGAATTAAGTAATTTCCATATCAAATAATAACAGGCTACATTTATAAATTCAGTGATGGGTCAGGTTGTATAAACCCAACAAACTATAATTGATAATGTTGTTAGACGTTTGACCCGTTTGAACTTTGATTTTTATTTTACCTTATGTTTTTATAGACTGAGCCGGATACAAAAGACTAAAATAATGCAGTTGAGAAATAGTTTGTGAGAAATAGTGTGCGTTTAAGATCCAAATGAGTCAACCCCACCAAACCTGAGTACAAATATGAATTGGATATAAAAAATGTTAAATCTTTTATATCAAAGTTATAAAGTATAAGCAATTCAAATATAACCTCATTTTTGTTTAAAAATATAAGCAATTCACCTGGTTATGGATTAAGATTAAGGTTTGTTCCACGGTTTGTAAGCTGAGAAGGATGTGTTAACATAACTTTTTCGGTTTTGTATGTTAATAAAAAACAGTGGGTGTACCTGCTAGCAGGTTAAACAGTTGTTGTCAAGTCGTGTGCTCAGTTGTCGATGATCGATAAAATTGAAGTGATATGCTGATATATCGTCTGTCTCTAACAGGACAAACCGAGGCCGTGAGCTCAGATCTAACATATACGTAAACAATAAGAAAAACCTAAAATGGCACCTTCTCACTTGTAGTTTCTACTTATTTTTGTTTACTTTTGCTAATACTTTGATGTGAATACCAGATTAGATTCATGAGGGTTTGATATCTGTTGAAGATAAATAATCTGTAATATTTTCTTCAGTTTTAGGTGTTGACTGATATGAAGCTTGATGACACAATCAATACCAATTACATGCAAAATAGGTTTCTGCGTTTGGCTTATCTAGCGTAGAGAAAAGCTCGTGATAGTGTCTTTAGGATTGTTGAAGAGCAAAATGTAAGCTTGCTGAATACTAGTTTTAGCAAAGTATCTGCATTCGTCTTCATTACAGGGCCCCATTTTTGGCCATTTCAAGATGAAATATGTAAACAGAAAAATACTTTTTATAAGTTGTTCCATTTGTGTTTTTAAGTTTTCAATATATGCAGATTTTTTTTAGCTTTAAGTTTGTGAGACTTATTGATAGGTGTCTCTGTGGGTGGCTTTATGCTCCATGTTAGCCCTCTCATTTTGCTAAGAGCTTAAACTTTGATGGATTTAGGCAACATCACCACAGTCTTGGATTCATGCCAAGAGTTAAAAAGGTCAGACACCACCTTTTGTTTATTTCATAGCTTATATATGTTTCTAATTTTTAATTTTGCTGTCCACTAGCTTTGTTATGTGTGTACTAAATATATTTTTCTTTGTCTTAGGTCATATCAACCATATTGGATATGGTAGCTATGTCTTTTAGGTATTAGGCCTTCTTTCATGCCTTCTCAAAGATCAAAGTACTTATAGAGACTTTCTTCAAAAGTGTAGCATACTTATATATTGAAAATTTAACCCATGTGTTTTTAATATATTCTATGCCAGACCTACTGGAAGTTAATAGATTCTGCATTGAAGCTGTGAATAAAGAGCAGAAGGATATCAAGTTGCGGTTAACCGCTGCGTTACGGCCCGTTAGCAGCCGTTATACAACCGTAAACGCAGCCGTAAAAATTGATCGTCACTTTGGATCTTGAAGATTAGGTAAGCTTTCTCCCTGGATTATTCCTATTGTTATTTTTTCGTTGATTTGTTTTTCAATTTACACAAAATTAGGGTTCTAAGTTTGTTCGAAATTGATATTTTATAGGTTTTCACTTTATTTCTGTTCTAAATATGCAGGATACTAATGACGAATTTAATTTCTTGAAGCACTCCGAACTGATAGGTGCTTAATTTCGATTTCCCTTCATCCTTAAAGTACATGTTCTTGGTAAGGTTTTATTGTAAATATATTTTTTTATTTCATTTAAATCTGAACTCATGGTTGTTTTGTCAAACGCTCTACAATATTATATTCATAAAAGGTTAAACAATGATGCTCTACAATTTAAGGTTTTAATTCATCAGGGATATTTTTAAATGTACACTACTTTTTAAGTCAATATGTTTTTTATGATTTGTATACAGGTTAACTTTCTAATGCAAAGACATAAGATTATGTCATATATTCGCCATCAACGGAACAAGCTTAATTTTGATCCAAACATTCATCATTGCTTATATGATATGGTAGGATCAGTGATTAATTTCATAATTTCTGTTGCATTGTGCTGTTAATGGTTATTGTAATTTTGGAATAAGGTTTCCTTGTAGTGCACTTAAAAATTTCATACGTTTATAGACAAAACACCCGGAACACTAGACATAATCACTCACCACATATATAGTCTTGGCCCAGGAATATACGTTTTTTTTACAATTTGAGCAAAATTATTTTATATTTGATTTCCAAGATACCCTGTTCGTTTAATTTAGAGTAAAGTTCCATTTTCGTCCATAAGGTTTGATCACTGCATTCGTGTTTAGTTTCTGGTAAGCAAGTGTTAAAAAGACCAAACTGTAACAACTCTCACCAAAAGTCCTATTTCTTATTTTATATTGCCCAATAGGAAACCCTAATTGAGACCCCCAAGTGATACTGCATGACCCCTAAAATTTTCAGAACAATCGGAATCATGATCAGGGCCCCTAAAACTCAGGGGGGGGGGGGGGAGTATTCCCTAGTCGGTAATATCCTTACAGTTTTACGTGGAAATCAAATTTTAACGAACGGTCAACTCAGCTAAGCTAGTAACAGACGTGGCTACCCTATGCTAAAAGTGACCTCTCGCACCACGCGAGAGCCTCTCGTGACACGCGGGCGCGCCGTTTTTCCAGTATAAATTCCAGGCTTTGGCACTTGAAATTTGGCGTTGGTTCGACGTAAAAACTCAATTCGTACACTGAGATATCGTCTAAATACTCCAAAAACACACACACAGCACGAAACGCTGTCGCGATAACATGGTAATAACTCGATCACTGCTACGATTTAATGTCCGATCGATAGAAACCAATCCAATGGATGTTTAAGTGCTGCTCAAACTTGGGTTATACTTTGTCATTCGTCGTAAATTCGATGGATGTTTAAGTATCGCACTTTGTCATTCATTGTGAAGGTTTTGATCTCGTGAGTTGTCGTAAAAGTTGGGTTAAAGTTACTAACCCAGTTTTCGTGTGCATTGTTATTTGAATTAGGTTAACAGGCTTATCAGTAGGCTAAACTCTGCCCGATTAAACTTGCAATGTGAGTCATTCTCTTTTTATCAACATTGTTTTTACAATACTCCAATCATTTTCAAAAGCTATAATTACAGGGATTAAGTCGTGGTTATCTTGAATCACTGGCTAGTGGGGTATTGTGCACATTACTAATTTCTCACGGTTAGGCTAATAAATCCTAACAGTGATAATCATCACTACTTGGGTGAAAAGACCCAATAGTGGTATGACCATCGTCACCAGGAGGTGACACGGCACCAGATAAAAATAAGATAGTAGCCATTATAATCGCTCCTATGATGTAATTTATAACATTGAATCGCTATATAAATTGTAATTTCGACTTTGGAACAGTGAGAATTCGTTTTTACGAATTGTTTTCGACATCAGTGAACTGCTCATGACCCGTTCTATTTATAGGTGAAATTTGGGTCTGTCGCGGCCAGCGTAAGCCATAGGCCAAACCTTACGCGGCCCGCGAGGCCACCTAGTCTACGTGTAGGGTTGCTGGGTCATCCGTAGGTGTGCCAGGTGGACAACGCGTGGCCCGGATGCATATCCGGTCAAACTTGAGGTTGACGCGACCCGCGTAAGGGTATGCTTATCCTTTACGCGGCCCGCCTGAAGACCAAAAAATCTTGATTTCTTGATTTTTGTTATGGATTAGGGTTTCAGGGGTCCGGGTTTCTACTTACGAGTCGTTTTGGGACATTTTTGAAGATCCTTACATCCTCCCCACCTTATTTAAAATCTCGTCCTCGAGATTTATTGAAATAAGTGAGGATACTTTCGCTTCATCTCCGATTCTAACTCCCAAGTGTATTCGGGTCCTCTTTTGGAATCCCATTTGACTTTGACCAGCACTAGTCGTTTGTGCTTGAGAAATTTGACTTTTCTATCTTCTATTTGTAATGGCTTCTCAACAAATTTTAACTTTTCATTTACCTCTATATCTTGAAGAGGTACTACCAAGGATTCGTCCGTTAGACATTTCTTGAGGTTGGATACATGAAATACGTCATGTACTCCAGCATTTCTAATTGTTGTAGTAGACCTAAAGGTTTCTGGTGTTCTGCCTTAACTTGTGAACAAGTAAGACATTTAGAAACATATCTAGCTATATCCTTTTTCATTCCTATCCACTAGAAATTATTTCTTAAATCTTGGTACATCTTATTGTTACCAGGATGCATGGTATACCTAGATTTATGGGCTTCCTCTAAAATCTTATTTCTTAATTCTCCTTGCCTAGCTACCCAAATCCTTTTCTTGTGGAATCTCCAAATTCCATCACTTCCTTGTTCTAATTCCTTCATTCTTCCTTTCATTCCTTCAGCATCATCCTTGATTGCTGTTTCTTGAACGCTTTTCAGTTGTTCCATTAAATCTAACTGTAGATTTAACCTAAGAGCATGAACTCGCTTTTGCTTTTCATGATACTTACGACTTAAAGCATCTGCAACTACGTTTGCTTTTCCTTCGTGATATTGAATATCACAGTCGTAATCACTTAGAATTTCCATCCATCTTCTTTGTCTCATGTTTAATTCTTTTTGCCCAAATATGTATTTTAAACTCTTATGATCTGTATAGATAGTAAACTTACTTCCATACAGATAGTGTCTCCAAATCTTAAGGGCAAAAATTATGGCTCCTTATTCTAAGTCATGAGTCGTATAATTTTCTTCGTGCTTTTTCAATTGCCTTGAGGTATACGCAATTACCTTTTTGCGTTGCATTAGCACACATCCTAATCCTACCTTAGAAGCATCGCAGTATACTTCAAAATCCTTTGTTCCTTCTGGAAAAACTAGAATTGGGGCATTCGTTAGCTTCTGCTTCAAAATCCTAAAAGCCTCTTCTTGCCTAGGTCCCCATTCAAACTTAGTAGCTTTACATGTTAACTTAGTTAATGGTACAGCTATTTTGGAAAAATCCTTAATAAATCGTCTATAGTATCCAACTAACCCTAGAAAGCTTCTAATTTCCATAGCTAATTGCGGGATCTTCCATTTGGTGATTGCTTCTATTTTAGAAGGATCTACGTGAATTCCTTCGTGATTCACCATTTGACCTAAGAATTGCACTTCTTGTAGCCAAAATTCACACTTCGAGAATTTGGCGTAAAGTTTTTCATTTCTTAACAAAGTTAAGAGTGCATGCAGGTGTTGACAATGCTCCTCCTGGCTTTTGGAATAAATAAGTATATCGTCTATGAAGACAATTATAAATTTATCCAAGTACGGTTTACAGATTCTATTCATCATGTCCATAAATGCTGCAGGAGCATTTGTTAACCCAAAGGGCACGACTGTAAACTCGTAATGACCATACCTAGTTCTGAAAGCAGTTTTGGGTATGTCTTCTTCCTGTACCTTCAATTGATGGTATCCAGAGCGTAAATCTATCTTAGAAAAATATCTAGCTCCTTGAAGTTGATCGAATAGATCATCAATTCTAGGTAATGGGTATCGATTCTTAATTGTAACCTTATTTAATTCCCTATAATCGATACACATTCTCATCGAACCATCCTTCTTTTTTCACAAACAACACTGGAGCTCCCCACGGAGATGAACTAGGTTGTATGAATCCTTTACTTAATAATTCATCTAATTGCTTTTTCAATTCTAGCATTTCAGTGGGTGCTAACCGATAAGGTGCCTTAGCTATCGGCGTAGTTCCAGGAATTAGATGAATTCTAAATTCAACTTCCCTATCAGGTGGTAATCCAGGTAGTTCTTCTGGGAATACATCTGGGTATTCTGCTACTATAGGGATTTCTTTAAGTTCCTTACCCTTCATGTTATTGATTACTGAAATCATATACACCACTTCTTGTTTTCTTGAATAACTAGCCAACTTCATTACTGAAATGAATTTTAGTGGCTTTCGTGGCTTATCTCCTGTAATCACTACTAATTCTCCTGTAGGTGTATGAATTTCTATGGAATTCTTATCACAAAGAATTCGAGTATGGTTGGCTACTAACCAATCCATTCCTAATACAACATCGAATTCGGCTAATTTCATAGGTAACAGGTTTGCAGAAAATTTATGACCTAAGAGTTCTATCTTTACATCTTGCAAAACCTTATCTATGTTAACAGAATTCCCATCTGCCGTTTCGACTGTAAAAATCTGCCTAAGGTTGGTTAAGGGTAAATTAAGAGCTTGGCAGAATGAAGTATTTATAAAACTTTGGTTTGTACCAGAGTCAAATAATACTTTTGCATAGACGTTGTGAACTAAGAACGTACCAGCTATCACGTCAGGAATTAGTTCTGCTTCCTGATTAGTCAACTGGAAGGCTCTGGCGTTCTTCTTGGTAGCTCCTTCTGCAGGTTTAGCTTTATTATCAGCTGGTTTGGCCAATTTTGGGCAGTCTGGCCTAAAGTGTCCAGCTTCTCCGCAGTTATAGCAGATTGTTGTTTTCTTCTTCCTACAATCTTCTTCTTGGTGCCCCGGGATTTTGCAGAAATTGCAATACCCCTTGCATCTTCCAAAATGCTTTCTTTTACAGGCATTGCAAAATGGAACAGTGGAAGATTGCCCAGTTCCCTTCCTCTTGAAATTACTATGGTTACCCACACGGAAATCCTGAGTAATCTTTTGGGCTACTTCCTTCTTCCGATTTTCTTCTCTTGTACGTATCAGTCCGTCAGTTAGGGTGTTAGCTAATTCCACAGCATCGTCAATAGTGCGAGGTCTCGCAGCTTTAACGATATCACAGATTTCGCCAATCAATCCCCAAATATAGCGGGAAATAAGCACCGGTTCTGGCGAAGCCAGGGTTGGTACTATTCTCGCATACTCGAAGAATGTCGAAGTATACCCTCGACAGTCTACATCCACCATTCGGTGGTTCAGGAATTTATTCGCCATTTGTTCTTTTTCATATTTAGGGCAGAATTTTCTTTCTACTAGCTGCTTAAATTCTTCCCAACTCATGGCATAGGCCATATTTCTTCCTTTAGCTTGAAGTACCGTATTCCACCATTCTTGCGCCCCTTCTTTAAAAAGATGCGACACGCACATGACCTTGTCTTCCTCGACACATTTACTTATCATAATTACTGCTTCGGTTTTCTCCAACCAACACAGCGCCGCTGTTTCCCCTTCATTGCCTGCAAATTCAGCTGGTTTACAGGCAAGAAATTCCTTATTAGTGCAACCAGGTGTTGCAGCTTTCATTCTTTTGAGAATTAGGGCTTGCAGTTCATCATTGTTGTTAATAGTATGGTTGCCGCCTCCGTTTACACTATTACTGAAATTATCGCCATGTGTACGTTTGCTAGGAATAATTTGTTGAGGTTCTACTGGGTTTCGGGCAGCAGCAAGTATTGCTGGAATAGCATTGGCTATTCCCTGAGCAACGATATTCTCGATATCTTGCCTATTCAGAAATTGATCTTCATTGTTATGTTCAGATTGATTAACTTCATTATCGGGTTCATTACCAGCGTGTGCCATCTGGTAATTAATTTATATAAGTAATTAGTATAAAATAATTAATAACCAAACATAACAAAATAATTGCATATAATCACGTAGACAATTATAGCCAAAATTGCCGATCTTTCGACGTCCATTTTTATATTTTATAATATGCTTCCGTACAAACTGTTTATCTTACAATAGTTTTATTTAAGGTATTTCACATAATTATATTTTATTATTATATTATTTATTAAAGATATGCTTCCACCACATACAATCTCCTTAACTGGCATTTTTAGAAATGACGTTCCCTCTCGTCGTACTTCCAGGAGATCTGTTCTCCCACCTCCCGGATTCTATTCCCGGCATCCACCTGCTCCTCACCAAAATGGCGGAGTTCAGCCAAATTCTCATTACTCATTGGTGGGTTTGGTGCAGGCTTTGGGTCGAACTGAGGGAAAAGGTATAAGGGTTATTGAGGAGGTTCTGAAACTGGCAGTCGTTGGTCCACCATTCTTCCATTTCTCCTAGAGGTCGGGTGTTAACAAGGGGATCTGGAATGGCTGGTTCCAAGTTTACTGGAAGCTGGGTTTCGGCAGGATAAGGGAAGAGGTTTTCATTAATAGGCCTAAGGATATCACAACTTGCCAGTATGAAATCTAATTCCTCCTGCAATGGCAATTCCTCGGTTTGCCTAGAACTTTCCCCAATTTCTATTCCTGCTTGCCTATAACTTTCCTCAATCTCGATCCCTTTTCCTTTATCAATGGGATTTTCTATCTTGGGAACTTTCCTAGTTGCTGGTTTCCTTCTGCGCACACGCCTCCATCCCACAAATCTTCTTCTTTTCTTAGGCTTGGGTTTCTCTGGTGGCTGAGCTTGAAACTCCATAGGTTCCTCAACGTCAGCACAATAACCAGTAAAGTCTTTAGAAACTTCCACATTAACAGGATAGAGATTGACATTCTCAAGAGCATCAGATAATTCATTCATGCTGTTTAGCATTTATGAAGAAACACACAAAATTTTAGGTTAGAATTTTGTAAATTAAGTTTTCACAAAATCACAGAATGGAAAGCAGAAAAAAATATCAAATAAATCATTTTATTGAAACGAAATATTTATATTTAGTACAACTAAAATTCGAAATATACTAGTGGTTATTTATTATATTTAAAGTTTCTGATTTTGTAGTTGATATTGGTACTAATGATTTAATCAAAAGTTAGCATTTACTGCTACAGTGGCTAACATGTAGAGATCTGCCCACTGTTCATCTAACTCATCTTCCCATGGTGGGTTATTGCTTATTTCCTGAGTTTCCTTATTACTCATCACTCCTTTTTGTTGGGACTTCTTTATTTTCTCTTGTCTTTTTCTAATAATCAAACTTCTTTTATTAGGGGTAAGTGGTTTCTCATCCTGTGCCTTACGAACAAATATTCCCTCCTCAGTGTCTGCTGAGTATCTTGAAGAATTTGATTGGGATGAAGTTCCCTTATCTTTCAGTGAACTATCTAATTTAAGATAGATATCTGAGATTCTTTGCTTACCCATACTGTAACTAACCGATAGTCAATTAAAAAAAACACATAATCACAAGACGATAATCAGGAAAATTAAGTATTTTAAATACTCAATAGGCTTAAATCAGTGGCTCTGATACCACCTTTTCCTGTCACGGCCCTAGCCCAGGTTTGACCCGGCCAGGAGCCGCGGGACAGGAACCCGTGCTATTTATTAATTGATGCGACAGCGGAAGATTAAACAGGATCTTTTAAAACTTGAAAATGCCCGATTATTTTATTTCATAATTCGGGATACACCCCGTAATTTACAACAGAGGAATTTCATAAGTAAATTCCCTGATTTATAAAACATGTTTATTCATTTTAACTGAGCCACCTCTTCAAGCTGGTTAGTGCTCCGTAGCACGTTTTCCTTGATTTACAGCAGGTCGCCTGAAACATGTTTTAAAAATATTTTGTCAGCAGGGAAATACTGGTGAATCGTTCATTTTGCACAAAACGACACATGGTTATAAATTACAGCATAAGAGCGATTACAATGGCTTCTATCTTATTTTTATCTGGCTCCGTGTCACCTGGTGACGATGGTCATACCACTATTGGGTCTTTCCCCAAGTAGTGATGATTATCACTGTTAGGATTTATTAGCCTAACCGTGAGAAATTAGTAATGTGCACAATACCCCACTAGCCAGTGATTCAAGATAACCACGACTTAATCCCTGTAATTATAACTTTTGAAAATAATTGGAGTATTGTAAAACACTTTTGATAAAAGAGAATGACTCACATTGCAGATTTAAACGGACAGAGCTTAGCCTACTGATTAGCCTTGTAACCTAATTTAAATAACAATGCACACGAACTAGGTCAGTAACTAATACAACATTTACGATAACTCACGAGATTAAAACCCTCACAACGAATGACAAAATGCTATACTTAAACATCCGTCGAATTCACGACTAATGACAAAGTATGGCCCTAATGTGGGCAGCACTTAAACATCCATTGGATAGTTTCAATCGATCAGACATTGAATCGTAGCAACGATCGAGTTAATACCCTGTATCGTAGCAGCGCCTCGCTATATTAATTGTAATTTCTACTTTGGAGCAGTGAGAATTCGTTTTTACGAATTGTTTTCGACATCAGTGAACTGCTCATGACCCGTTCTATTTATAGGTGAAATTTGGGTCTGTCGCGGCCGGCGTAAGCCATAGGCCAAACCTTACGCGGCCCGCGTGGCCACCTAGTCTACGTGTAGGGTTGCTGGGTCATCCGTAGGTGTGCCAGGTGGACAACGCGTGGCCCGGATGCTTATCCGGTCAAACTTGAGGTTGACACGGCCCGCGTAAGGGTATGCTTATCCTTTACGCGGCCCGCCTGAAGACCAAAAAATCTTGATTTCTTGATTTTTGTTATGGATTAGGGTTTCAGGGGTCCGGGTTTCTACTTACGAGTCGTTTTGGGACATTTTTGAAGATCCTTACAACTTAGTAAGAGAAGATAGCATAAACCTTATATAAAGGCATGTGGAACATATGCACAACCTCTAGTATATATTGAATTTCAGTTGTATTTTGTAATAAACATATATATATATATATATACAAAAGTCGCAATGTTTGCCATTTTTTTATTTGAACAATGATACTTGAATGGTTATACTAAATTTTAACCTAGAATTTTGTGTGTTTTCTTCATATATGCTAAACAGCATGAATGAGTTGTCTGAAGCTCTTCAGAATCTCAATCTTTATTCGGTGAATGTGGAAGTTTCCAGAGACTTTACCGGTTATTGTGCCGACACTGATGAACCTATGGAATTTCAAGCCCAACCTCCGGAGAAACCCAAACCGAGAAAGAAAAGAAGATTCGTGGGCTGGAGGCGTGTACGCAGGAAGAAACCAGCGGTACGGAAAGTGATAAAGACTGAAGATCCCAAAGATAAAGGCAAGGGAATAGAGATTGGAGAAAGTTCCAGGCAAAACCAAGAAATGCCATCTTGGGAAGAGCTAGATCATAAACTGGCACTGAGTGACCTCATCGGACCTGCCGGTGTAAACCTCTTTAATTACCCAGCGGAAGCACAACTTCCAGTTGATCTAGAGTCTGAGATCCCAGATCCTATTATCCACACCCAACCTCTACCAGCAGAACTAGAAGAGTGGTGGACTACCGACTGGTAGTTTCAGAATCTCCTAAATAACCCTAATACCTTTTCCCTCAGTTTGACCCGGAACCTCCACTACACCCACCTATGAGCTCCGAAAACTTGGCAGAACTCCGCCACTATGGCTAGGAGCTAGTGGACACAGGAAACAGAATCCAGGAAGTAGGGGAGAGGATATCCTGGAAGTACGACGAGAGGGAACGTCGTTTTTAAAATGCCAGCTGATGGGATCATATGTGGTTGTAGGAATGCGTGTTTAATAATAATAATATAATAATAAAAATAGTCGTGTAAAATAACTAAAAATAAAACTTGTGTAACATAACTGGTATGTACGGACACATAATAATATATGAAATATGGAAGTCGAAAAATCGACAATTTTGGCTATACTTGTTAACTTGATTATGTGCGATGTTTTATTAGGTTTGGTTGTTATTCATTTTATACTAATAATTTATATATATTAATTACCAGATGGAACACGCTGGTAATGAACAAGTTAACGAGGGTAACCAATCCGCGCAAAACCATGAAGATCAATTTTTAAATCGGTAAAATATCGAGAACATCATTGCTCAAGGAATAGCCAATGCTATTCCAGCAATTCTTGCTGCTGCACGAAATCCAGTTGAACCTCAACAAATTATTCCTAGCAAACGTACTCATGAAGACAACTTCAGTAGTAGCATAAATGGAGGCGGTAACATTAATAATAATGATAATGATGTACTACAAGCCCCAATTCTCAAAAGAATGAAAGCTGCAACGCCTGGTTGCACTTACAAGGAGTTTCTTGCCTATAAACCTGTTAAATTTGCAGGCAATGAAGGGGCGACTGCGGCACTGCGTTGGTTGTGAAAGACCGAGGCAGTAATCAAAATAAGTAAATGTGTCGAGGAGGACAAAGTCATGTATGCTTCTCACCTTTTCAAGGAAGAAGCATTAGAATGGTGGAATACGGTGTTGCAAGCTAAGGGAAGTGACAGGGCCTATGCCATGAGTTGGGAGTAGTTTAAGCGTCTGGTGGAAAGAAAATTCTGCCTAGAATATGAAAAAGAGCAGATGGCAAACAAAATCCTGAGCCACCGAATGGTGAATGTTGACTGCCGAGGGTATACTTCGAAATTTTTCGAATATGCTCGAATTGTGCCTACTCTGGCTTCGCCAGAACCGGTACTTATTTCTCGTTACATCTGGGGTTTAATCGGTGAAATCCGTGACATTGTCAAAGCTGTGAGACCACGCACTATTGACGATGCTGTGGAATTAGCCAACACCCTAACTGACGGGCTGGTACGCATAAGAGAAGAAAACCGGAAGAAGGAAGTGGCCCAAAAGATTACCCAAGGATTTTGTGTGGGTAATAATAGTAATTTCAAGAAGAGGGGCACTGGGCAATCTTCCACTGTTCCATTTTGCAGTACCTATAAAAAAAAACATTTTGGAAAATACAAAGGGTATTGCAATTTCTGCAAAATTCCAGGGCATCAAGAAGAAGACTGCAGAAGAAAGAAATCCACAATCTGCTTCAACTGTGGAGAAGCTGGACATTTTAGACCCGACTGTCCTAAACTGGTCAAACCAGCTGATAACAAAGCCAAACCTGCAGAAGGAACTACCAAGAAAAGCGCAAGAGCCTTCCAACTGACTACCCAGGAAGCCGAATTAATTCCTGATGTGATAGCTGGTACGTTCCTAGTTCACGACGTTTATGCAAAAGTATTATTTGACTCTGGTGCAAACCAAAGTTTTATAAATACTTCATTCTGCCAAGCTCTTAACTTACCCTTAACCAACCTTAGACAAATTTTCACGGTAGAAACGGCAGATGGGAATTCTGTTAACATAGATAAGGTTTTGCAAAAAGGGAAAATAGAACTTTCAGGTCATAAATTTTATGCAAACCTATTGCCTATGAATTTAGCTGGATTCGATGTCGTGTTAGGAATGGATTGGTTAGTAGCCAACCATGCTCGAATCCTTTGTGACAAGAATTCCATAGAAATTCGCGCACCCACCGGAGAGGTAATTATGATTACAGGGGATAAGCCGCGTAAACCCATGAAGTTCATTTCAGTAATGAAAGTTGCTAGTTATGAACGAAAGCAAGGAGTAGTGTATATGATTTCAGTAATCATTAGCACTAAGGGTAAGGAACTTAAGGGAATTCCTGTAGTATCAGAATATTCGGATGTATTTCCAGAAGAACTACCAGGATTACCACCAGATAGGGAGGTAGAATTTAGAATTCATTTAATTCCTGGAACTACCCCCGTAGCAAAGGCACCTTATCGTTTAGCACCCACTGAAATGTTAGAACTGAAAAAGCAATTAGATGAATTGTTAAGTAAAGGATTCATACAACCTAGTTCATCTCCGTGGGGAGCACCAGTGTTGTTCGTAAAAAAGAAAGATGGTTCGATGAGAATGTGTATCGATTATAGGGAATTAAATAAGGTTACAATTAATAATCGATACCCATTACCTAGGATCGATGATCTTTTCGATCAACTTCAGGGGGCTAGATATTTTTCTAAGATAGATTTACGCTCTGGATATCATCAGTTGAAAGTACAAGAAGAAGACATACCTAAAACTGCTTTCAGAACTAGGTATGGTCATTACGAGTTTACAGTCTTGCCCTTTGGGTTAACAAATGCTCCTGCAGCATTTATGGACATGATGAATAGGATCTGTAAACCATATTTGGACAAATTCGTAATTGTCTTCATCGACGATATACTTATTTATTCCAAAAGTCAGGACGAACATTGTCAGCACCTGCATGCACTCTTAACTTTGTTAAGAAAGGAGAAGCTTTATGCCAAATTCTCAAAATGTGAATTTTGGCTACAGGAGGTGCAATTTTTAGGTCACATGGTGAATAACGAAGGTATTCACGTTGATCCTGCTAAAATAGAAGCAATCACCAATTGGAAGGTCCTGCAATCAGCTACGGAAGTTAGAAGTTTTCTAGGATTAGCTGGGTACTATAGGCGCTTTATTAAGGATTTTTCTAAGATAGCTGTGCCATTAACTAAGCTAACCTGTAAAACAGTTAAGTTTGAATGGGGACCTAAGCAAGAAGAGGCTTTTAGGATTTTGAAACAAAGGTTAACAAACACCCCAATCCTTGCCTTACCAGAAGGAACAGAAGATTTTGAAGTATACTGTGATGCTTCTAAGCTAGGATTAGGATGTGTGTTAATGCAACGCATGAAGGTAATTGCGTATGCCTCAAGGCAATTGAAAAAGCACGAGGAAAACTATACGACGCATGACTTAGAATTAGGATCTATAATTTTTGCCCTTAAGATTTGGAGACATTATCTGTATGGAAGTAAGTTTACTGTCTATACAGATCATAAGAGTTTAAAATACATATTTGGGCAGAAATAATTGAACATGAGACAAAGAAGATGGATAGAAATTCTAAGTGACTACGACTGTGATATTCAATATCACGAAGGAAAGGCAAATGTAGTTGCAGATGCCTTAAGTCGTAAGTATCATGAGAAACAACGACGAGTTCGTGCTCTTAGATTAAGTTTACAATTAGACTTAATGGAACAATTAAAGAATGTTCAGGAAACAGCAATCAAGGATGATGCTGAAGGAATGAAAGGAAGAATAAAGGGATTAGAGCAAGGAGCTGATGGAATTTGGAGATTCCACAAAAGAAGGATTTGGGTACCTAAGCAAGGAGAATTAAGAAATAAGATTTTAGAGGAAGCCCATAAATCTAGGTATACCATGCACCCAGGAAATAATAAGATGTACCAAGATTTAAGAAATAATTCCTGGTGGATAGGAATAAAAAAGGACATAGCTAGATATTTTTCTAAGTGTCCAACTTGTTCCCAAGTTAAAGCAGAACACCAGAAACCATCAGGGTTACTTCAACAATTAGAAATGCCTGTATGGAAATGGGAGCTCGTAACAATGGATTTCGTTACTAAGTTACCCAAAACCAGAAAAGGTAACGATTCAATTTGGGTAATTGTGGATCGATTAACCAAATCAGCTCATTTTCTACCCATGAAGGAAACCTTTAGCATGGAAAGGTTAGCAAAATTGTACGTAGACGAGGTAGTATCCTTACATGGAGTTCCACTCTCCATTGTATCAGATAGGGATAGTCATTTCACTTCGCATTTCTGGACTAGTTTCCAAGAAGCCATGGGAACGCGCTTAAATTTAAGTACAGCTTACCATCCTCAAACAGACGGACAAAGTGAAAGGACGATCCAAACCCTGGAGGACATGCTTAGGGCATGTGAGATAGATTTTGGTGGAAATTGGGATGACCACCTACCCTTAATTGAATTCTCCTATAATAATAGTTATCATGCAAGCATTGAAGCTGCCCCATTCGAAGCACTGTATGGACGAAAGTGCAGAACTCCAGTTTGTTGGGCAGAAATAGGAGAAAGTCAATTATCAGGTCCCGAGATTGTGCAAGAAACCACCGACAAGATCACTCAAATCAAGGAAAGACTGAAAACGGCTCGTGACCGTCAGAAAAGTTATGTTGATAATAGACGCAAGCCGCTAGAATTTCAAGTCGGAGATAAGGTACTCTTGAAAGTTTCTCCTTGGAAAGGAGTAGTACGATTTGGAAAGAAGGGAAAGCTAAGTCCAAGGTACGTAGGACCATTCCCAATAATCCAGCGAATAGGACCAGTTGCTTATCGCTTACAACTACCATAAGAATTAGCCGGGGTACATGACGTATTTCATGTATCCAATCTCAAGAAATGTCTATATGACGAATCCCTGGTAGTACCTCTTCAAGATATAGAGGTAAATGAAAAATTAAAATTTATTGAGAAACCACTGCAAATAGAAGACAGAAAGGTCAAGTTTCTCAAACATAAGCGACTAGTGCTGGTCAAAGTCAAGTGGGATTCAAAGAGAGGACCTGAATACACTTGGGAGCTAGAACCAGAAATGAAGCGAAAGTATCCCTACTTGTTACAGTAAATCTCAAGGACGAGATTTTAATTAAGGTGGGGAGGATGTAACAACTCTCACCAAAAGTCCTATTTCTTTTTTTATATTGCCCAATAGGAAACCCTAATTGAGACCCCCAAGTGATACTGCATGACCCCTAAAATTTTCAGAACAATCGTAATCAGGATCAGGGCCCCTAAAACTCAGGGGGGGGGGGTATTCCTTAGTCGGTAATATCCTTACAGTTTTACATGGAAATCGAATTTTAACGAACGGTCAACTCAGCTAAGCTAGTAACAGGCGTGGCTACCCTATGCTAAAAGTGACCTCTCGCGCCACGCGAGAGCCTCTCGTGACACGCGGGCACGCCGTTTTTCCAGTATAAATCCCAGGCTTTGGCACTTGAAATTTGGCGTTGGTTCGACGTAAAAACTCAATTCGTACACTGAGATATCGTCTAAATACTCCAAAAACACACACTTAGCACGAAACGCTGTCGCGATAACAGGGTAATAACTCGATCACTGCTACGATTTAATGTCCGATCGATAGAAACCAATCCAATGGATGTTTAAGTGCTGCTCAAACTTGGGTTATACTTTGTCATTCGTCGTGAATTCGATGGATGTTTAAGTATCACACTTTGTCATTCATTGTGAAGGTTTTGATATCGTGAGTTGTCGTAAAAGTTGGGTTAAAGTTACTATCCCAGTTTTCGTGTGCATTGTTATTTGAATTAGGTTAACAGGCTTATCAGTAGGCTAAACTCTGCCTGATTAAACTTGCAATGTGAGTCATTCTCTTTTTATCAACATTGTTTTACAATACTCCAATCATTTTCAAAAGTTGTGCACATTACTAATTTCTCACGGTTAGGCTAATAAATCCTAACAATGATAATCATCACTACTTGGGTGAAAGGACCCAATAGTGGTATGACCATCGTCACCAGGAGGTGACACGGCGCCAGATAAAAATAAGATAGTAGCCATTGTAATCGCTCTTATGCTGTAATTTATAACTATGTGTCTTTTTATATAACTTGAGTGACTCGCCAGTATTTCCCCGCTGATAAAATATTTTTAAACATGTTTCAGGCGACCTGCTGTGAATCAAGGAAAAGTGCTACGGAGCACTAATAAAGCTTGAAGCGGTGGCTCAGTTAAATAAATAAACATGTTTTGTAAACCAGGGAATTTCCTTGTGAAATTCCTCTATTGTAAAATTTCGGGGTATATCCCAAATTATGAAATAAAATAATTGGGCATTTTCAAGTATTAAAAGATCCTGTAAATCTTCCGCTGTCAACTCAATTAATAAATACCACGGGATTTCTGTCCCGCGGCTCCTGGACCGGGTCAAACCCACAAACTACCCTTTACGCAAAAGATAACCGTCATGGGATGCTGTTTGGTATAGGTACTTGGATCAGCTCGGAATGTCATTTGTTTATAACACGTAAACGTACTGCAGGCAGTCGTTGATTTGAGGAAACTACGGTTTGCTTAATACTACAACTTTTGAGCCAAATCCAGATTACTACAGGTTTGTATAACTGTTTTTTGCATTATGGTTTGACTTTTGAGGTCAAATTTGTAAATTGGTGTGATTTAAAGGTTATATCTTGACGGGATTTCATTCTTTCGTTCCAGCGCTCTTCTTTGGCATCGTTTGATAGGTAAAAAAGTTCTTTCTGTAAACTTTAACGGGACGAAGAAAATACGATCGTATGCGCATTGCGCCAAAGATTCTGTAAGCTTCCTATAGCATTTGAACATTGTAGTTTTTCTATTCTTATTATATTATACAAATAGTTATTTGTAGTGTTTCTATTCTTATTATATTATACAAATTCTTATATTTAAAACTAAAAAAATGGACAAAAAATTAGGGGTGTGGATTTCTGACATGAAAATAACACGAAATTCGTGGGTTTGGGTTTAGTCTAAACAGGTTCGGGTCATTTTCAGGTTGAATCTACGAACCCGTTTAGCTAAGTCGGGTTCAGGTCAACCCAATCGGGTTGGTAGGTTGACCCGTTTAACCCATAATATTATATTATATTTTTTTACAATACGTTTAATGGGCGTCACACCCTCATCCCACCTTACATCATGACTTCAAATTTCCTTTTTTTTTTTCAAAAAGTAACTTAAGATAGTAATATCATCTCACTAAATGTTTTTTATAAATACTTTTGTTTATATAAATTAGTTTTTTACTATTAATGGTTTTAAAAAGGGAATGGATGCCATGATGGTAGTGGTGTACTTGACAGAGTTGATACATATACTTTAGAATCAATGTACATTTACAATTGATCGATTCTCTTCAAGTGAGACTATTGGTTTGTATGTGTTTGTTTGCTATGTTGCAGAGGAATCCGACAAATAATCTAAAGGTTTTGCAAATCAAAGATGCGAAGTCTAAGAGAAGGGTTAAGATAGTAAGAACTTTTAAATTTTCTATTTTTTGTTGTTTCCGGTCAGATATTTCGGTGAACACCTTTGGTGCATTTAGACATTTTAGTTAATTAGCTTCGATTCTTTAATAATTAAACTATATGAGTTGTGTTAGGATGAAAATTGTGATCATCAATCCAAATCTGTTGCTATTGATTGAGCAATGGATGTTCAAGCAAGCTTACGACCCGAGTTACCGATTTTTTTTTTCAATCAAGATATAATCCTTAACCATCTAATTGAAGCCATATATGTTCCCTATAAGCAAATAAGAAATGAAAAAAAAAATACAACTATATGTGCTATAGATGCAGTCCGAGTGAAAGGATATTCCGTTTGTGGTGTTGTTACGTGTATTGTGAGAAACCTCCCACGTTTTAAGCACCAACTCTGTTTTAACACACGTGTCTATGACTCTTATGTATGGCTGTGTGCACCTACTCATGTGTGATTAATGCTTGGATAATTGCATGGCAGGGGATTGGGTCACCAATTTTTGACAAACTTGAAGCTGAGTTGGCTAAGGCAGCTTTGTCTTTACCTGCAATCAAGGGATTTGAGTTGGTAGTGGATTTGCAGGTAGGTCGGGCATGTTAGGGTAATGGTTTAAATACATGTAAATTTCGTGTTGTTTGAAATGTGTAGCTCTTTCTCGTGGTGAACCATAACACTTTTGTTGAAAGGTTCTAAATTTTTGAGGTTTTGTGGAAAGTTTTTCCAGAAATATGATTTTCAAACAAGACTGCAAACTGAAAAACACTTTTAAAAACTATCAAAACACAAGAAAATCAACTTGGTTTTAACAAGGAATCGAGCCAAAGCTCTGATACCAATTGTAGGTCCACCCGGAGGATCGAGTAACCTCTATTCCCTGTTTTCCGACAAACCCGAAAGTGCGGAATCCAAACGGGTAAGTTAAACCAAGTTACGAACACGCAAGACACAAAGATTCAATGATTAACACGCAATGTATTAATACTCTGAAACGGTTACAATGCAATGTTTACAAGATAAACCTATAAACTCTTTGTTGTGTGTGTTCTCTCCGAAATCTATTCAGACTTCTGTTTGTTTCTGTCTGTTGTCTGGGCTTATATAGTAACATAGTGACGAAAACCAGTGGCCCACGAAAACACCTCAACGAAATCACAAAGATATGGACGAAATCAAGGTATGGACGAAATCACTCCTGATTTCGTCCCATTTGGTTTTCACTATAAGGTGTTTTCACCAGTGATTTCACCAAAACAGTGTTTTCATCTAAAGTGATTTCGTCACTTTATGTATGGGCCAATGACTTGGGCTTGGACTTTGTCAACTGGGCTTCTACATGTATGGGCCAAACAAACAAACAGACATATAACTAAACAATACTATCATGTATACTGCACACACGCAGTTACATGTACATGAACATTACAAAATAACTAGCATACCGAGTCAAGACAGGAGGTTGTCTTGACTACGGCCTTCACTTCGTAGCCGAGTCGAACCGAGCCGAGCCGTATCCACAAAATATGTATCAACAACTTTATAAAAAATAATTTGCCAAATATGATTAAAAAACTATTATTTCAACACTAATGTGTGCTTATGTTAATGTGCCAGTCTATGCTATTTATCTTATCACAATGTTGTGCTTATGTTAATGTGAAAAGTACATTTGTGTGAATTATGGTATATGATTAATCACTTTACTGAATTTTGTGACACTTGTGTGATATACGTGTGTTGTTCTTTCAGCTCAGGAGTTGGAAAAAGAGCTTAATGATCGAATGGAAGGTGCTCTTCCCGCTGAGAAAAGACACTTGCTGTTTTTGTGACACTAGGTTTGACATTGGTTTTTCATTTTTTAATTAGTGATCAAGGGTCTGTAGTTCTCAAAGGTTTTTACACTTGCAGGGCATCTACTTCATTGGATTCGCTTTTTTTTGCTCTTGAAACAACCATCAGCGTCTAGGTCATTCAGGTAAATGTGCGCGTGCACACACATATATATACGTATATGATTTTTTTTCAATATGAAATGGTTTGTTTAATTGGGAGTTGCAGCAAGTTTACATGTACTTCCGCGGTGTGGAAAAGCTACACAGATGAAAAATGAGGCTACAAAGAAGAGTATGCTGGCAGCATTATGACATGGTTACCTGTTTTGAATAGAAATTAAAAAACCAAAAATACGGGTACTCCACGAGGTCCCATTTATCACACGAGTACAGATAGATGATAGTTCGTTTCCAAGAGATAGAATGGTCATTGGTTCAACAATATAGACCAAGAATTGTTGTTATGATTGTAATTTTATAGTCGAGATCTGACTCGCGCGTTGTATTTTACCACATTTTATTCAAGTGTAAAGATTGTTTTATAAAGATATGTAACTAAACGCAAACAATTTAAATGATATATTATAATCTGTTTTTTAGGGTTTGATTTCGATCGTTATTAAACCTACCCGTGTGTTCACACGGGTCCTACAACTAGTGTTTCTTAGAGGAGAAGTCTCAGATTTAGAAAGTGAGTTATTTAAATAATTGGTGTAAAGTAGGGTAGCATTTTCTCTAAACATGTGGTGCCACATGGCTATTGGCATTTTCACACACATACATAGTGTTTGAAAGTTAGAAAAGATATTTCAGATAGTTGGCTAATAAGTTTGGAATTTTAACTGTTACTTAACCAAGTTGTTCATGAGTTCAACTGTACATGGGTTCTGTGTAAAAAAACGAAATACAAATTGAGGATTGGTCAACATTTGGAAAATAGGTCCCGGTTACATGTTTTGTCTTCGTTATGGAATGATGATGACGACGTTTGAGGATGAAATCCTTACACAATCTTTGAGCAGTATAGGGTGTGGAGAGGCTTGGGTTGGGGGCATTGCTCGACAAGTGGCGAGTGTGGGATCCACAAATTGACGATTGGTCAACATTTGGAAAATATATTTTGATGTGACTAGGCTTGCTCGATGTTGATTCCTTTCACTACAAATCTTTCATTAACCCGTTGAACCCGCTTTTCAATTCGTTTCCTCTCGTTTACGCCCGTTAACACCTGTTAAGCACAGGATACCAACGCACTATAAATATATATACAAATACGATTTACTTTATTTAACACACTAAAACTACACGAGTTACTTATAAACTACTACGTATTTTGACGGCGATCTGCATACATTGTGACAATCAGTCTGCTCTTGCTAGAGCACAAAACATGATGTACAATGGCAGATCAAGGCACATTCGACGTAGACACAACACGGTACGACAACTTATCTCAACGGGTGTGATCTCAGTTGACTATGTGAGGTCAAATGAGAACATTGCGGACCCGTTAACAAAAGGCTTAAGCACAGATAAGGTGTATAGGTTGTCAAGAGGAATGGGACTAAAGCCCATAGATGAAGGGAATATGAGGGAAACCTAACCTAGTTGACTGGAGATCCCAAGATCTAGGTTCAATAGGCAAACTTAATCATAAACCCAAAGGGAGTCACTGTGGGGGGTGCCCCAAAAATCAATAAAGGGAGTTGTATACTTCCTAGTCCATTCCAATCAGTGACATGAAGGAAAGGTTAAGCATGTTGAGGTTAAGGATTTTGAGGAAATCCAAATTAACCATGATGCTTTTAATGATTCAGAGGAATCACCTATGTTAGAGAGAAGTGGGGTCGCTTCGAATGGATTTGTGGGGAGGCGCAAATCCTAGAGCTCTCGCAGAACCAGGAACGTGTTCCATGACCATAAACGGACACAACCATGAGGTCTTAACTTGACTAGGGAGAGTATTGTGTGAATGTATATTGTCGCCTACATAAATGGGGGATTGTTCAAAGACACCGCGTCTACAAGACCCTAGGAGGCTAAATATGCTTCACAAAAGGAGGTTCAAAGGTTACACCTACCTATCTTGCAATACTCAACTGTTGAACGTGTATCGTTGAAACTTGATAGATCGATTTCTATTCATGTGGGGGATTGTTGAAAATTTTGTGAAAATAGCATTTTCACAAATATAGGAAAATGATTTTTTTCCTATTTTGGACTAGAAATAAATATAATAAAATGAGCGGGTTTTGTATATTTATTTGTGGGTTTGTGTTCTATGTTGGAAGACCTTCGCAACGAACTAAACCACGTCCAAAACGGAGCTAAGATGAATGAGATATCGATGCTCAAAGTTTGGTGTTTGAAACTTAAATGCTGGAAAAAGTGGGAAAGTAGCACCTTGTCCCACATCGGATGAGAGATGGAACTTAAAGGGGTATTTAAGTGGGAACTCTCCATCCTTATTGTTTCATGGAAGCACTCACTAGTGTACTCGCGAAGGGTGCGGAGCACCCTAACTCGCACTCGCACTCGCACACGCGCGCGCACGCGCGTGGCGTGGGCGATGAGGCGCAATGTGGCGCTTTGATGGCGCACTTTGCACTTCGCACGCTTGAGAGCCGCCTTTGTATTTTTGACCACGTGCGCGTGGTGGAAGCACAAGGGTTGTAAGGACCAAGTGGTTGGTGATGTGGCATGCATGCGCATGACATGACGTGGCAATCATGCGCGCGGGGTACACATGGCGCGCACTAGCGCATGGTGCATGGGCCTGATGTGACGTGCGCGGCGCACCAAAGTGAGCCAAAACGGCGCGACTGTGTGGCGTGCTCGTAGAGGCTCACAGGTGACGTGGCACACGCGCGCTGGCGCGCATGGACCTAAGTGAGTATGGCGCACGCGCGCATGGCAGTGAGCCAAGTGGACGCACCGCGCGCGAGGGCTGCAGACCTGCGCGCGCACTAGTGTGTCTTGCGCGCACGCGCAGAAGCTTCCAGCAGCAGTTACTGCAGTGCAGTTACGTTTTCAGCATTCGAAACTGACGTAGTTAATGCGTTTGACTGAGAATTTAATGACGAATTAAGGGCATTGAAGACGTTTAATGCAGTTTAATTCGCCCACTTAATTCTTTTTCAGTTTCGACTTCAGTTTGCAGTATAAATAGGAGGAGCCTACTGCAGCTAAGACGACCGAAATTCACTAGCTCTATACTTTTTCCTCTCCTTACTGAATTATCTTCTTCTTCTCTCAAGCTAGCAAGGTACACCTTCGGGTAGGAGTCAAGACCGGCAGTACAACTGCTTGCGGCTGTTGTATCCTGGAAACAAACGTGTTCTCCTGGGAGACACGAAATTTGTTTTAAGGGACCCGTGTCTAACACGATCCTCAGCCAAAGAACAGTTTTTCTGTTCGGATTTCTGTCTTTGTTTTTCCATTTCTTCAGTTGTAATTGTACTTACTTTCAGTTGTATTTCTGTTATTGTTCTTGTATTTCAAGTTAATAAATTATTTTATTTATTTTACACGAACGGATTCCTACAATCTTAAAACAATTTTTTTTAAAACACCGTTCGTGTAGAATCACAAACATTTTCTGTTGTGAATTCGAACCAGTTTTGAATTCATACAGTTGTGTTTTAAAAAACAGATTTTCTTCCTGTTTTAATTCAAAGTAGCGACTTTGTCAAAACATAATATGTTTCTACTCCTTTATGTCACTGAAGTTCTAAAAATCCTCCTGTTGTAGTCTTCAAAGTTGGACTTAGAAGCTACACGGCTGAATTTTTTGAGCTCCTAATAATAATAAAGTAGCGTCTTTATTATTTTGAAAACAGAATTTAACTTGTTTTCTTGAAACTTTTTCAGAATGTCGACTGAAAATGTGAACACGAGCAACACTAATGTTGTCGTTGGAACCCCTGCCAATACTGTGGGAGCGTCCACAGTGGCAAATCATGCTGAACGACCCGAGAAGTTCTCGGGTCTCCACTTCAAGAGGTGGCAACAGAAGATGTTCTTCTACTTGACCACCATGAACCTTGCGAGGTTCTTGACGGAGACCATTCCCCAACCTGCGGAAGGGGAGACCGATGCTCAGGCTTTGAGCGCGGTAGAGGCGTGGAAGCACTCGGACTTTATATGTCGAGGCTACGTACTCAACGGTCTATCGGATGCTTTGTATAATGTGTACTATAATATAAAGACTTCCAAAGATTTATGGGAGTCTTTAGATAAAAAAGTACAAAACGGAGGATGCGGGAACAAAGAAATTTGTTGTCGCCCGTTTCTTGGACTTTAAAATGGTTGATAACAAGACTGTTATGAACCAAGTCCAAGAGTTGCAAATTATACTAAATGACATCCATGCTGAGGGTATGGTACTTAGCGAAACTTTTCAAGTGGCAGCCATGATCGAAAAATTACCTCCTGCTTGGTTGGATTTTAAGAATTATCTTAAACACAAGCGAAAGGAAATGTCGGTCGAGGATCTTGTTCTTCGTCTTCGTATAGAAGAAGAAAACAGGGTGGCCCAAAAAGGCACCATTTTGCAAGCTTCGGCTAAAGCAAACATGGTGGAAGTTGGGGAGTCCTCAAAGGGCAAGAAAGGCAAGGGTAAAAAGGACAACAAAGGGAAAGCAAAGGTTAACAACCTTGGACCGAAAAAGGGGGCTGTGAAAAAGAAGCATGCGCTTTTCCAAGGTACTTGTTACAATTGTAACGAGACGGGGCACCGTGCTAACCAATGCAAGAAACCTAAGCGTGAGCGTGCGCACATGGTTGATGAGGATGGTATGCCTCTCATTGCAATGATAACCGAGGAAGCGGCTATGATTGAAGAAGTCAACGCGATGGGTGAAAACCCAAAAGGATGGTTCGTTGACACGGGTGCAACCCGCTATGTTTGTGGAGACAAGGCTCTTTTCTCTACATTCAAAGAAGCGTCGGGTGAAGAAAAGCTTTATATGGGGAATAAAGCTACTGTCACACCCCGGTTTCCACGTGTCACCGGTGGGCCCGGTGGGGGAGTATCGTGACGTGGTTGGCAACATAATAGTCAAACAACACAATATTTAAATGCACAGCGGAAGCAAAGCATAGATTCATTTCAACCATACAATATTGTAATATTAAGTATCACAAGTAGTCGAATATAAATCCACAGGTAGATCAAAATAAAAGGAAACAATGTTCAACAGTCAATGTCATCCAAGCTTGCGAGACTTATTGAGGATGCTAGGAGAAAAGCCAGCCTATTACGCGTAGTACCTGCACTTAACCTTTTTACGAAAATACGTCAGTTTACACTGGTAAATACAATCAACCGACTCATTTTGAAAAGAGTTTAAGAAAATGCATTTAAGGCACAAGGCACAAATAATATTTTATAACTTGGGATAATTATTTGAATATAATGCTTGTAAAGGATTTACATGTTACTTATGCGTTCAGTAGCCCGGATCGAGCCGGGTTAAAGATCAATAGACACACCACATTATTTAAATGAGACACTGACAGGTGTACGCCTACACCTGTGTGCTAAGGTCGTGGCCATTTCGTAAAATGATGCCAGGGATATCCGGGACATGGTCATTAACCCCCCAAAGGCTTTAAGCAAACAAAACAAATTAAACGAGACATCTCAATACTTTAACCATAAAACAATTAAAGATTCAATGCCCGACCAAGCGGTATTTTATATACCGTACCCCAAGCCCGTATAGGGAAAATAAGTTAAAAGTATTTACCTGAGCAAGTATAAATCAAAATCAGCGAGTGCAAGTATCTTTTACCGATTCTCCTAATCTGGAACGAAGGTTTATAACAACCTATTAGAATCCTAACGGGTCTTTAGTTAAGCTTAAGCTTAGACCGGTTAGTTTTAAAGATACGGTTCGTACGCACGATTAAGCGAAGACCGGATAGAATGTGATTTAGACCCGACAAGTTTTAAGACTTGCTTAATATGGGTATATTATACACATTCTGGATTTTGAGATAAAACCGATAAGGTTTGACCCGTTTCGGCTAATTTATGTAAACTAGTTACATAAACCGAACCGAACGCGTGATAAGCGTAACGGGTATCCGTAAGAGTCCTAAACAGGTTTCCTAAGTTAACATGCTTCAAATATGTTGTGATATCAGTAGGATACCTTCCATTATGCCCAAAACGAGTTTAATCTCATATTAAGCCCCGTAGGGGTATTTTGGTCATTTTAAAGATTATAAAAGGAATCAATTTAAGCTTCTGTGATCCGGGTCTGAATAAATCAGTAAAATAGTTTATTTTAACTTGGTATATCAGTTGGTGTTAAGTCCTATGTGGCAAAATGGTTTTAAACCCTTACTATGCGCTTAATACGCGTATAACGTCGTTTTAAGCGATTTACGGGTTAAAATAGTATTCTGAGTTTTCTGATCAGTTCAACAGGTTCAAAACACTTCATTTAATATTTAAAATCAGTAGCAATTGGATTGGTATAAAAAAGACTTGTAAAACTCATTTTATACCCGAAAAGGGCATATTTGGTATTTACCGAATTAAGGCGATAATCCTAGCTTATGATCAGTTTAAAAATAATTAAAAATCTTCAAAAATCCCAAAATATTATTTAACATCAGTGAGTAAAAGGTTTGGTGTCAAAAATTGGGTTTAGATAGGCTTTACGCTAATGACGCCATTTAATTACTAAGAAACGTTATAATTACGTCATTAAGCATAACTCCTAATCTTGACTTCCGACTGATGTGAAAATTTACAGACATGTTTAATAATCAGTAACTAAGATTATTTTACTTTCATATTTCCAAAATTCTTGTTTTATGGTCATAAGGGCATTATGGTCACTATTTAAGCAATTAACGGAAACGTCGGACAATCTAGGTTACAAGTGGTATAAACGCAGAGGGTTATACACACATGTAACTAGATCCTAATGGAACTTTAAGGCATGTCTAAACCTATCAAAACCAGGTCAGAATCGAAGTCAAAGCAGAAAGTCAAACTATGCGACTTTCGGCTTCGAATCGGTTCAAAACGGGAAGTTGTCGAATCAAACAAGCGTAGACAAGTTTTTATACTTATTTTCAAGTTATATGCATGTTAAAACAGATTACACGCCTACTGTATCGTTAATTACATGTTTAATGGTTCTGCTGACTTTTTCGGAAGAAGTTTGACTCGACAAACGACATAGTTAGGATTTGAATCAGTGGATGCCCTTTTAAGGGTTTAAAGTCCACATAAATACCAACTTATGACAACTTTAACTTAGCCTAATCGCCGGACCATTTGTGCTTAAACGATAAGTCAAACCGTAGTTACGTCGGTTTGACTTTTAAGCTAAATACAAAGCAAAACTGAAATAGAGAAGGTCAAGGGTACTTACACTAGTCTAATGGATGATTTGGAATGCTTGGGATCTGCTTGAATGCTCCAGAATTGATCAGGAAGTGAATGCAAGATGAATGCAAAGAATGTGGGTCTTTTATATGAATTCAAACATCTTGGATCATCAACACATAAGTCTAGGAGTGTTACCAAATCACCAACATGTGTCCTACAAGCTAAAAACCACCTTAGGCAGCCCAAGGTATCGAAAAACTTGCATGTAAGTCGGTTAGAAGGCTGATACAGCCACCTGTGGGTTTTTTCTGCATCTGGGGTCCTGATGCGGCCCGCTTTAGATGTTGTTAATCCTCAGGCGGGCCGCCTGAGACTGGTAATCAGGTAAACTTGTTTTCTTTTATTGCATTTTGGTCCTTGGTCCCCCGAAACATCGTTTTCACTTGTTTTCTTGCAGTTTAAGACTTTAAAATTTATATATAGGGGCTTTAGGATTTATACCCACTTTGTAAAGTCCCCGGGTAACTTTGTGATCACCCGAAAAGCCCTAATTTTCAAAGTTGACGATTCTAACCCTCATACACGAATTTTATCATAACTTTCTCATACGGTAACGAAACTTGGTGAAATTTTTATGGTGCATTCTAGTGAGCATAATTTATCGTTACAAGGCTTCGGGTTTGCTAAAAGGTCACCCAGAGGTATAACTTAACATGTTGACACATTTAACCCCTGTGGTTTGTAATCTCTCACTTTCTTTCACAATTCGCTTCGTATGATCCATGATCCATTCGTTTAAGGTTATAAACATCATGTAGGGTTATTGTAAAGTATATTTATTCATTGTTGACACTTTGAACCCTTATATTTACATAGTTTCATTGTTTGTCAACTTTAGTCCTTCAAGAACATTCTTTCATGCGTTCAAACCTATGACACGTGTCAACACATTATAGGACGTAAATTTTCGAGGTGTTACATCCTCACCCCCTTAAAAGAAATCTCGACCTCGAGATTTACTGAAATAGATAAGGGTACTTTTCTTTC
The DNA here is from genome assembly GCA_030545235.1 of Helianthus tuberosus. Lineage (NCBI taxonomy): Eukaryota > Viridiplantae > Streptophyta > Magnoliopsida > Asterales > Asteraceae > Helianthus > Helianthus tuberosus. Next base: position 4,247,569 of record CM060363.1, read on the forward strand.
ATTGTGGACTCAACCTCCCACGTATACTCGGGACCTCTACGGGCATCCCATTTGACCTTTACAATCGGTACATGCTTCCTTCGAAGCTTTTTAACCTGTCGATCCTCGATCGACAATGGTTTTTCCACAAATTTCAAGCTCTCATCTATATGCACATCTGTATGTGGTATGACCAGTGATTCATCAGCGAAACACTTCTTCAGATTGCAGATGTGGAACACATTGTGTATACTACTGAGCTCTTCAGGTAAGTTTAACTTATAGGCAACTGACCCGACACGTTCGATAACCTCGAAAGGTCCTATGTATCTCGGGCTTAGCTTGCCTTTCTTACCAAATCGCATCACTCCTTTCCAGGGTGATACTTTAAGTAGGACTTTGTCACCTACTTCGAAGTGAAAATCCTTACGCTTGGGATCAGCGTAACTCTTCTGCCTATCCCGGGCAGCTTTGAGATGGTCACGTATCTGGACAATCTTGTCCGTCGTTTCGAACACTATCTCTGGTCCCGATAATTGGACATCTCCAACTTCCGCCCAACAAACAGGCGTTCTACACTTTCTACCGTATAAAGCCTCGAAAGGCGCAGCCTTAATGCTGGTGTGGTAGCTATTGTTGTAGGAGAACTCAACTAGTGGCAGGTGGTTATCCCAACTACCACCCAAGTCAATTACACATGCACGAAGCATGTCTTCCAACGTTTGAATAGTACGCTCACTCTGACCGTCTGTCTGTGGATGGTAAGCCGTACTAAAATTCAAACGTGTGCCCAAAGATTGTTGGAAGCTTTTTCAAAAATGTGACGTGTATCTAGTATCTCGGTCAGAGATAATAGACACAGGTATGCCATGTAAGGCTACAATCTTATCAACGTATAACTGGGCTAACATGTCGGAGCTATAAGTCTCCTTAATGGGTAGGAAATGTGCTGACTTAGTCAGTCTATCAACTATCACCCATATTGTGTCATTGCCTTTCCTTGTCTTTGGCAGCTTGGTGATGAAATCCATCGTCACCATCTCCTACTTCCATGTGGGAAGTTCAGGCTGTTGCAGCAAGCCTGACGGTTTTTGATGTTCTGCCTTGACTTGCGCACAAGTCAAGCATTTAGCTACATAAGTAGCTACAAACTTCTTCAAGCCTATCCACCAATAATTTGCCCTTAAATCCTGGTACATCTTATCTGCTCCAGGATGAACAGAATATTTGGAACTATGGGCTTCCTGGAGGATAACATCTCGGAGTCCTCCATAAATTGGAACCCATATCCGCCCATTCAATCTTAGTATTCCGTCCTTGCTATGTGTTAACTGCTCCTTAGTTACTCCTAGCTTTTCGTTAGGATAGTTAGCTTCCAACACAGCTTCCTTCTGTGCAGCTAACAACCTTTCAATCAAATTGTTCTTTATTTCCATGCGCTTGGCATTGATTCGTATCGGTTTCACCTTCTCCTTCCGACTCAAGGCATCGGCGACTACATTCGCCTTGCCGGGATGGTATCTTATTTCACAATCGTAATCATTCAGAGTTTCCATCCAACGGCGTTGCCTCATGTTCAAGTCCTTCTGATTGAACAGATGTTGAAGGCTCTTGTGATCAGAATAGATCACACATTTGATTCCGTATAAGTAGTGCCTCCAAAGTTTTAGTGCGAATACAACGACACCCAACTCCAAGTCATGGGTGGTGTAATTCTTTTCGTGCACCTTTAACTGGCGTGAAGCATAGGCAATGACTTTGCCTTTCTGCATAAGCACACATCCCATCCCGGTGTGTGATGCATCACAATAAACTACAAACTCCTCGATTCCATCAGGCAATGTCAGTACGGGAGCATTGCTTAACTTCTGTTTCAGAATATCGAAGGATTCATACTGCTTAGGACCCCAGTCAAACTTAATCTTCTTACGTGTCAGCGAAGTCAGGGGTGCAGCAATCCTTGAGAAGTTTTCAATGAATCGTCTATAATATCCTGCCAAACCTAGGAAGCTACGAATTTCTGTAGGCGTCTTTGGCTCGTGCCAATTCATGACAGCTTCAACTTTAGCGGGATCTACTTGGATACCACGCTCACTAACAACATGTCCAAGAAATTGGACTGCTCGAAGCCAGAATTCACACTTCGAGAACTTGGCATAGAGCTTTTCTTTATGAAGTAGTTCCAAAATGCAGTGAAGATGCTTCTCGTGGTCAGCTTGGTTCTTCGAGTAGATGAGCATATCATCGATGAAAACGATGACGAATTTATCTAAGTGCGGCTTGCAAACGCGATTCATAAGATCCATGAATGCGGCCGGTGCATTAGTGAGCCCAAAAGGCATCACTAGGAACTCGTAATGACCATAACGAGTCCTAAATGCAGTCTTGTGTACGTCTTCATCTCTAACCTTCAGTTGGTGATAGCCTGACCTCAAGTCAATCTTAGAGAAGAAACTTGCCCCTTGAAGTTGATCGAACAGATCGTCGATTCTGGGCAAAGGATACCTATTCTTGATGGTGACCTTATTAAGATCGCGGTAGTTGATGCACAGACGCATCGATCCATCCTTCTTCTTGACAAATAAAACTGGTGCTCCCCAAGGAGACGAACTAGGTTTGATAAAACCTTTGGCTAGCAAATCATCTAGCTGCGTTCTCAATTCCTTCATCTCTGTTGGTTCCAATCTATAAGGCGCCCTTGCTACCGGTGCTGATCCAGGAATGATGTCAATTCTGAATTCTACTTGTCTATCTGGTGGCAAACCAGGTAGTTCTTTAGGAAATACTTCGGGGCATTCAGAAATGATGGGTATATCCCCAATCTTGGGCTTTGGTTCATCTATAATCACTTGTGCCATGTAGATGACACAACCCTTCTTCAAACACTTAGAGTCCTTGAGCGTAGACATTCGCTCAGGCAGCCTGTACTGGGTATCTCCCTGGATAGTAAGTGATTCACCAGACGGAGTCTTGATCATCACTTGCTTCTTATTGCAAATAATCTGGGCCTGGTTATGAGATAACCAGTCCATACCCAAAACTATGTCAAAACCGGCTAACTTAAAGGGAATTAGGGACAAAGGAAAAGAGTGGTTCCTAATGGATATATAACATCCATCTAAGATAGTTGAGGCGGTTTCTAAAGTACCATCTGCTAGTTCCACCTCATACTTCACACTTAAGTTCTTAACAGGTAGTTTCAATAATTCACAAAACTTATTATCTACGAACGACTTATCAGCACCTGAATCAAATAACACTCTCGCATAAACATCATTTACGAGAAAGGTACCTGTTATCACATTGTCGTTCTGTACGGCTTCCTTAGCATCCATCCTGAAGACCCTAGCATTGGTCTTCTTAGCCTCTTCAGGCTTCTTGGCGTATTTTGGGCAATTAGTCTTGATGTGCCCCTTTTCATTGCAACCGTAGCAAGTCGCATCCTTCATCTTTTTGCAATCCAAGGTCTTGTGTTCCTTGGACTTGCACAACCCACATGCAAAAGCTTTCGATTGTGAATTCGAATTCGATTCATACCTGCACTTCCCAAAGTGCTGCCTCTTGCAGATTTTACATCTGGGTTTTTCACCCGACTGCTGACCATCCTTCCTAAATCCTGACCCCTTCTTATGGTCATTGTTTCCCTTCTGCTTCTTGTCTGAACGTCGTGAGTTGTCATCCTCACGCTTCCGCTTTTCGGTATCAGTGTTCCTCTGCGATTTCAGCCTAACCGCATCCAAGGTAAGAGACAATGATATGTCTGCTACAGACCGAAAAGTAGTTGGTCTGGAGGCCTTCACACTTGCCTTGAACTCCGGGGCTAAACCCCCGATAAAACGAGCTATACGTTTGGGTTCCGGGGTTACTAAATATGGAACCAATCTTGACAAAGTGTTAAAACTGGTAAGGTAGGCCTGACAGTCTAGGTTTCTCATGACCAGCGACAAGAAGTCAGATTCAATTTTCTCAACCTCGTGTTGAGGGCAGTAGTTTTCCTTGATCAGTGCCATGAACTGTTCCCAGGTCATATTATACAACGGGACTTTCCCCGTAGCTTGAATCAAAGATCTCCACCAAGCTAATGCTTCCCCCTTAAAAGACTGAGACACGAATTTCACAATATCCCTATCATTGCAACCACTGATATCCACAACCGTATCCATCTCGTCCAACCAAGTCATGCAATCTACTGCTCCTTTTTCCCCAGTGAAATCCCTGGGTTTGCACGACACGAAGTACTTATAGGAGCAACCCTTATTACGGGGTTCTTGATTCTGTATGACTCTTTGGGATGGAGCACTCCTCTGGTTTGATGAGTGGTGAGAATTACTGTTGTGGGCAGTGTGGGTCCTGGAGGGTGTTCTAGAGTGTGGTGCAGATTGGGTCCTTGCACGGGTACCACTGGATTCATGGAGCTGTCTATCCATAGCTCGATTTACGGCATTATCTATCATTGCCTGTAATTCTGCACCCGCTACATTTACTCGGGCATTATCATGCTCTCTCTCTGGGTGACTATTGACCTCGTTTGAGTCTGCCATGTAGCTTGAACTGTTACATATCGACAATAATTTATTGGTGAGTTTATTATAGAATTGTCTTTTATGGCAATTTTATTAACCATGGTAACATAGACCATATATGGTTAATTTATTACTCACATTTATTTAGGATTTCTAATATAAATTATCCTAATTATAAAACAATAACAGTTTTATTAGCACATAAGGCCTAGTCACATGGACAAATTTTTAAGTCATAAGCCACGATTTCAGAGAATCAAGGCCTGAAGGTTTGAACAAAATTCATTACCTTTATCAGACAGGGTCACAGACTATTACTGTCTTTTGTCTCATATGAAAATGAGAAGGGCCCGTAGGCATTCTATTACCAATGGATGGTAACAAGAACCAATCATATTTATTGATGATTTAACCCATGATTCAGAGATCATTTAGTTGGGTTTGGAATCCTTGAAAGATCCATATATAATAATAACACGTGTGATTTTAACGAATCATGTCTGCCAGGAGTGTCAACATGTTTTCAGATGTTAACAGGGATTTGAATCTTTTTAACGGGTTTTACCATCTTGGCCAGGTCTTAAAATGACATGCAGGCTAGGTTATACCTTTAAGATCCTTAATTAATAATTAAAATAGGCAGATGGATTTTTAAAAGGAATGATTCTGATTTATTTATTTCATATATAATTTAATTATGCATAACTTAGCAAAGATGAAATTTATAAATTTACATTCCATTAAAATTTAAAAGTAGTACACTTTTGCCCTAAACGGGACTTTTCACAGAAACACTTGCCCACGCAGGAGCTATACAGATAATACATGTCCTCACAGGGACGGTTTACCAAAGTAAATGTCCACGCAGGGACTAATAGAGACAAGTCCTCGTAGGGACTAAGTACAAAGATAGATGTCCACGCAGGGACTACATACTCTTAAATAAATTTCCTCGCAGGGACTTGATTTAAACAAGGAAATACAATAATACATATTGGGATTTAACGATCCCGTTTCTTCTTTCCTTTCAGCAAACTTGCCAAACCACTCATGAATCCCTCATTCTTCTTACGCTCTCTCTGGAGGTCTCGCTCAACCTTGCCCAGTCTTTGACGGAGATCCTCCTGCTCTGGTGGAGAAAACCGTGGTGGCTGGTACTGTAGTGGTGGCTGAACAGGTACTTGATACCCACGAGCTGGGTATCCCACTCCCCAGGGTGTTCCATAAGGTCCTTCTGGGTGAAGGGCATTGTAGTCTGCTGCCACTCGGTATGGGTCGGCCTCGGCATAGTTATAGTTAGTGTATGCCGGCGGTCCGTATGGGTTGTAGGCTGCCGGAGCAGTATAAGCAGGGATAGGGTTGCCAAAACCCGGTGATGGCGGTGCAATAGGTGCCGAATTCACCTCTGAAACTGAAGGTCCACACATTTGTGGGTCTTCATATATTGGCGGGTAGTGGCTACCACTAGACTGTTGAGGGGTGCTAAAATGAAAATCCACTCCTCGTGCTGACATCCGAGCGCCAGTCCTCCTACGTCTTGGTGGTGCTGGAGGCGCTAGATTAACTGGCGGCGGTGGTGGCGGTGGCGTGACTGCCACGAAAGGTGGATCCCCAGAGGGATCTTGCTGCTGCTGTTGCGGCTGCTGGTGAGGCGATGAGTGGTAAGATGGTGTATAGTACCACTCACACCGTTCGAATCGTGCCTGATGACTATCCGGACCTTGGTAAGGTGTTCCGTGAAAAGACGAACCATCAGAGATCACAAAAGGATGGTTCGGGGTTCCGGTTGAAGCCTCGACGGGATCTGTATCCTCGTCCATGTCCATCGCTTGATCACCTGAAAAATGATCCTCCGGTCCTAGTGGGTTAAAGCCCCCTTGTTCTGGTAGGTAGTCTGCCGGGTTAAACTGGCCCCGAAAGACAGGAGTAGGGTCGTCGAAGGAACGCTGCGATATTGATCGCTGTAGAGGTATGTATGAAGGTGGCGGATTGTTGGGCTCATTCTCGGACTGAGGCCCATAGGAGTGATGATATGGAGGCGTTGAGCTATACGAAGTAGATCGTCTGGAAGGCTCCTCGTAAATCCTCCAAGGTTCTCGTGGATCTGCACTCCTTGTAGAAGAAGGAGTTCGCCGGCCCGAAGGCCCGGCCTCGTGGTCGTTAGGGGCGCTCATTGGCTCCTTTCCTCGACTTCCTCGCCTGAATCTTGGCGGCGTTGTTAAACCTGTCCATATAAACAAAGGTAACAACAAGGAAAAATAAAGGACAAAGTTAAAAGTAAATTAAAAACATTTTGGATTATTCCTAAGTTCTTTGTCTAGACTCGAAGATTTAGGAATGTGCAATTGCGTCATTGAGATTAAACACAAAAAGGCTAGTGTTTAATTCACTCAATGTTGGCTCTGATACCAACCTGTCACACCCCAATTTCCACGTGTCACCGGTGGGCCCGGTGGGGGAGTATCGTGACGTGGTTGGCAACATAATAGTCAAACAACACAATATTTAAATGCACAGCGGAAGCAAAGCATAGATTCATTTCAACCATACAATATTGTAATATTAAGTATCACAAGTAGTCGAATATAAATCCACAGGTAGATCAAAATAAAAGGAAACAATGTTCAACAGTCAATGTCATCCAAGCTTGCGAGACTTATTGAGGATGCTAGGAGAAAAGCCAGCCTATTACGCGTAGTACCTGCACTTAACCTTTTTAAGAAAATACGTTAGTTTACACTGGTAAATACAATCAACCGACTCATTTTGAAAAGAGTTTAAGAAAATGCATTTAAGGCACAAGGCACAAATAATATTTTATAACTTGGGATAATTATTTGAATATAATGCTTGTAAAGGATTTACATGTTACTTATGCGTTCAGTAGCCCGGATCGAGCCGGGTTAAAGATCAATAGACACACCACATTATTTAAATGAGACACTGACAGGTGTACGCCTACACCTGTGTGCTAAGGTCGTGGCCATTTCGTAAAATGATGCCAGGGATATCCGGGACATGGTCATTAACCCCCCAAAGGCTTTAAGCAAACAAAACAAATTAAACGAGACATCTCAATACTTTAACCATAAAACAATTAAAGATTCAATGCTCGACCAAGCGGTATTTTATATACCGTACCCCAAGCCCGTATAGGGAAAATAAGTTAAAAGTATTTACCTGAGCAAGTATAAATCAAAATCAGCGAGTGCAAGTATCTTTTAACGGTTCTCCTAATCTGGAACGAAGGTTTATAACAACCTATTAGAATCCTAACGGGTCTTTAGTTAAGCTTAAGCTTAGACCGGTTAGTTTTAAAGATACGGTTCGTACGCACGATTAAGCGAAGACCGGATAGAATGTGATTTAGACCCGACAAGTTTGAAGACTTGCTTAATATGGGTATATTATACACATTCTGGATTTTGAGATAAAACCGATAAGGTTTGACCCGTTTCGGCTAATTTATGTAAACTAGTTACATAAACCGAACCGAACGCGTGATAAGCGTAACGGGTATCCGTAAGAGTCCTAAACAGGTTTCCTAAGTTAACATGCTTCAAATATGTTGTGATATCAGTAGGATACCTTCCATTATGCCCAAAACGAGTTTAATCTCATATTAAGCCCCGTAGGGGTATTTTGGTCATTTTAAAGATTATAAAAGGAATCAATTTAAGCTTCTGTGATCCGGGTCTGAATAAATCAGTAAAATAGTTTATTTTAACTTGGTATATCAGTTGGTGTTAAGTCCTATGTGGCAAAATGGTTTTAAACCCTTACTATGCGCTTAATACGCGTATAACGTCGTTTTAAGCGATTTACGGGTTAAAATAGTATTCTGAGTTTTCTGATCAGTTCAACAGGTTCAAAACACTTCATTTAATATTTAAAATCAGTATCAATTGGATTGGTATCAAAAAGACTTGTAAAACTCATTTTATACCCGAAAAGGGCATATTTGGTATTTACCGAATTAAGGCGATAATCCTAGCTTATGATCAGTTTAAAAATAATTAAAAATCTTCAAAAATCCCAAAATATTATTTAACATCAGTGGGTAAAAGGTTTGGTGTCAAAAATTGGGTTTAAATAGGCTTTACGCTAATGACGCCATTTAATTACTAAGAAACGTTATAATTACGTCATTAAGCATAACTCCTAATCTAGACTTCCGACTGATGTGAAAATTTACAGACATGTTTAATAATCAGTAACTAAGATTATTTTACTTTCATATTTCCAAAATTCTTGTTTTATGGTCATAAGGGCATTATGGTCACTATTTAAGCAATTAACGGAAACGTCGGACAATCTAGGTTACAAGTGGTATAAACGCAGAGGGTTATACACACATGTAACTAGATCCTAATGGAACTTTAAGGCATGTCTAAACCTATCAAAACCGGGTCAGAATCGAAGTCAAAGCAGAAAGTCAAACTATGCGACTTTCGGCTCCGAATCGGTTCAAAACGGGAAGTTGTCGAATCAAACAAGCGTAGACAAGTTTTTATACTTATTTTCAAGTTATATGCATGTTAAAACAGATTACACGCCTACTGTATCGTTAATTACATGTTTAATGGTTCTGTTGACTTTTTCGGAAGAAGTTTGACTCGACAAACGACATAGTTAGGATTTGAATCTGTGGATGCCCTTTTAAGGGTTTAAAGTCCACATAAATACCAACTTATGACAACTTTAACTTAGCCTAATCTCCGGACCATTTGTGCTTAAACGATAAGTCAAACCGTAGTTACGTCGGTTTGACTTTTAAGCTAAATACAAAGCAAAACTGAAATAGAGAAGGTCAAGGGTACTTACACTAGTCTAATGGATGATTTGGAATGCTTGGGATCTGCTTAAATGCTCCAGAATTGATCAGGAAGTGAATGCAAGATGAATGCAAAGAATGTGGGTCTTTTATATGAATTCAAACATCTTGGATCATCAACACATAAGTCTAGGAGTGTTACCAAATCACCAACATGTGTCCTACAAGCTAAAAACCACCTTAGGCAGCCCAAGGTATCGAAAAACTTGCATGTAAGTCGGTTAGAAGGCTGATACAGCCACCTGTGGGTTTTTTCTGCATCTGGGGTCCTGATGCGGCCCGCTTTAGATGTTGTTAATCCTCAGGCGGGCCGCCTGAGACTGGTAATCAGGTAAACTTGTTTTCTTTTATTGCATTTTGGTCCTTGGTCCCCCGAAACATCGTTTTCACTTGTTTTCTTGCAGTTTAAGACTTTAAAATTTATATATAGGGGCTTTAGGATTTATACCCACTTTGTAAAGTCCCCGGGTAACTTTGTGATCACCCGAAAAGCCCTAATTTTCAAAGTTGACGATTCTAACCCTCACACACGAATTTTATCATAACTTTCTCATACGGTAACAAAACTTGGTGAAATTTTTATGGTGCATTCTAGTGAGCATAATTTATCGTTACAAGGCTTCGGGTTTGCTAAAAGGTCACCCAGAGGTATAACTTAACATGTTGACACATTTAACCCCTGTGGTTTGTAATCTCTCACTTTCTTTCACAATTCGCTTCGTATGATCCATGATCCATTCGTTTAAGGTTATAAACATCATGTAGGGTTATTGTAAAGTATATTTATTCATTGTTGACACTTTGAACCCTTATATTTACATAGTTTCATTGTTTGTCAACTTTAGTCCTTCAAGAACATTCTTTCATGCGTTCAAACCTATGACACGTGTCAACACATTATAGGACGTAAATTTTCGAGGTGTTACAGCTACCACAAGCATCATGGGGGAAGGCACGGTCGTCTTGAAGATGACTTCGGGCAAGGAGCTTACCTTGACAAACGTGCTTTATGTTCCAGAGATACGGAAGAATCTCGTGTCGGGATGGATGCTCAACAAGTTTGGATTTTGTCTAGTGTTTGAATCGGACAATTTTGTCTTGTCTAGACGTGGAATGTTTGTTGGAAAGGGCTATGCCCTTAATGGTATGTTCAAAATGAATGTAATGGTTGTTAACCAAAACAAGAAAATGAATGAAAATTCTACTTCTACTTACATGATTGAGTCTTTTAATGTTTGGCATGGTAGACTAGGGCATGTAAATTTTAATTCATTACGACGTTTAATTAAATTAAACTTGATACCAACATTCCATATCGAGTCCAATCACAAATGCGAGACATGTGTTGAATCCAAACTTACGAGATCATCGTTTAAATCGGTTGAACGAATAACCGAACCCCTTGATTTAATTCATACCGATGTGTGTGATTTAAAAGCGGTTCCCACGCGTGGAGGAAATAAGTACTTCATCACGTTTATTGATGATTGTACTAAATATTGCTACGTGTATTTACTAAAGAGTAAAGACGAAGCAATAGAGAAGTTTATCTTGTACAAAAATGAAGTTGAGAATCAACTTAAAAAGAAGATAAAAGCTTTGAGAAGCGATCGAGGAGGTGAATATGTTGCACCTTTTGCAGATTTATGCGCAAAAAGTGGCATTGTACATGAGTGTACACCACCTTATTCTCCACAATCAAATGGCGTTGCGGAACGTAAGAACCGCACATTGAAAGAGATGATGAACGCCATGTTGATAAGCTCGGGAGTGAACCGAGAAATGTGGGGGGACGCTATTCTCTCAGCAAACTATCTTTTGAACAAGATACCTTTGAAAAATAGGGACGAAACTCCATATGAGTTATGGAGAAAAAGGAAGCCTTCGTACAAATACTTGAAAGTGTGGGGGTGCCTAGCTAAGGTGATTGTACCACCTCCTAAGGCTCTTAGGATAGGACCCAAAACGGTTGATTGCATTTTCATAGGATATGCACATCAAAGTAGTGCGCATCGTTTTCTTGTACATGAGTCCAAGAATCCCGATGTACACAAACACACTATCATGGAGGCAAATTCTAACACCGTCTCATATTTTGAGAATGTGTTTCCTATGTTAGGACAAACACATGCGCCTTCATCAAGAGCGGTTGATGAAGCAGGTCCAAGTTCGTCTACATGGTTAGATGAAGCAGGACCAAGTTCATCTACAAGGATAGATGAAAGACATGAACGCCCCGAGGTCGAGGAGGGTGAGCTTAGACGAAGTAAACGACAGAGGGTTGAAAAATCCTTTGGTCCAGACTTCATGAGCTATATGGTTGAGGGTGAGCCCAATACCTACCGCGAAGCGGTTACCTCCGCGGAAGGACCTCAATGGCAAGAAGCAATTAAGAATGAAATTGATTCTATATTGCAAAATCATACTTGGGAGTTAGTAGATCTTCCACCTGGTTGTAAACCCCTTGGATATCGTTGGATATTCAAAAGGAAGATGAAAGCTGACGGAAGTATTGATAAATACAAAGCAAGGTTAGTAATCAAGGGATTTAGACAAAAGGAGGGTCTAGACTACTTTGATACTTACTCGCCTGTAACGCGTATAACCTCTATACGATTGGTTCCTGCAATTGCGGCTCTAAGAAATTTGGAAGTTCACCAAATGGATGTAAAGACCGCATTTCTAAATGGCGATTTAGAAGAAGAAATTTACATGGAACAACCTGAGGGTTTTTCCGCCCCTGGAAACAAGGGCAAAGTATGTAAATTGGTCAAGTCTTTGTATGGCTTGAAGCAAGCTCCAAAACAATGGCACCAAAAGTTTGATCATGTCATGATTGACAATGGTTTCAAAATAAATGAGTGCGACAAGTGTGTTTATTTTAAAGACACACCAAGTGGTTATGTGATTCTATGTCTTTATGTAGATGATATGCTTATCATTGGGAGTGATGATAAGATGATCAACTCAACGAAAGACATGTTGAAAGCGAGGTTTGACATGAAAGACATGGGTCTCGCGGATGTGATTCTTGGAGTAAAAATCACTAGAACCCAAAATGGTCTTGTGTTGAGTCAATCTCACTACGTGGACAAGATCCTTGGAAAATTCAATTCGGACGATACGAGTATAGCTCGATCTCCAATTGATAATACCCAACGCCTAAGGAAGAATAGAGGCGAGAGTGTTTCTCAGTTAGAATACTCAAGGATCATTGGTAGTCTCATGTATCTAATGACATGTACTAGACCCGACTTAGCGTACGCTGTGAGCAGGCTAAGTAGATACACCAGTAATCCGAGCGAGGATCATTGGAAAGCTATCACGAGGGTGCTTAGATACATAAGATACACGAGAGACTATGGATTGCATTATACCCGTCATCCAGCAGTGATCGAAGGATTCACTGATGCGAACTGGATATCGGATATAAAAGATCATAGATCGACAAGTGGATATGTGTTTACACTTGCTGGCGCAGCTATAACTTGGAAGTCTTCCAAGCAAACGGTTATAGCTAGATCTACGATGGAATCCGAATTCGTCGCTTTAGATAAAAGCGGGGAAGAAGCGGAGTGGCTACGTCAATTTGTGGAAGATATTCCAAGATGGCCAAAGCCGTTGACGGCGATCTGCATACATTGTGACAATCAGTCTGCTCTTGCTAGAGCACAAAACATGATGTACAATGGCAGATCAAGGCACATTCGACGTAGACACAACACGGTACGACAACTTATCTCAACGGGTGTGATCTCAGTTGACTATGTGAGGTCAAATGAGAACATTGCGGACCCGTTAACAAAAGGCTTAAGCACAGATAAGGTGTATAGGTTGTCAAGAGGAATGGGACTAAAGCCCATAGATGAAGGGAATATGAGGGAAACCTAACCTAGTTGACTGGAGATCCCAAGATCTAGGTTCAATAGGCAAACTTAATCATAAACCCAAAGGGAGTCACTGTGGGGGGTGCCCCAAAAATCAATAAAGGGAGTTGTATACTTCCTAGTCCATTCCAATCAGTGACATGAAGGAAAGGTTAAGCATGTTGAGGTTAAGGATTTTGAGGAAATCCAAATTAACCATGATGCTTTTAATGATTCAGAGGAATCACCTATGTTAGAGAGAAGTGGGGTCGCTTCGAATGGATTTGTGGGGAGGCGCAAATCCTAGAGCTCTCGCAGAACCAGGAACGTGTTCCATGACCATAAACGGACACAACCATGAGGTCTTAACTCGACTAGGGAGAGTATTGTGTGAATGTATATTGTCGCCTACATAAATGGGGGATTGTTCAAAGACACCGCGTCTACAAGACCCTAGGAGGCTAAATATGCTTCACAAAAGGAGGTTCAAAGGTTACACCTACCTATCTTGCAATACTCAACTGTTGAACGTGTATCGTTGAAACTTGATAGATCGATTTCTATTCATGTGGGGGATTGTTGAAAATTTTGTGAAAATAGCATTTTCACAAATATAGGAAAATGATTTTTTTTTCCTATTTTGGACTAGAAATAAATATAATAAAATGAGCGGGTTTTGTATATTTATTTGTGGGTTTGTGTTCTATGTTGGAAGACCTTCGCAACGAACTAAACCACGTCCAAAACGGAGCTAAGATGAATGAGATATCGATGCTCAAAGTTTGGTGTTTGAAACTTAAATGCTGGAAAAAGTGGGAAAGTAGCACCTTGTCCCACATCGGATGAGAGATGGAACTTAAAGGGGTATTTAAGTGGGAACTCTCCATCCTTATTGTTTCATGGAAGCACTCACTAGTGTACTCGCGAAGGGTGCGGAGCACCCTAACTCGCACTCGCACTCGCACACGCACGCGCACGCGCGTGGCGTGGGCGATGAGGCGCAATGTGGCGCTTTGATGGCGCACTTTGCACTTCGCACGCTTGAGAGCCGCCTTTGTATTTTTGACCACGTGCGCGTGGTGGAAGCACAAGGGTTGTAAGGACCAAGTGGTTGGTGATGTGGCATGCATGCGCATGACATGACGTGGCAATCATGCGCGCGGGGTACACATGGCGCGCACTAGCGCATGGTGCATGGGCCTGATGTGACGTGCGCGGCGCACCAAAGTGAGCCAAAACGGCGCGACTGTGTGGCGTGCTCGTAGAGGCTCACAGGTGACGTGGCACACGCGCGCTGGCGCGCATGGACCTAAGTGAGTATGGCGCACGCGCGCATGGCAGTGAGCCAAGTGGACGCACCGCGCGCGAGGGCTGCAGACCTGCGCGCGCACTAGTGTGTCTTGCGCGCACGTGCAGAAGCTTCCAGCAGCAGTTACTGCAGTGCAGTTACGTTTTCAGCATTCGAAACTGACGTAGTTAATGCGTTTGACTGAGAATTTAATGACGAATTAAGGTGCATTGAAGACGTTTAATGCAGTTTAATTCGCCCACTTAATTCTTTTTCAGTTTCGACTTCAGTTTGCAGTATAAATAGGAGGAGCCTACTGCAGCTAAGACGTCCGAAATTCACTAGCTCTATACTTTTTCCTCTCCTTACTGAATTTTCTTCTTCTTCTCTCAAGCTAGCAAGGTACACCTTCGGGTAGGAGTCAAGACCGGCAGTACAACTGCTTGCGGCTGTTGTATCCTGGAAACAAACGTGTTCTCCTGGGAGACACGAAATTTGTTTTAAGGGACCCGTGTCTAACACGATCCTCAGCCAAAGAACAGTTTTTCTGTTCGGATTTCTGTCTTTGTTTTTCCATTTCTTCAGTTGTAATTGTACTTACTTTCAGTTGTATTTCTGTTATTGTTCTTGTATTTCAAGTTAATAAATTATTTTATTTATTTTACACGAACAGATTCCTACAATAGACCCACATAGAGATGAGCACTACTCATCAGGTGCAACACATGGAGCTGGTTTTGATTGCAAAGAGATGTCTCTATGAAGATCCCAAATGCAGGCCCACTGCTCATGAGATAGGAAAGGAATTGGAGAGGCTTCAACTACCACTGAATATCATAGTGTAATTCTATTTTCAGATGTCTTTTATATTACAATATTATTATTTTCTTGATTTGTTTATCGTTACTATCGGGTTTATTTAATATTTTTCTTTTATCTAAATCTCAGTTATTTGTGTTCGGAATCATGGTATCAAAACTTGAAGCGGAAGCGATTTACATATTTAACAAAAATCGATGGTAGACAAAAAAAGTGTACCAGATGTCCCCTTAAAACTAAAAAGAGTGTCACCGGTGACAACTGAGTTTCAACAAAATACTCATGTATTGTGAAGAAAAAAACACCATGTAGGTGCCACGTATGTAGTGGGTGTTTCTATACTCATACCCATTAAACATGTGTTATGATAATGTGAAATGTGGTAGTGAGCTAGGTGAGATGACTTTATGTCTTTAAATGATTGGCTTAGGGGAGGCGGGGTGGAGTAAAACTGTAACGCGTGATGATTTTATAACGCATGATAAACAAAGAAATCCCACCGCCACCATACTTCTATCACGCGTGGAAGATGTTGAAAAGTATAACGCGTGACAAAAATAACACGTGATGAATTGATTTTGTGTGAGGAATTGTTGGTTGTGGGGAAATTGTTGGTTGTGGTGATGAGTGATGACCAATGCCACTACAAAAGGTTGCGAGTGATGGAAAAATGGTTGATGACATGGCGGAACTTGATTGGGTGCTTGTGAGTGATGAAATTCTATCACTAGTGACCACCCCAACCTCCCTTATATGTTATTTTAATTCTTTAAGAAATTGAGTGAAACGAGGGAGACTGTCCGTGACCACCACACCATGAATCAATCCCATAGTGTCCTATCGCGTTGAAGGAGGACAGTGTTTCGCGCCCCATTCAACATACCAAAACACATAGTATTACCCTCCTCTTGAATAACTAATCTCCGTGTTAAAAAATTCATAATTTCAGACTTTTGGCGACATGTAGTTGCAAGTTTTATATTCTGATAGCAAGCAAAACTCTTAAATTAGTTATTCTTTTTTCAAATATCATTTTTGCTAAAATATACCTAATATAGTAAATTATAATTTTTTAACGTCAACTAACTTACTCCTAAATATTTGCCAGACTAATCTATCTATATCTATACTACTATATTAAAGAAACTGAGTTTTCTACCCTTTTGGTAATTTTGCCATAGATACAAATTTTGAAGCAATATGTACAAGAGAGCCAAGCTATTTTAGAGGGAGCAAAGTTGCACATTTTCCAAAGTTTTAAGACATTTTAGGGGTATTTTAGAAATTTTAACATCTATGTAACCTATAATTAGGATGATACTTAAAAGAGGCAAAATTAATTGTTATTTTTTCACTTCCTGCCCTACTCCTCTCGTAATGGCCGATCATTTACGTAATTACGTGTGAAAACCGTTCATTGTCGAAATTGAATGTATTAAATTGAGAAACCATCATTTGTGAAACCCTCACCGTCCGTATTCTTCAAAGGCATTTAGGGGCTGTTTGTTTACCTCTTAATGAGGCTCTTAATGGTTCAGACCTCTTACTGGTTTAGCACTTAATGGTTCAGACTGTTTGTTTCACGAGAAGATGTCTGAATGGTTCAGACATTTACCTCTGAATGGTTAAGATTTATAGAAAGTCTGAATGGTTAAGACCTCTAATCTGAATTGGTCAGACATTTTCCTCTGAACGGTTAAGCATTATACATGCTCTTAATGGTTCAGACCTCTTACTGGTTCAGCACTTAATGATTCAGACCTCTTACTGGTTCAGCACTTAACCATTCAGATATTGCCAAACAGCCCCTTAATGTTTTCCATTATATGTGAAACCCCCATTATTCTTTAATATCCTCCCAATCTCTCGTCTTCTTCCTGTTACGAATCCGCAACCAGCCATATACCTTTGTTTGAAGTGCTTGTGGTCCAGCAAGAAGGAGAGGCACAATATCGGCTAGGGTTTCAAGCAGGGTTGACTTTCCGGCGACTTAATACAACCCCTCTCCGACAACCGTCACTGAAACTTTTTGTTTCTTCTCTTTCCTTTGGTTCTGTTCAGATCGGTATAAAATAATTTCGCGTTTAATTTAATTTGATCTTTGATCTTAGGTGGTTGCATTTGTAAATTGATGGTACCTTCTTCTTTGATCTCAGGTGGTTGCATTTGTAAATTGAAGGCTAATTTTTGGTTCAGGTGGTTGCAATTGTCGTTTGTTTCTTTGTCGTTTGCTATGAATTTAAGGTAAATTTATTACTCTTTCATCTCAAGTGATTGCATTAGTAGTTTGTGGTTGTACCACTTGTTTTAGTTTGAAATTAAGATTTGGGTTTCTTCGTGTTTTATTGGTTATGCTCTTATGTTTCGACTACTTGCATTTGTATTGCTAGGATGTAAATTTTGTAGTTTTGGTGACGAAAGGTATGATTAATTTGATTTTAACAGGTTTGCTTTGCTGGTATAATGGTCTGCAGGTCAAAAATGGCCATTGACCTGCTTGTGAATGATTGGATTTTGAAATTCTTCGTGCCTCTGGTCATTTCTTTTTGTTTTGTACATGGCTTGCTTGGTTTCTTGCCGGAAAATTTGACGGGTACCCGAAATCTTGGATACCTTCTTCTATGGATAGCTTTCAGCTCGCTCTTCAATTTGGAATATCGGTTATGGTTATCGCCTGCCCGTGTGCTTTAGGCTTTGCTACTCCAACTGCGGTAATGGTTGGTACCGGCGTCAGGGCTTCTCAAGGCGTTCTTATAAAAGGAGGCCAAGCATTAGAAAGTGCACATAAGGTGGTTTGCATTGTGTCTGATAAAACGGGGACTCTTACAATCGGCAAGCCGCAAGTTGTTAACACAAGATTGCTAAAGAACATGGTACTTAAAGAGTTCTATGAATTGATTGCTGCAGCTGAGGTACATATTGTTCACAAATAGCAGTTTAATTTGACTAAAATGTTTAGTTTTAACATGTATGCTTAAGTTTTAGGTGAACAGTGAACACCCGTTAGCCAAGGCTATTGTAGAATACGCGAAGAAATTTAGGAGACGAAGAGAACCCGGTATGGGCAGAAGCGCAAAACTTCGAATCGATAACAGGTCATGGTGTACGGGCCATTGTTCAGAACAAAGAAATAATAGTGGGAAACAAGAGTTTGATATTGAAGAAAAATATTAATATCTCCATTGATGCTGAAGAAATCTTGACGGAAATTGAAGAATTGACCCGGACTGGAATTCTTGTATGTATAGACGGTCAACTCACTGGAGTTCTTGCCATTTCTGACCCATTAAAGCCCGGTGCTCGTGAAGTCATCTCCATACTTCAGTCAATGAAAGTCAAAAGTGTAGTGGTTACTGGAGACAACTAGGGAACTGCGAATTCCATTGCTAAGGAGGTCGGGATCGATGATGTCATCGCTGAAGCGAAACGGTAGGACAATTGATTTTGCTACAAGCGTTTTCTTGTACATTTTATTACTAAGCTTTAAGATGATTAAACAAATCAAACAATATTATTACAATAATGAAAGTGACCTGCAACTTGTTCAGTCCGTCCCTTTTGTTCATGTTTCTGATTCGGTTTAGTTGGGATCACACACAACTCAAACTAACTCATTTATAAACAAATGGTTGGAAATTTCCACCCCTTTTATCATCCTAATTCTCGATTAAGTGGCAAAAACTCAACACATCTATGTGTAAGCACAATCCCCAAATATATTATGGTAAACTATACTTTATGTAAATGACACTGATTGTTTTTAAAGATATAACTAATCATACTTCTTTTAAGTCGTTTTGTTTAATCCTTAATCTGTACCAAGTCAACATGGCTATTATGTCTTAATCATAAACTCATTGGTTACTCGTTCAAACTTAAATTATCATTTTTCATAATTTAGTAAGAATTGGGCAACTAACTCATTATATTTTATAGCATACCAATATACATTGTGATATGCTTATTTTTATCCACGTTTCGATATATATTTGGTTCAAAACTGAGTCATGCGTAATAATGTATGTCATCTAAGCACTTATTATGTACACGTTGTGAAAGCTGTATACATATTCGAGATCATACATGTCCAATGTTAATTTTATCCACGGTTCGACGACCACTAAGATATGAGGTGGGTTAAAGGTTTTGGTTTTATCTTATAGAGTTTTGATGATAACGTTAAACTTTTTGGTAGTTTATGCGCCGCAACGCGCGCGGGTATACACTATAATTATATAAAATAGAATGGTGTTGGCATGAGGCGAGTGTTGTAAGCTGCGAAAACAGTGTGATGTTACTATGAGACGACAAAACAGACGCACCCGCCGCAACGCGCGGGCATTCCCACTAGTATATATTTAACGTCAACTAACTTACTTACTCCTAAATATTTTCCGGACTAATATATATTTAACGTCAACTAACTTACTTCTAAATATTTACCTGACTAATATATAAATGTTGAATAATATTGAATTTCGGAAAATCAAGTCACATATCAAATTTACTTAGGGTATAAGGAGTGGTTAGACACTTGAGAGTGACAAACTAAAAAAATCAACCAATCAGAGTGCGCCACGTCAATCAGTGAAAAGTGTTTAAACTATGCTGAAAAGTGTTGGCAATGATTAGACACTTGGTGAAGTGGTAAACTTAAAAATAAAAATAAAAATGTATGATTGGTTGAGAGATGCCATGAACCCCACCACACACACCCCCCCTCTCTCTCCTTCCTCCCTTCACTGCAGCAGCATTTGGTCACCGATCAAGATTGAAACCGAGCAGCAAAGGGGGGTCGGCAGCGGTGTTCCCGCGCGGCAAACCCCCTTGCCGCTCACCCTTACTGCACCACTCTGTATCCCCTTATATGCACCCAAATATGGATGTGGTTTTGTTTAAATATGTTGGAAATTTCGAATTAAAGGTTCCTTTGCGTGCAAGGCAAGGAAACTAATTAAGGAGTGGATAATTAATTGTTATTATCATGTCCTAAAATAGATAGATCCTAGTTATAATCTAATAGGTGTGTTTAGATTATAAATACCATGCTTTGGGTATTAGGGATTGTATGAGTCAAGTTTTGTGATAGTTTCTTGACGTTAATAAAAATTTGAGTGCTTAGCCAAGTTGTTTTTGTTTTCCGTTTTCGTTATTGTTCAATACCGATTCATCTAGAATTGGTATCAGAGCGATACCTGGGAACTAACTCACCTACGATCGAGCATAGGGTTGAAGGTGATTTCGCCGGAAGTTTGAGTTCAAGGATCGGCAGGTTGGAAACGGTTCTAGCAACTGTTGATTGTCCTGTCGTCCGATTGAAAGCAGGTTGGAAGCAGTTCTCTGAACTGCTGATTGTCCTGCGCAAACCAATCAAGTACCAAGCTAGACGCCGGCCGGAATCGGAAGTTTAATCGGAGCTGCGACCCTGCGTACTAGGATCTGGATAGAGAAGGAAACAGTGCGTGTGCTGTTGTTTCTGTCGACTAAAAGGGGGGGAGCAAATAAGGGTTTTTTATTGGATTAAAGTTTTGTTGACTTTAGGCCCAAATAAAAAAAAAAGAAAAAAAGGTTCTTTGAAGTCCAAATTAAATTCTCTCATATTTGGTTTGGTACTGTTGTTTTCGAGAGAACAGTAGGAAAACAAGAAAATATTTTTTGTTTTAGAATTTTTTTTATTAAAGTTCAAAACAAATTTAGTCTTATTTTTTCGGGTTCGTGTACGAAGTGGAACTTGGGAATTAAACGTGTAGACTGGAAGAAACTGAACCAGTTACACCGGGTTCGTTTAATCTTACGTATAGTCGACGAAAGAAAAATATGGTTGGAAGCGATGGCGGTAGCGGCTCGAATACCGAGAAATCGGTTCCAAATTCAACAGCGCTTCAATGCCCGATGTTGAATAAGGTTAATTATACAATTTGGGCGTTGCGTATCCGCGCGATTTTTAACGTTCATGGCGTGTGGGAGGCCATTGAACCCGGAACAGAAACCGATGTGAAGAAAAACAATATGGCGATTGCCTTGTTGTTTCAATCCATACCGGAAGAACAGATCTTGCAAGTTGGTAATATGAAGACGCAAAAGAGATGTGGGATGTACTGAAAGCGCGCCATCTGGGAGCCGATCGGGTACGTGAAGCAAGACTACAGACACTCATGTCAGAATTTGAGGCGTTGAAGATGAAGGATACTAGTACAGTTGATGAGTTTTCTAGCCAATTAACAGGAATGTCATCAAAAGCGGCGTCTCTCGGTTCTATAATAGAGGAACAAAGGATCGTGAAAAAATTTCTCAGTGGTTTTCCAAGGCGGTTCATCCATATGGTAGCCTCAGTTGAGCAACTTGTGGATCTAAAAACAGTTGCATTCGACGATGTTGTTGGTCGAATAAAGGCGTATGAAGAACGCATAAAAGATGAAGAATTGCAGTCGGATAATCAAGGTACTCAAATGAAACTAATGTTTAATAATTCTAATGCCTCTTCAAGTTCTAGACAGACTTCACGCGATTCGAGTAGGGGACGCGGGAAAGGCTCGAACCGTGGACGTGGTGGTGGTGGTGGTGGACACGGTCGAAACCAATCCGGTCAAAATCGCGGGTCACAAAACGGGTCCAATGAAGGGGATAAACAACAAGGAAAGAAGGATTATTCGAAGGTTCAATGTTTTCGATGCGACAAGTTCGGTCACTTTGTTTCGAGATGTCCAGAGCGAAAGAAAGAGAAACAAGCAAACTTGATCGACGCGGAAGAAATTGACCCGTCTTTGTTTATGGTGCAAGATGTTCAAGAAATCATTTACTTGAATGAAGAAAAGGTCATTCCAAAAAATTACGAGAGCGGTTCGAAAGAAAAAGACTTGTGGTATTTGGATAATGGCGCGAGTAACCATATGACGGGTAATATATCCTTTTCTCTGAATTAAATAAGCATGTTGGTGGCAAAGTTAAATTCGGGGATGGTTCTCAAGTCGAAATATGCGGGAAAGGGTCTATATTACTATTGGGTAAAACGGGGGAGCAAAGGTTAATGACCGATATTTATTATATCCCTTGTTTACGTAGTAATATAATTAGTCTCGGTCAAGCAACGGAGTGTGGATGTGATATTCGTATGAAAGACGATTATTTATTAATGCGTGACGCTCAAGGCAAGGTATTAATGAATGTTACTCGATCTAAAAATCGTCTTTATACGATTAAATTAAAAGTTGGAAAACTCGTTTGTTTGAAAGCTCAGATTGATAATGAAAACTGGTTATGGCACGCGAGACTTGGTCACCTAAATTTCGAGTCCATGAAACAAATGGTGAATAAAGATATGGTCGTGGGAATGCCAAAAATCAATCATGAAAATCAAATATGTGATTCGTGCTTAGTCGGGAAGCATACGAGACAATCTTTTCCGAAGACGGCGTCGTTTCGGGCAACGCGTGCCTTGGAACTTATTCATGGAGACTTATGCGGTCCAATTTCTCCGAGCACAATAGCGGGAAATAGGTATGTATTTGTCTTAGTTGATGATTTTTCACGTTTCATGTGGACTTTTCTTTTGAAGGAAAAAAGTGACGCGTTTGAAACCTTCAAAAAATTTAAAGTCATGGTGGAAGTGGAAGTTAGAAGAAAAATCAAGACGTTTCGAACCGATCGAGGGGGAGAATTTACGTCTCATGAGTTCACTCGGTTCTGTGAAAACGAAGGGATTATTCGACACTTAACCGCTCCATATTCACCTCAACAAAACGGGGTTGTGGAGAGGCGAAACCGTACCTTAATGGAGATGACTCGAAGTATATTAAAAGCGCGACAAGTTCCTAATTTTATGTGGGGGGAGGCGGTGAGGCACTCAACCAATTTAATAAATAAAACTCCAACACGAGCGTTACACGAAGACAAAACACCGTACGAGATGTTAAAAGGAAAGAAACCGGATCTTCAATTTCTTAAGGTGTTCGGATGTGCCGCTTATTTGAAAATTGTTGGCGGGCATCTTCCAAAATTAGACGATCGTTCGACTCGTCTAGTTTATCTTGGAAGCGAAAAAGGTTCGGGGGCGTATCGTTTATACAATCCAACGACTCGAAGAATTGTTGTGGGTCGAGACGGGGATACGAAGTTTGATGAAACGCGTGGTTGGAATTGGGGAAAAAATACTGTTTTTAATAACGAAGAGTCTCGCGAACCGGGTATGTTTTGGGTAGACTTTGGTGGCGTAATTGACACTGGAGTTGGCTCGGTAAATACCGAGACAAGCGAATCTAGTAGTGGTTCAAGTACGCCAAACTCAAGTGACTCAAATGGTGACAATGGTGATGGGCAAAACACTTCATCCTACGATGGCACCTCATCTAGTCCGTTTAATGGCCCACCTCACCAAAGCCCAATGGAGCGTGAACAGGCCCATACGGCTCCAAACAGTAGCAGATCAAATGGCGAGAATAGTAGCAACGCTGATGAAAATATTTTTGTGACGCTCGAGCCAGTTGTTCGTAGATCGAATCGCACTACGGTTACCCCGGTACGTTTTAACGATTATGTTTTAAATTCGAGTTCTATTGATGAAGAATATTTATTGCTTGCGGATGACGAACCGGCTTATTTTAATGATGCAAAAAATAAACCGGAGTGGATGAAAGCAATGCGCGCAGAAATCGAATCAATAAATAAAAACAATACGTGGTCGTTAACCGAGTTACCGCGTGGTGCAAAAGCGATTGGTTTGAAGTGGGTTTTCAAGGTTAAGCAAAACGCGGATGGCTCACTAAATAAACACAAGGCTAGACTCGTGGCGAAGGGTTATGTTCAGCAACCCGGAGTCGATTTTGACGAAGTGTTCGCGCCAGTTGCTCGACTTGAAACAGTTCGGTTACTTTTATCTCTCGCAGCGAATGAAGGGTGGGAATTACATCATCTAGATGTTAAATCCGCATTCCTACATGGCGAATTAAAAGAAGAAGTTTATGTCGTTCAACCGGAAGGGTTCGTTAAAAAAGGCGAAGAGCATAAAGTCTATAAATTATCGAAGGCGTTATACGGGTTAAGGCAAGCTCCACGTGCGTGGAATACGAAGTTAAACAATATATTGTTAAATATGAAATTTCACAGGTGCTCGCAAGAACAAGCCGTATACCGAAGATCCGTTGGAACGGACGTCTTATTAATCGGCGTGTACGTGGACGATTTAATTTTGACGGGTTCAAATTTGAAACTTATCATGGAGTTTAAGCGCGGGATGGCTAAAAACTTTGAAATGTCGGATTTGGGAAAGCTTACTTATTATCTTGGAATAGAAGTGTCGCAGAGCAAGGACGGGATAAAAATTAAGCAAGAGGCGTATGCAAAGAAAATACTGACGGAAGCCGGTATGATTAACTGCAATCCTACTAGTGTTCCCATAGACCCGAACGTGGAAGTTTCTAAATTTGAAGACGAAGAGGATTTTGATGCAACGAGATATCGAAGGATTGTCGGGTGTCTCCGGTACCTTTTACAGACTCGACCAGATTTGGCGTTTTCGGTCGGAGTAGCCAGTCGGTACATGCAATGCCCGAAGCAATCTCATGCAGCTCTCATCAAGCAAATTCTTCGCTATTTAAAAGGTACTTTTAGTTATGGCATTACCTATACTCGAGGAGAAAATATGTTGGTCAGTTACAGTGATAGTAGTCACAACATAAATCCGGACGATGGAAGAAGTACTACGGGACACGTGTTTTATTTTGGGTCTTCCCCAATTACTTGGTGTTCTCAAAAGCAAAGTACAGTTGCGTTATCATCGTGTGAGGCGGAGTATATGGCGGCTAGTGCAGCCGCGTGTCAGGCGGTTTGGCTAAAAGAATTAATTGGTGAATTACTCGACAAGAAATTTCAAGCGGCGGTGTTACGTGTTGATAATACATCGGCGATAGCTCTCGTGAGGAACCCGGTTTTCCATGGAAGAAGCAAACACATAAAATCCCGGTTTCACAACATTCGGGAATGTGTTGATCGTGAAGATATCGTGGTCGAGCATGTTAGTGGCATAGATCAAAAGGCGGATATTTTGACGAAGGCTCTTGGGAAGATCAAGTTCAAGGAGATGACTGAAAAGCTTGGAGTTGAAGACTTGTCAGATACGAGTTCGAAATTCCGGGGGTGATTGTTGGAAATTTAGAATTAAAGGTTCCTTTGCGTGCAAGGCAAGGAAACTAAAGGTTCCTTTGCGTGCAAGGCAAGGAAACTAATTAAGGAGTGGATAATTAATTGTTATTATCATGTCCTAAAATAGATAGATCCTAGTTATAATCTAATAGGTGTGTTTAGATTATAAATACCATGCTTTGGGTATTAGGGATTGTATGAGTCAAGTTTTGTGATAGTTTCTTGACGTTAATAAAAATTTGGGTGCTTAGCCAAGTTGTTTTTGTTTTCCGTTTTCGTTATTGTTCAATACCGATTCATCTAGAAAATATTGTAAATTATTAAAATAATATTACCAAAGTTTTTGACGGTGCATCATAGGTTTTTAATATGTTTTTGACTTTCTTTTTTCCTGAAGGCGCCCAAGTAAGAGTTTTCACTTGTCGCACGTTCTCACGCGTCACGTCGATTATAATTCCCCTATTAAAGAAACACCACTAGGAGTACTAAAAGATTAAAACTCATGAGACTTATTCTTAATTATGAAAGTCATAACTATGAAAGCTGTCATATATAAAAAGTATCAAAGAGTATATGAAATATATTTTATTTCAATGAAACCAAAGAGTATACAATCAATTACACACCATAAACTCAAATGATGCATACACATATATAAACAAAATTGTAAACTTATGCCAACATACCAAATTTCTAAAACGGTGAGGTTGCTTGACAGTCGTCCACGCTTAGTAGCCAGTAGGACCGCACTTGCAATAGCAACAAGGCTATCGACAAAAAATATTAACTAAAATATATGTTGTGAGTTTTGTTTAAACAGGTGTGGATTCTGCGGAGGTGGAGCTGGAATTGGAGAAGGTGATATTATGAAGTATAGAAGATAAAAATGAAATTGTCGATTGTGTATTATTTACTTGATTGCCTTTACAATAACTTAGTCCTAATATAGAGCCCACATGATTGGCCTTTACATTTACAGCCGACACTAATTAATGATTACACACACATTCAATAATGATACACCACATCAGGAGAGAGAATGAATAAATAATTTGGATGGAGTAAATGCAATTAAGTGTGGACATGAGTTGTGGTGTTGATACGCCCCCGCAAGATGGAGGATCCATTGGAGACTCCAATCTTGGAACGAAAATTCTGGAAAGGTACTCGTGAAAGCGGTTTTGTGAGGACATCCGCAAGTTGGTCCTTTGAGCTGACGTGAAGAACTTTGAGATGCCCGGAGTTTACTTGTTCCCGCACAAAGTGGTAGTCGAGGGCTAGATGTTTCATCCGTGAATGGTAAACTGGATTTGCACAAACATAAGTAGCCCCGGTGTTGTCACAGTAGAGCGATGGGGTGGTTCTAATTGGGAGCCCAAGTTCACCAAGTAAATTTTTAACCCATGATAGTTCAGCAGCCGCATTAGCGAGTGCTTTGTACTCGGCCTCGGTGGAAGATCTAGAAACACTCTTTTGTCTTGCCGATTTCCAAGAGATGATATTTGACCCGAGGTAAATTAGATAAGCTGTAGTGGATCGTCCACCATCATTGATGCCACCCCAGTCCGAGTCCGAAAAAGCCTGCAAGTTAAGATTAGTGTTGCGCTTCAAGAACAACCCATGATAAACCGTTCCTTTCAAGTAGCGGAGTACCCGTTTGAGAGCATGCCAGTGTGATTGTCTAGGTGAGTGCATGAATTGGGATAATTTATTGACAGCAAAGGAGATGTCGGGACGAGTGAAGGCGAGGTATTGCAAAGTACCCACCAGTTGGCGGTAGGGAGTGGGATCGACTTGAGGAGTGGAGTCAACTGAGGCAAGTGGCTCGGAAGTGCCTAGAGGAGTGAGGACCTCTTTAGCACCATCCATTTTAAATGTGGTGAGAATATCGCAAATGTGGCGATGTTGGGAAAGAAAGAGACCATGAGGCGTAGGAATGACTTCGATTCCTAGAAAGTGATGAAGGGGGCCTAAGTCTTTGATTGAGAATCGTTTGCTTAGGGCTTGAACAAAGGACTCCAAAAACGGATTATGATTGCCGGTGAGGACAATGTCATCAACGTACACAAGGAGGTAGCTAGTGATGTTGTTGTTAGCATAGACAAAGAGGGAGGGGTCAGAGATACATTTTTTGAAGCCAAAATGAAGGAGAAAATTGGTTAATTCAAGGTACCAAGCTCGCGGCGCTTGCTTAAGCCCGTAGAGGGATTTTTTTAGTTTGCAAATGTGATGCGGGAAGTCCGTATTAGTAAACCCGGGAGGTTGCACCATAAAGACATCCTCTTGAAGTGTCCCATGGAGAAAAGCATTATTGACATCTAGTTGACGTAAAGACCACCCTTTCGAAAGAGCAATGGAGAGGACGGTCCGAATGGTGACGGGTTTGGTGACGGGACTAAATGTTTCATGGTAGTATTTTCCATATTGTTGATGAAAACCTTTGGCAACTAGACGGGCTTTATACTTGTCAATGGTGCCGTCAGGCTTGCGTTTGATTCGGAATACCCATTTGCAACCAATGGGAGTTTGGGTTGTGTGAGGGACAAGTTCCCATGTGTTGTTGTGAAGGAGTGCGTTGTATTCAAGATCCATGGCATAGCGCCAGGACGGGTCTTTCAAGGCTTGAGAGTAAGTGGAGGGTTCAAGAGAGAAGGGTAGTGGGTGAACGGTGGTAGAGTTGACAAAATTGGGATTGTAGTACTTTGGGTTGGGCTTTGGCTGTCTACGTGAAGGTTGAGGGGTGAGTGGGGCAGAAGCCGACAGAGAAACAGGTGGGGTAGTGGTGTAGTTTTCGGTTGAAGGAGAAGAACTGGGTGGTGAAGGGGGTTCAGCAGTTTGATGCGTGGAATCAGAGGAAGAGATGGGCGCAGGAGAGAGAGAAGGGCCGGTGCTGGTTGGGCTCGGGGAAGACGAGATAGTTGCGCCAGGGAATAAGGGGTCGGCTGTGGTAGGTAGAGTGGCAGAAGGTGAGACAGTGGGTATATTGGATGTGGCCGGTGATGTTTGGGGTTGGGTGTTAGATTGGTGGGTGGAAAGAAAAGTGTCAAAGGACATTTGTGTGGGTTGTAGGTTGGTGGTTTTTGATGGAAAAATATGTGGGATGAATTCAACATGGCGAGAGTGGTATAGTTTGTGAGTGGTAGGGTCATAGCACTTAAATGCCGATTTAGAGGAGGAGTACCCAAGAAATATGCATGGCGAGGAACGGGAGTGGAGTTTGGAAGTGGCATAGGGTCGTAGCCATGGGTAGCAAAGGCAACCAAAAGGTTTAAGCTTGGAATAGGTGGGTGCGTTTTTGAATAACATATCGTAGGGAGATTTGTTGTTAAGAATGGGTGTAGGCAAGCGATTTATTAAATGGGTTGCGGTTTGGAAGGCGTGGGACCAACAATGTTGTGGTAAGTGCGAGTAGTGAAGTAGAGCAAGGCCGGTTTCAACGACATGTCGATGACGTCGTTCGGCAACACTGTTTTGTTCCGGTGTGTGGGGGTGGTGTGGTAAAGTGAGAAATGCCTTGGGAGGCAAGGTATGTGGAAAGGCCCACATATTCCCCCCCGTTGTCGGTAAATAAGGAGATAATGGTGGTGTTAAAAAAATTTTCTACAAGGGATTTAAATTGTGGAAAAAGAATTTTAACATCAGATTTGCGTTTAATTGGGTATAGCCAAATGTATTTGGAAAAATAGTCAACAAAAATGACATAGTATTTAAAACCATCAATTGACGTTTTAACGGGACCCCAAACGTCCGAGTAGAGAAGTTGTAATGGTCGAGTAGCAACAAAAGAATTTTTTCCAAAAGGTAGTTTATGGCTTTTATTTAGAGAACACGACATACAATGAAACGAATCATGAGTCACCTTATTACAATGAAGTCCTAACCTAGAGATTAAAGACTTAAACACTTGAAACGATGGATGTCCAAGTATGTGGTGCCACATGAGAAGAGAGTTGGTTTGGGTGTTGTTGACTTGAGGTGGTGAGGAGATTGGTCCATAGTAGACATCATTGACGTTCACTCCCCGCATGAGAGGCGCCCCCGTGCTTAGATCCTTGACGAAAAAATGATAAGGAAAAAATTCAACAGAAACACGATTAGTACGACAAACTTTGGCAACGGAAATAAGATTATTTCGAATGTTTGGAGCAATTAAAATATTATTCAAAAGAAGTGGTCGCGAGTTAGTCGGAATGGTTGTTTGAGCAATATGAGTTATAGGGAGAGTTTTACCATCACCCAGCACGATCTCATCGGGGCCTCCGTATTCTGAAAGAACGGGAAACTGTTGGTTGTTGTGTGCGGTGGTGTTGGATGCACCGGAGTCCCACATCCATGGCGGGTTTGAAGCCGTGTGTTGAGGAGCGGTGTAGTTGACCATCGGGTTATTGTTGGTTGGAGAGACATTGTGGTCTCTTAAGAAGCGACTAAGTTTTCGACAATCCTTGGTGTCATGTCCAGGAATGTTACAATAGTAGCAAAGAGTGTTACTACCTCGATTTGGTCGATTGTTACTGTTGTGATTGGGTCGAGGAGACCATTGGGGTCGGTTATTGGATTGGTTGGAAGTTCGGCTGGGTCTGTTGTCATAAGTGTTTGGTTGTCTGTTGTTGTTGGAACGAGGAGGCTGGCGAGTGGTGTAGTTCACAGTAGTGAGAGAGGGTTCAATGAGAGCTTGATTTTCCTTTAGTGTCCTTTCATGATCCAGGAGCTTTTCGAAGAGGTCGGGAAAAGCAATGGCTGTGTCACGGGTTTTGATGCCAGCCACAAGTGAGGCGTAGTCATCGCCTAATTGATTCATAATATGAATAACAAGGTCTTCTTCAGGGATGGGACTTTGAGTGAGTGCAAGTTCATCAAAGATTGATTTCATTTCGTGTAGATATTCAGAAATCGAGCGGGTACCTCTCGGATTTTTTGCCAACCGAGATTTGAGGGAAATGATACGGGAACGTGAACTACTTGCATAGGTTGAGTTTAGGAGTTCCCAAGCTTTGCGGGCTGTTTTTGCAGAGGAAACGATCGGTTGGATTTGATCGGAGCAGCTACCGAGAAGGGCACTAATGATCATTTGGTCTTGGCGGAACCAACGGAGATATTCGGGATTGGGTTTGGTGTTTTGTCCGTCTGGGACTGTTTCAGCAGGGGTTTCTGCAGTACCAATGATGTGGTGGTCTAGTTCGAGACCAATGAGGGTGGCGGTGACTTGGGTACGCCATGAGGGGAAGTTTTGTGGGGTTAGTTTGATGGGGAAATGAGTGGCAGCAGTGATGTGAGTGATGGGTTTGGCCATGGCAGCAGTAGCAATCGAGAAGAAAAAAAAAAGAAGGACAGCAGTAGCAACAGCAGGTTCTGTCGGGGATGGATGGATCGAAGAGAGCTCAGAGGAGCTTGTAGGCGCTGGATACCATATTAACTAAAATATATGTTGTGAGTTTTGTTTAAACAGGTGTGGATTCTGCGGAGGTGGAGCTGGAATTGGAGAAGGTGATATTATGAAGTATAGAAGATAAAAATGAAATTGTCGATTGTGTATTATTTACTTGATTGCCTTTACAATAACTTAGTCCTAATATAGAGCCCACATGATTGGCCTTTACATTTACAGCCGACACTAATTAATGATTACACACACATTCAATAATGATACACCACATCAGGAGAGAGAATGAATAAATAATTTGGATGGAGTAAATGCAATTAAGTGTGGACATGAGTTGTGGTGTTGATAAAAAATAACGGGTCATTATTAACTATAGTGTCTGTCGAAAGTAAGTCCATCGGTTGTAAGTATTGTGGTAACTAGGAACTAACATTTGAGTAGGTGCTAATTGTCATTAGAAGTGTTGATGTTGATGGTAAGTTAGTACTTATGTTTGATAGTGATGGAGAGTTAATATGGACATGAGTTAATGTTGATGGTAAGCTGGACTAGGGTGAGCTCGAGCTCAAGCTCAAGCTTGGTCGAAATAGAACCGAGTTATATTAAACCAACGAGCTAATAAGAGAACCAACCATGGGTCAAGCTCACCGAATCAATTTCGAAAGATTTTTTTTCATACTATTTCCAAATGAGTTTCAAGCCACTAGCTATATTATCATCCATCTGGCTTACGTGAGAAAGAGCGAGTGATATTAGATAGAAAAATACTGGTTGAAAAAACAAGCAAACTAGAAACATATTTTGATGTCAAGTGGCCCGATCCACACGGTTTGTACATGGCAAGAAAAGAAACAGACGACTTTGAGTTACCAAACTGCAACTTCAAAGAAACTAATCAGTAATAATACCCATTGTTCTGGGAAGTTTCATAACTGTTATATAATAGAGAAATATTCTTAAATAGTCATTTTTCTAAAAACAATCATCTTCAACACCCAAAAATACAACAAAAAACCACAAAAAAAAAAAAAAATGTTACCAGCAACCCCAAAGGAAACAGAACCCTCATCCCAATTGCAGGACCAAAGATGCCGACGTTTCACCCTTGATGAGATTCGTTTGGCGATTCAAACGATCAATGTATCAACACATTAATTGCATTCATATTAACACCACACATTAAGTCTCCACTCCATTGCATATTAATTGCTTTCATATTAATTGCTTTCATATTTCCCTTGTATCTCTATATAATAAGTTGTAAGTGTTATGTAAAAATCAACTTGACAAATACAATCAAGCTTCAAGTTCAATATGGTATCAGAGCCTCTATGCTCCTCTGAGCCAATCGATCCACCATAACCCACATGGCGGAGACCAACGGCGGCTCAACCGCTGCCACCACTGCCGCCGCAATGGCGCGTTCCCGCCGCAACGGCGCGTTCCCGCCGCAACGGCGCGTTCCCGTTCCACCAACCACACGAACAGAAAAGGTGGAGGAAGTACTGACCAGTGAGTTCACAACCATCACCATCGCTGCTGGGTTCATCGCCGCCGCCGCTGCTCGACCAACCGCAGCCGCCGCTGCCGATTCTAACTGCCGACGCTGCCTCTCTTCGCCGTCGCAAGCCGCCACTATTCTGGCGAATAGTCAAATCAACTCCAGCCAGCCGCAACTATTCCGGTCACATAAACTCCCAGCCAGCCGCTACTATTCCGGCGAACCAGCCCAATCAACAACGCTGCGCATCAGATCCGTCACCACCGGTCACCAAACACCACAAACCACCATCAACCCGCGGCAACATAGGCTCAAGATCCAGCCGCCGCCTCTGAAAAGCCTTCCGCTGCTACCCAAAACTAAAAACCACCAGCCACACCACTGTCGTCGGCTGCCGGAAAATGGTGACCCGAACCGGTGCGTCCAACACCACCGCGAGATTGGTCCAACACGAACCAAAACAAAACCCCATCTTGGATGTGGGACACCGGTGCGTCCAACACCACCGCGAACAACAACCAACAATTTCCTGTTCTTTCTGCATACGGAGGACCCGATAAGATCGTGCTAGGTGATGAATCTACGCACGGGAGCGCGTCTCAACATCAATGATGTCTACTATGGACCAATCTCCTTGTCTCCTCAACTCAACAACAACAACAATTGCAACAACAGCAACAACAACAACATCTCACCAACTGAGAAAATCTTGAGAACAAAGCCTACTCTCGTTCAAAAAGAAGAATGAGAAGGAAATAGGAGAAAAAGAAAAAGGTGGCATGCCTTTATTCTTTGGAGTTTCTCACGTTCAAAAAGTAGAAGACAAAAGAAAATAAAGTTAAAAAAAAAAAGGATCCTTTTTCAAATCACATGGGGCATGCTACTTTTTGACAAAAAAAAAAAAAAAAAAAAAAAAAACATGCAAGACCCATCTCAACGGTCATCTCTTGCAGCCCATGCGGCTCCTGACCCGTATCGGATAAACCCGGTAACCGACTTGACCCGTACTCGGTTCGAACGTGAGCCGTAAACAAACCCGAAGCTTCAACACGAGTTGTCACAAGGATCAACTCACCAAACCACTTGCACGAGCGCCTTTCATCTCTCTTCGGTCCAAGATTGGAGTCTCCAACGGATCCTCCATCTTGCGGGGGCGTATCAACACATTAATTGCATTCATATTAACACCACACATTAAGTCTCCACTCCATTGCATATTAATTGCTTTCATATTTCCCTTGTATCTCTATATAATAAGTTGTAAGTGTTATGTAAAAATCAACTTGACAAATACAATCAAGCTTCAAGTTCAATACAATGAACCTGCCATTGGACGTGGTGGATTTGGCAAGGTGTTCAAGGGTTACCTCAAGGATGGGTCAACCTCAGTTGTGGCGATCAAACGATCTAACTCCACGTCTAATAAGGTTGCTCCACAGTTCTGGGCTGAAGTTGAAATGCTTTCAACACTTCGACACTATAATCTGGTATCTTTAATCGGATACTGCAACGAAGGAATAGAGATGGCTCTTGTTTATGAATATATGCCCAACGGAACACTTAAGGACCATCTTCATAAAGATGGTGCTCCTCTATCTTGGTTGCAACTGCTCAAAATATGCATCGGGGCAGCGCAAGGCCTGGAGTACCTTCACACCAAATCGGAAAGTAAGCCCCCAATCATACACCGTGATGTGAAGACCTCCAATGTTTTGTTAGATGCGGATTTTGTAGCAAAAATTTCAGACTTTGGCATAGCTACAAAAGGTCCAACAAACGAGACATCTACACATGTGAGCACTGAGATCAAAGGCACATACGGGTATTTTGATCCAAACTATTACGGTACAGGTCATTTGAGAACAAACTCAGATGTTTACGCGTTTGGGGTGGTTTTGCTTGAAGTTATATGTGGGTTGCCTGCAGTGCACAAGAGCGATGATGGAAATTCTAGGGGGTTAGCAACATGGGCCCAAGGATGTATTAAACAAGGAAAACTCAGTGATATCATTGATCGTATATTAAGTAGGCAGATCGCAAGTGCGTGTGGAAAAGACTTTGCTCGTATTGCTTGTGACTGTCTAAGTGAAACACCACATGAGCGACCTGAGATGGCTGCTGTTGTTTCACGACTCCAGAAGGTACTTGCATTGCAAGAGAGATCACCAGAACGAGAACCCAAATTTATTCACAAATTCGTGTCATGTTTTCGGCCCAATGTTGAGTCGAAAGGCATCAATTTGATATTAGTTGGAGGCAGTGAATGCAAACCAGGTGACCAGCTAAACAATCCAATCATTGCCACAGGAAAGGGTAAAGCTGTTTTGTGCGATGAAAATGCTCCCGACTTGAATCGTTATCAATCCGGCAGTGAAGGTGATGCAATGATTATGACAAGAAATGATAAATTTCTACCCGGCCATACAAGTACAACTGAAGGAAATCTGATGGTGTTTAGTTTTGAAGCTCTTCAAACAGCTACCAATAATTTTCATAACGATAAATTTATTGGAAAAGGTAGTTTCGGTTCTGTTTACAAGGGGATGATCCATGAGCAATCACTTGCAGCTGCCAAGACTGGCACAACTGTCGCTGTGGTTAACCAACATCTTCAAAGTCACCCGGAAGAGTGGTTGGTAAGTACAAGTTGGATTTTCTTACATATATTAAGTGCAGACCAGTTTTAACGACGATATTCATACTATGTATATTGTTTATTTTAACATTGTTACAGGCTGCAGTTAACTGTCTAGGGCTGATTGATCATCCAAATCTTGTAAAGCTTATTGGTTACTGCACAGACGATGACCACAAACTTCTTGTATACGAGTACATGGAACGAGGCAGCCTAGAAAACTATCTTTTCAGAAGTGAGTTCTTACTTATTAGTGCTATATTTGATCCTTATACATCTGATATAACATAACGTTACAGGGCGTTTTTACACCGGACCTCTCTCATGGAACCTACGAATTAAAATCGCTCTTGGTGCTGCAAAGGGACTTGCTTACCTTCATAAACCAGAATCAATAGTTATGTGTCACGATTTCAATTCCACCAGCATCTTGATTGATTCGGTATGCATTTAATTCAGAAACATATTACGATACATTTAGCATCGTTACATAAATTATTTATTTTAACTTCACTACCAGAATGACAATGCAAGAATTTCCAATTTCGGGATGGTGAAGGATGGGCCAGTAGATTCTTCTGGACAAGTTATATATACAAAAGGATACGCGGATCCTGAATATATTAAAACAGGTAAGACTATTATAACTTCACTCTTCAATATTCAAGAATACTAGTTTAATGATCGGCTACAATGTTGTGAACCAACTGATGTAACAACAAATGATTTACCTAATGAACTGAAGGTCACTTCACCAAAAGCGGCAACATATACAGTTTCGGTGTAGTGCTTCTGGAACTCTTGACGGGGCAGCGGAGCATTGACAAGAACGGTCCAGAGGGTGAGCGAATACTGGTTGAGTTTGCTAAGCCTTTTTAAACCAAAGATTTCAAAGAAATAGAGAACATTATAGACCCACATAGAGATGAGCACTACTCATCAGGTGCAGCACATGGAGCTGCTTTGATTGCAAAGAGATGTCTCTATGAAGATCCCAAATGCAGGCCCACAACTGATGAGATAGTAGAGGAATTGGAGAGGCTTCACTATATTTTAAATTTTAAAGCCTAATAAATTAATAAATTTAATTTGTTATGGATCTTGAGATAAACTTTCTGTTAGTGTGGATGGATACTTAAATATCATAATACTAAAGGGGTTGTATACTTGTACTCTAGTGGTATCAAGATATGAAAAACAGTTTTTCTTCCCACGAAGTTAACGGTTGAAGTTCCATCGTGGCCAAAATGTTTATATTTATAAGTAGAATAAGAGGGTTCGTGAGTTAGCGGGCAAAAGAAAGGTAAAACTAAAATCATAGTAATTACAATTACAATTTAATAACACAAGAAATGTAGGATATCCCAATAATCACACAACGATGCTGGATTAGGATAAACTTAACACATACACTACTAGCTAGCCAATGAAACAAAACCTTGCAGTGCCTTAAACATGCTTCTTTGTTGCACAATGCACATCAATGGCTATTTGAAACATGAATAGAACATGCATGAAAAAAAACACCTATAGTATCTTGACAGATTTAGTTAATCAGACTAGTCACCATCAGTGCCTGGTGGATGCCATCTGTGTGAAGGGTAATGTGGGTAACGACTGTGAGGTGCAAATGGTCTCCACGTATGTGGTTTTGGTCTTGGCGGAAGATTTTCAGGTGGTTGCTTCTTAACAGGCGGTGGCATAAAGCTCGTATTGTCAGGTGGTTGATCCTTGATGGGTGGTGGCAAGTCGATGGGACTTTGTGGCGGTTGATCTTCCTTGGGTGGTGGCACATCGACCGAAGTTTGTGGTGGTTTATACTCCATGGGCGGTGGCACGTTGACAGGAGTTTGTGGTGGTTGATTTTCAAATGGTGGTGGCATGACAGGAGTTTGTGGTGGTTGATTTTCAAATGGTGGTGGCATGTCGATTGGAGTTTGTGGTGGTTGATCGTGAATTGGGGGAATGACAATTGGAGTATGTGGTGGTTGATCATCAATTGGTGGCGGTTGATCGTAACTATGTGGTGGCAAGCTGATGGGAGTTTCCGGCGGTTGATCATCACTTGGTGGGGGTAAGTGGATGGGAGTTTTCGGTGGTTGATTGTCACTTGGTGATGGCCTATCAATAGGAGCCTTTGGCAATGGTTGATTGTCACTTGGTGATGACATGTTCGTAGGAGGTTTTGGCGATTGATCGTCACTTGGTGATGGCACGCCAATGGGAGTTTGTGGCGGTTGATCGTCACTTGGTGGTGGAACGTCAATAGGAATTTCTGGCGGTTGATCGCCACTTGGTGATGGCACGTCAATGGGAGCCTTTGGAAATGGTTGATTGTCACTTGGTGATGACATGTTCGTAGGAGGTTTTGGCGATTGATTGTCATTTGGTGGTGGCACACCTACAGGAGTTGGTGGTGGATGATTGTCATTTAGTGGTAGCACGCCAACGGGAAGTTGTGGCGGTTGATTGCCACTTGGTGGTGGCACGTTAACTAGAGTTTGTGGCGCTTGATCGTCACTTGGTGGTGGCACGTCAATAGGAGTTTGTGGCGCTTGATCGTCACTTGGTGGTGGAACGTCAATAGGAATTTCTGGCGGTTGATCGCCACTTGGTGATGGCACGTCAATAGGAGTTTCTAGCGGTTGATCTTCACTTAGTGGTGGCATGTCAATAGGAGTTTCTGGTGGTTGCTCATCACTTGGTGATGGCACATCTACAAGAGTTTCTGGTGGTTGATCGTCACCTGGTGATGGCAGGTCAATGGGAGTTTCTGGCGGTTGAACGTCACCTGGTGATGGAAGGTCAATGGGAGAATCTAGCGGTTGATCATCACCAGGAGATGGCACGTCAATGGAATTTTCTGGTGGTTGATCGTCACCTGATGATGGCACATCAATGGGTTTCTCTTGTGGTTGATCGTCACCAGATGATGGCACGTCAATGGGATTTTTTAACGGATGATCGTCACCTTGTGATGGCACGTCAATGGGAGCTTCTGGCGGTTGATCGTCACCTGGTGATGGCATGT
Source organism: Helianthus tuberosus (assembly GCA_030545235.1). Classification (NCBI taxonomy): domain Eukaryota; kingdom Viridiplantae; phylum Streptophyta; class Magnoliopsida; order Asterales; family Asteraceae; genus Helianthus; species Helianthus tuberosus. The sequence goes on from CM060363.1 coordinate 4,285,562, forward strand.
CAATGGGAGTTTCTGGTGGTTGATCGTCATCTGGAGATGGCATGTCAATTGAAGCTTCTCGCGGTTGATCGTCACCTGTTGATGGCATGTCAATAGGAGCTTCTGACGGTTGATCATTATCTGGTGATGGCAGGTCAATATAAGTTTCTGGTGGTTGATCATCACCTGATGATGGCACGTCAATAGGAGTTTCTGGCGGTTCATCGTCACCTGGTAATGGCACGTCAATAAAAGTTTCTGGTGGTTGATCGTCACCTGGTGATGGCATGTCAATGGGAGTTTGTGGCAATGGTTGATCGTCACTTGGTAATGGCATTTCAATAGGAGTTTCTGGCGGTTGATCGTCACTTGGTGATGGCATGTCAATGGGAGTTTGTGGTGGTTGATCGTCACTTGGTGGCGACACATCATTGGGAGGTTTTGGTGGTTGATCATCATTTGTGGGTGGTGGTGGCATGTCAGTTGTAGTTTGTGATGGCTCATCCTCTATGGGTGGATAGTCAATAGGATCCAATAGAGGTGGATGTTGATCAATTGAGGGTGGCGTGTCAATTGGAGTTTGTGTTGGTTGGTCATCGATAGGTGGATCATCAATAGGCTCAAGTGAAGGTGGTAGTTCTCTAATTGGTGCTTGATTGCCATAAGATGGCAGTGATGGAATTTCATTTGTTGGAGGTGATGTGAAGATAAGAGTTGGTGGTGGACTTTTTTCTAATACAGGGGGTGGTGTGTAGACATATGACGGTGGTGGTTGGTAGTTGGATGGCACCATGCGAGTAGGTATTGTTGGTGGTGGCCTAACCTCAAAATCTGGTGGTAGTGTATAGGCATGTGATGGTGGTGGTTGCAAGTTGATGGGTGTTACCATGTAGGTTGGTGGTGCCACGTGAACATGTCTTGTCGGTGGTGGACTAAGCTCAAAATTTGGTGTAGATGTGTAAACATGTGGTGGTGGTGGTGGTAATTGAGAGTTGATAGGTGGTGCTATGTACATTGGTGGTGTTATGGGAGCATCTCGTGATGGTGATGGACTAACCTGAAAATTTGGTGGTGATGTATAGTCATGCGGCGATGGTGGTTGTGAGTTGATAGGTGGTGACATGCGAATGTCTCTTGATGGTGGTGGACTAGTCTCAAAATCTGGTGGTGACGTGTAGGCTCGTGATGGCGGTGGTTGCGAGTCAATAGGTGGTACCATATACATTGGTGGTGCCATGGGAACATGTCTCTTTGGAGTTGTCCAATGGATTGGTTTAGGAGGCGGTAACATTGACACCACTGGAAATATTGGTTGTTTGTGTCGAAGGTGCGACCGTTTTGGCTTCCGATGGATTGTTGGCCAGTGGTTGGCCAAGGAAGGGGTAGAGGATGATATAGCTACACTAAGAAGTATCAATAGAGAGTGTATGTGAACCATTTTGTATGTTTTTTGTTTTGTTTTGTGATGAAACTTGCTTGTCAAGATTGCATTTTATAGTGTAGATTATCCACGAAACTAGGCTACCTTAATTCAAGCCCATGTGAGAATTATTGTACCAAACATTTGACCAACGGTTTAGCCGAAGGTCCACAAAATGCACTTGTAATGAATGTTCCATATCTATGTGTAATAAACCCAAAAGTAACGTAACATACAATTTTAATAAATGATGAATAAGTTTAATTGTATAATTATTTCGTTTGAAAATAAAACGTGTACCGGTTATACACACACACGTTTAGTTATGAATGGTGGCTCCTCCAAATGTGGGGTTTTAATTGACTTCCTCACATGTAACATGGGGTCCACAAGAGCATCCCATTAACGCCTGTCATTACACTCACAAGAGCCTCTTTGACGCCCACTGGGTGGAGGTGGGGCGCCATCATAGCATTATTGGCTGATGTGGAGGTGGGGCGTCACTCCACACCACCCAGCCTTAGACTATGTGTTTGTGTGGGACACTAAGCCCTGCCACGTCTGAATTAGTTTCGAAAAGAACGTGTCTATATACACATATAACAACAAACGTTATAGCTATCGTATAATTAAAAAAATCAAATAAAACGAAAATACGAATTATTATTAAAAGAAGGGGCGCAGAATGGCATGGGGGCTCAGGGGCGGATGTACATTGTAGTAAGGGGCGGCGTCCGCTACGGCTTGGCGCTCCGGCGGTAGTGTAAAATTAGTGTAAATTTTGGAAAAAATTGACGTTTTTTCGATTTCGTTACCGCTTATTTATAAAACGTTACCGCTTGGCGCGAATCCTAGATCCGCCACTGTGGGGGCTTGACGGGGATGATCATCACAGGCGTGGGATCAAATATTATATAACCAAATTATTTAGAGTCACCTTATCCCACCTCCACATTTCATAATTGACATCTCCATATGACATGTCGGTCGACGTGTTGGTGGGAGTGAGAGGTGAAACCCACACCGCCTAAATAACATGATGTTTTACATTTTACATTTCACATTAATCACAACAAATGGTCTAATTTCGAAATTATAAGTATAGGTATTATATCTTGATTAATTATCATTTTTTTATATATACCAACTTTGCAGCACAAAAAATGTGAAAAATACAAATTATGAACGTCATTGATCTTTGCATGTAAGATTAAAGTGAAGGATATTGGTAGAATCTTGGTTGAAAACATATCATGGATGAGTCGAAACATCAGAAATGGAACAAAGATCGGCTCTACCCACTTCCTAAACCTCGAACAATTCGATACCGTCTTAGCCAATAATGCAGACAACCAACCGAAGCCGATCTTGTTGGGACATGCATGTTATTAACTATTAAGTGATGCTCATCTAATTATCCGAAGCAGATTCCATACCTTTTTACCTTTAATATATTAAATAATATAAAAAATATAATAAATATTATTTTAAAGTTGTTGAAAACTTGATATTATTAAAAATTTAGAATTGTTGGAAGTGTATTCGAGTATTTTAAATGGTGTAGTAAAAATTCGTGATAACCAAATTATAATTATAAACTATAAATTATAAACTATAAATTAGCAACTATATGTTGCTTTATGAAGTTGTACCCCATGTATGCGGAGTTTCTCAAAAAAAAAAAAAAAATATTGATTTTTCATTTCTAATCCAATTATTTTCATCTTTTTGTAATTTAATCTTAACACTTTTTTATTTTCATCTTTGGCCCCTCATAATTTTCATCTTACACAAGTTATTCGTTTTATGTTTCGTTCTAAATTTTGTAAGACGCGCCGCAACGTGCGTGTGAGGTTCACCATTTTTTGGTATCTTTTCCCATTTGACATGCCCGTCATAACACGTTTATTTTTCCCCGTTCAACTTAGTTATTCTTTTCTATGTTTTACGTTTCGGTCTAATTCTTCGCATTAACGCACCGCAACGGGCGTGCGTGGTTCAACGATTTTACGTCTGCTTTTCGTTTGGTGTTATTTTTTTCTTTTTTATTTATTTTATTTTTACGAACTTTTCCAATGCTGGGGTCGCTAACAGTGGTGTGGCATTGGTGCCACTTGGCACAGTTTTACGAACGTTTTTAACCTATTAAGTTTTTTACTAATATTTTGTTTCGAGTTTACCCCTATATACTTCCTTGACTTAAAAACTATTTTTACGTACATATTTTTATTTACGTGTCGGTATAAATATGATTTGCTCTACGTTTCAAGGTAAATTTTTTCCGAAAAGCGAGTCAGATCAAATATAATACGTTTCATTAAAAAAAAACATTTTTACGTGCATATTTTATGTACTATAAATTTGAATTGGTTTACGTTTCGATTTGGGAGTGAGTCAGGACAAATATCATATGTATTCGTCCGTAGTTTATGTATGTTTTGTAAATTTTGTTTCGAACAGTGTAGAGTCAAATTGTAGTTTCTTTTCTATGTATGAGTAGGATCACAAATAAATTCTATTTACTTTACGTTTTGATCAAATCGCAATTCTTATATAGGTTATATCGAGTTCAATCGAATACGTCAAGACGCGTGTTTTCGTATGGTTAACGCATCACACAACGTTTGGACTAATCCATTCGATGTTTGCAATGTTCTCGCGCCGCAACGCGCGGGTCTTATTGCTAGTTGATTATTATTTTAAAAAACGGCCCGTTCTTACATGTACATGTTTCTATTAAAACCAGTTATGACCTGAACCAATGGCGAAGCTTATCGGACCTAAAATTATACCTAAAAAAATCATAAACTGGGGGGTCGAAAACGTATATACCTAAAAAATTCTATACGAAACGTACATACATAATACTACTGAGCGAAAAGTTCGGGGGTAGGGCCCCGCCCCTGAAAGTTGCGCCCCTGACTTGAACCAAAATTACCGTTTTTATAACAGAACGTTTTGACCCGAACCACATTCATTTTACCAGGGGCGGAAAGTCACGGGACCCAAAAATTTTTTCCTATCGTTATGTTTCGGGTTATGTAACACCCCGAAAACGGGTTTGGTAATCAAACTCCGTTAATACTAAAAGACGGGTAAAGTACCGTTAGTAGTAAAAATAACCCGGTGAATATTTGGATTTAAATAAGAAATCCTAATATTAAATACAAGCGAATCAAAGTTTTAAGGAATTGAGTTTATAAGAGCCCGAGTTAACGGGACGTAAAATAAAACGGGTTATAACTCCCGGGACCCACTAAGTAACTAGGAATATCAACTTAGTTAGTTAAGTGTTTTAAAATAATAAGAAAACTTGGTTAAAACACCCTTTATAAAACTTGAAAAAAGTGGAGGGACTAGACATGGGCAAATGAATTAAAGTTTCAATTAAATCAAATATTAAACACAAAACACACACGCATACGTGGTGTGTCCTGCGATTTCAACCAGACCAAGGAGGAGGTCTCAAGCTTCAACCCTAAAACACAAAAATTCACCAAATTGAAGGGGAAAATCAAGCCCGAATCGAAATCCAAGCATAGATTAGTGATCACCTCAGTGAAGGGATCATGAGGTATGAAAAATTTTACTATGTGGTTCCATCTTAAATTTTAGATGAACTTGTGAGATTCGAATCTGAGCTTGCATGTTCGTTGTTTGGATGAAATTAGGGATGAAACTATGTCTAGGAGTAAACCCTAGTCATTTATTTGTTGAATTGATGTTCATGGTTGTGAATTTATGATCATACACTCATGTGTCAAGTGGGTTTTGTAGAATTATGCTAAACACTAGGATTATCTTTGTTAACCTAGTGTATTTGAGCTCCATGAAGAAAATCCATAATTTTTTATATAAAAATTTGACATGAACATGTGACATGATGCTTAAATCTTGGCTAAATAGTTAGTCAATAACTTGATTGTGAATTATATGAAATCATGCTCATTAGGTGTTTGATATAATGCCTAAGAGAAAAGAAATGTTGAAAATTCGGACTAAAAACGCATATTTGATTTGAGTGGCAAATTATGCGTATTATACTATAAGAGAGTTCTAAACATCTATGGTTGAACTCTATAGGCAAGGAAATCGGAACGTCAAGCGGACAAGCTAGTGGCGATACGCGTTTGTAGGGAACACTTTGAAGGTACGTAACTACGGTTTCGTTACGTTATGCTTGATTACGTATTTTCGCTAGTAGACTTTAAATTAGCATAATATATGAAATTGGTATTTAGCTGAAGTGACGAAGATCACTAAGTAAATAAACGGGTCGAACAATGGTTGAAAGTGTAGTGTCGAAATGACTTAAACGTCACTCATTAAAAGTGAGTTGTAAAAGCATAAGCCATGGAATGGATGTGACACGCGAAGGTTGACAAGCCCCGGGAATGGGTAATTACGGTTAGAAAACAATGTTGATGAATTATGAAGGTACGCGACCTATGGTTTCGTTACACTATGTTATTTATTTATCCTAGTTAGGTGTTTTGGAAATTAACCAAACAGGAAAAACCCGTTAAGTCACGGAAGTGACAAAGTGCTTAGACAAATAAAATGAGTCAAAACATGTGTTAGAAATAGAGTTTGGAAGTAAAACGACTATACGGTATAAACCGGAGTTAGTCATATGGATAAGATGGTAATAAATATCATCTCATAGAGTTTCATGGTTCTTTAGACCAAACGGGTCAAAAGGTGAAATTAGCACCCCTTGACAACATCGACTAATGGTTTGTTGAGTTATATGATTATAGGAATAAATATCAGATGGATATGTACATCGCTTTTGCTTAGCGGCTACTAAGGCAAGGTATCGAAACGGGTCAATGTGTTGATCCGAGTCAGGTATGTATAATGATTCAACTCATCATGTAGAACTTGAGGTTCTATAAGAGTAGGCAAGGTTAAAGTATAGATATCCGGTTATCTTTTAGGTAAACCGAATAAATTGAGTTATGATTATGATGTTTTAGAAACATATTGGTTTCTAAATAAGATTATAGTTAAAAGGTCGGATTTTGAGTCAAACAAGTATTTAAAAGTCCTTCGTCGTAAAAGAAGGGTGAAAATTGACCAAAAAGCCCTTATAAGCTAAATTGAACAAACGACCTAAAAAGGTTGTTTGAAAACGAGCATTATGAGTAAATAAATACTTAGAATAAGTATAGAAAGTGAAAGATGTAAATACTTTGGTCAAATGACTATATAGGAGTCTTTGCCGTAAAACAATGATCCGAGGGGTAAAACTCGGAACATATGGATTTCCACATCTAATCCACCACACATATAGTTGTGGTGGAAGATTACTTGATAAGAAATATAGGAATATGATGCTAGGAATGAAGGAAAACGGTTTTAAGCTTTAAAGTGCTTAAATACCCTTAATGGGTCAAAATAAGCACTTGATCGTAAACAGGTTTTAATTAAGTAAGAAACCCGTGATTTATGATTAATATGATAGGAGATATTGAAACTATGAATCTCATGAGTCTATAGATCAAATAAACATGTTTGTTTGATAAATACACGAATGAGTCAAAATTGGGAAAAAAGGGTAATAAGCCAGAGACTTAAAAGTCAGAAATTTTGTTAATCCGGATGTTGGATTTTAACTCCATTAGTTGGAGAATTAAATTACGGACGCGTAGGAAAAAGAATCAGGTAAAACGGATTAAAAACGAGAGAGTTATGCTTGTTTCCGTGAAATCGGGTTATGCTGGGAATATGCAGCACCAGCAAACAAAAATCTGTCCAAACAAGACCGTGGCGTAGCGCGACGGGGAAGGCCCCAGGCCGTGGCGCTACGATAGTGAGTGTCAGTTTCGCAAAAATCGTTTAATTTAACCGTTGATGCATTGCGAACCCGTTTAAATACGTTCTAAGCTACGTATGACTAATCCAACTCATGTTTTATGAGTTTTAGGTAAAATTTTAGCACCGGAGGACGATCAAGCACAATGAAAAACCGAACACGATCAAGAAATAAGCTTCCGCACGACGCTTCGTTGTTACTTTTAATTGACGAACTTAATTACATTATGTTCTAAACTTTTAAATTGTAAAAGGTTTTTAATAAACCCGTATTCCCATTGTATATGTAATCTTAATTACATGATTGTTTACGTAAAAGATACGTTAAACCTTAATTTATAAGAACGGGTGTTACAGGTTATATGTTTAGGTCAGCTATTCGATTCGGGTCGAGTCAAACAATAATAACTCCAAATAAAACCAAGTAATTTTCATTCATTTAAAGGACCCCTTCCTACACAATTATTAACCTATAAATAAGCAACTTGAATATGCATACATGTGTTGTAACATGTGCTTAGGGAGTTTTAAAAAAAAAACTAGCATTTTCCTTTTTAACCCTAAAGTTTTAATCTTTAACAATTTAAGTTTAAAGTTTAATCTTTGTTTCCTTTTTAACCCTAAAGTTTTAATCTTTAACATTTTAAGTTTAAAGTTTCAATCTTTGGTAATTTAACCCTTTTGATTAATTTGATTTTTCACTTCTAATTCAAAAGTTTCTATCTTATACAATTTAATCCCTTTGATTAATTTGATTTTTCACTTCTAATTCAAAAGTTTCAATCTTTTGCAATTTAACCACTTTGATTTTTTTTAGGCCAATTGGATTTTAACACCTTTAACTTTGAAGAGTTGGCCGATAACACCCGCAACTAACACTTTGATCTGTGACACCCCAAACTTTTAATTTCGTTTGTCATTTCACCACTCAGTTAAAAAATCACTAACTGAGTTAGTTTTCAATCCTAGGTGGCATCCGGCTTCATTAATCCTATCTGTCTGACTCTAATCCAAGTCACTCGTGCAACAAACTATTCCAGCCGCCACATACCTTTGTCGTCGTGCAATTGACCGGAGAGCCACCCAGATCGGAAAAGCAATACCCGACAATCGAAGGTCGAGCTGCAAGCATAGACACAACCGATATCAAACAACCGTCACCATCGCCGGAGCGCGACAATCGAAGGTCGAGCTGCAAGCATAGACACAACCGATATCAAACAACCGTCACCATCGCCGGAGCACGCGCAGACGACGGAACGTCAGTTGCAGGTCCGGTGAACAGTGTGAAATAGATACTGATGGTTTCTGCTACACGATTGATTTCGGTTGTATTCTGTGGCAGATGGTTGATAGTGGCTGAGGTTGATGGATGATGGTTGTGTAATTGTTAAGCGACGCTTAACGACTGACGGCGAGGTATATGATGGTGAATGGTGGTTATCGGCGGATCTCCTGTGATATAGGGTAGCACCAGGAGGACCTGCAACTGACGTTCCGTCGTCTGCGCATGCTCCGGCGGTCCGCCGGTGACGGCGGAGCAAGATGAGAGTTCCGGCAGCCGTTGTCCATCGTCAAGAGATCACTCTTGCTGTCAAGCGGTTTCATTCCGGAGCGTCTGTCAACAACACGTCGTGCCATGTAGGATTAATGAAGCCAGGTAGGATGCCACCTAGGATTGAAAAGTAACTCAGTTACTGATTTTTTAACTGAGTGGTGAAATGACAAACGAAATTAAAAGTTTGGGGTGTCACAGATCAAAGTGTTAGTTGCGGGTGTTATCGGCCAACTCTTCAAAGTTAAAGGTGTTAAAATCCAATTGGCCTTTTTTTTTTACTTATGTGTGGTAATCTTGGCTTTGGGGGTTTTTCAAACAAAAAATGGTTATGCATATGGTTGTTAAAACCATGGCTTTTGTGGTTTTTTAAAAAAAATTGATTTTTTTACTTTTCACCCAAAAGTATTTCATGAATTACTTTTAACCTAAAACTATTTGTTTTTTTTTTACTTTTAACACAAAACTTTATATCTTTTGCAATCTATCCTCACAACTTTTTACTTTCAGCTTTGGTCCTTTATAGTTTTTGTTTTCCGCAAATTTTTCGCTTTATGCTTCGTTCTAAATTTTGTGACTTAACACATCGGAACGTGCGTCTTTAGTTTAACGTTTTTACGTTTCGTTCTAAATTTTACGAGTTAACACGACGCAACGTGCGTGTGTGAGTGAACGTTTTTACATCGTCTATTTTTTCCTGTTTGACAGGTTCAACATAACGTGCGCGTCTTAAATCGACTTAGTTATAACTAAAGAATACCCGCCGCATTGCGGCGGGTCGTAATTCTAGTTATAAAAAATTACTAATTAATAGCTCCATTCTTGACTTTTTTTTAATTCAATACGAAAATATTTATAATTTTTTTGGACAATAAACTTGGTAGGGGCAGGGAATTTTTTGCAAAATAATTGGCGTAGACGAACCTTTATAATTTTAAAAATTTCGGTCGAAAAATCGAAAAAATTACAATACTAACTGAAATATTGGCGGGGACAGATGCGACCCCTTGCCCCTTAAAAGCTCCGAGCTTGCATTTACCACGTAATTGGTCATCATGTTTATGTGCGAGTCCTTTAATGGACACGCGTTACATATATAAAATTGTTTATTCACTTATTTTTTTATGCAACGTTTGTTTCTACTATATTACTACACTACTAATCCTAAATATATATCTCCTATGTACAGATTTTAACCTGGGATCTCACCTTTAAAAGAAATAAGCCTCTACCAAGTAGGCTAGTCCCACGTTCTCTGATACATTAAATCATCAATTAAAATCATGTACCCTTTTTGGCTTTTATTTTCCACGACTAAATCTTTCATCATACAAAGAGTTGGTCATTGACCTATTGACTATTGTATTGGTTAAGTCTGTACCATTTAAAAAAATGTGATGTGAAATAAAGATGGTCTACAAAAGAAGAAAAAATGGAACTCACTACCTCTTCTTTCCTTTTTTTCATTGTCGCATACTGAAGATGACATCTAAGGATTCAATCGGCCAACCAAATGGTCCCTAACCTGATCATATCTTAAACGGCCAGCAATGCAATGACATCAGCTGAATTGGTACAATCTATAACCAATATCACATAAATTCACAAGACAAAACATCAAACAAACCAAACTCATGAAATAAACAAAAAAATGGCAAATACAGCAGAGCTTGTCTTCATCCCAGCCCCTGGCCTTGGTCACATCATGTCAACCATCGAGGTCGCAAAGTTATTCGTGAACCGCGATCAACGTCTTTCCATAACCGTCCTTGTTATTAAGCCTCCTAGCTCGAGTTCTGGCTCGGCTATCACCGCCTACTTCGAATCATTAGCTAAAAACGCTATTAATCGCGTAACGTTTGTGGAACTCCCTCAAGACGACGCCCCACCTATGCATGACCCGAAGTCTTTTGTGACTTCTTTCAATGAATACATTGAAAGTCATTGTAAACATGTTAGAAAGGTTGTGGCTGAGTTGCTGAGTCAACCGGGTTCGGGTCGGCTCGCTGGGTTTGTGGTGGACATGTTTTGTACATGCATGGTAGATGTGGCTAATGAGTTTAATGTTCCTACCAATGTTTTCTTCACTTCTGGTGCTGCTTTTCTTGGATATGAATTATTTATGCAAACACTCAATGATGATGAAAAGCAAGACGTTGTTGAGCTCAGCAACTCGGATACCGAGGTGTCGGTTCCGAGTTTTGTCAAACCGGTGCCGACTAAAGTCTTTTGGGATGTGCTCAGGACTAAAGAGGGACTCGAGTTTGGTATGTCGGGAGTGCGGAAACTTAGAGAGGTTAACGCAATCATGGTTAATACATTCTTGGAACTCGAAACACATGCTGTTGAGTCGTTGTCTTCTGACATCAGCGTCCCAACGGTTTACCCAGTGGGACCCATACTCAACCTAGAGGGTTCTTCTGGGAAACCGTCGGACGATGATGTCATCAGATGGTTGGATAGTCAACCACCTGCGTCGGTTGTATTGTTGTGTTTTGGGAGTATGGGTAGTTTTGATGAGGTCCAAGTGAAGGAGATTGCACGTGCTTTAGAGCAGAGTGGCCACCGGTTCGTGTGGTCCCTACGTCGACCGCCATCTGACGGAACAACAAAAGTCCCTAGTGATTACGAGGATCCGGGAGTGGTATTGCCGGAGGGGTTTTTGGAGCGAACAGATGGAGTCGGGAAAGTTATCGGGTGGGCTCCACAGGTCGCGTTGCTGGCTCATAATGCAGTTGGAGGGTTTGTGTCACACTGTGGATGGAACTCGCTGTTGGAGAGTATTTGGTTCGGTGTACCAGTGGCTACATGGCCGATGTACTCCGAGCAGCAGATGAATGCGTTTGAAATGGTGGTGGAGTTGGGACTGTCAGTGGAGATAAAGTGTGATTATATAAAGAATTTGTTTGATCCTAAAGCTAAGACCCCCATCGTTAGGGCTGAGGTGATAGAAAATGGGATACGACGGGTGATGGAGGATAAAGAGGTTAGAAGAAAAGCGAAAGAGATAAGTGAGAAGAGTCGGGCAGCGGTGGCTGAGGGCGGTTCGTCGTATGCGGCTGTTGGCAATCTTATTCAGGACTTTATAAGTAACATTTCCTAAATACCTATTGCATGAATAAAGATGATATTGTACTGTTATGATGAAATTGAAGGGTTCTTTAGTTTGTTTAAAAGAGGTGAGAACTCAACATTCCATATTGTTGAGATCACAGGATTTATGCTAAACTCGAAACGGGTTAAGATTTAAACTAGCTTATGGTCTAAGACCCACTACAAGAAAACGAAACCAAAGTTGCTCCAAAAGGACTCCAATATTTTCACTTACACAAGTGCTAGAATGACCCTTTTACCCTTGATTTATTTGCTCTTTTTACCCGTAACCGGCTGACCCGAATTGATCGCGCGACCTACGACTCGCGGGACCCGTAAACAAATCGAATAACCCAACAATCCATTTTTGACATCACCCAAAATGGCCAGTTTTATAACTACATACATTTGCTAGGTAATTGGACAATCATGTTTTTGTGCATTCTGCTTTAATGGAAACATGTTCCAAATTATAAAACTGTTCCTTCACTTGATCTTTATTGTTGTGTGATCAATTTAAATCATCTCCTCATTTTTGGCTTTTATTCCCCATGATTAAATCTTTCATGATAAAAAGAGTCGGCCATTGACTGATTGTATGGGTCAAGTCTATAAAAGAAAATTAATTGACGTTTAAGGATTCAATTGGCCAACCAAATGTTTCCTAAGACTAGTGGGTGTGGGCGTGACTAGCTTGGCGTTTTGGCCCTTTAACGTCGGCTGCTCTACCCCAGATTGGCGTTTTGATCAGTGTTGCCCACTTGGCGTGGCAATCTAGCTTGGCGTGGGGCGCTGGCCTGGGGTGTCATGGTTGGCAATGTATGGCTGGGTGTTGATGACCGTTTGGCTAGCCGTTGGCCAACGGCTATTTAAAAAAAATTCTTTAAATTGTTTCCTATATAAACCTTTCATTTCTTACTCATTTTTATCATCCAAAAATTGAAAAACCACTATCAAACTCAATATATATATATAGGGAGAGGATCATGAGAAAACTACATATAGATGAGAAAACTAGAAAACTAACTAAAAAAACCTAAAATAAAAGCTAAAAAACATACCAATTTTTTTTTTTTACAATTTTTTATAAAAAATCGCTAGTTTTTATATATAAAAAAATTAAATTTTTTTTGTTGTACTGCACATGTGCATTATATGTGTACTACACATGTGCACTATATCCGTAATAGTGCACATGTGCAATACAACAAAAAAAAAATTATTTTTTTTTTGAAATTTTTTTTTCTAGGCATAAAAACCTGCGATTTTTTTATAAAAATTAAAAAAAAAATTTGGTATGTTTTTTAGGCTTTTTTAGTTAGTTTTTTGGTTTTCTCATTTAAACTAGTTTTCTCATGATCCATCCCCTATATATATATATATAGCGTCAGGATTTAGAGAAAACGATGAAAAGTGTGAGAACGGTGAGAACGGTTATGGATCGTACAATCAAAACAATCTATGGACTAGATTGGCGCGGTGGCGTTTTCGTAAATAACACCAATTTTATTAAGTGGACGCGCTTCATTAAGGGTAAAAGGGTCTTTAGACTTCTCCGACCAAAAACGCCAAACTAACGAATAAAACGGCATTACGGGCCAAAACACATCCTATATAAACAAAACAACTCAGACATTCATTAAACACACCCCGAACCGGAAACGCCATATTTACTACTATATACCATTCATCTTAGAAACGCCAAAAAACCCAAAACATCAAAAACACCAAACTCAAAAACGCCATATTTTACTATATAGCAATCATCTTAGAAACGCCAAAAAACTCAAACATCAAAGATTCCAAATCGACGTTTCTTTTAGATATACTATTTCCTCAAAAAACACCAAAATGGCAAAAATCGTTTCGCATAATGCATTCTTAGCTGAGAGGGTGTAACTCAATAACATTTTGCTGCATGAGATGGACAAATCTTCAACAAAAAGATGCTGGTGTCAGACTTATGTCATCTTTTGTGTTTTGTTGTTGATGAATTTTTTAATGGCATGAAGAGACGGATAACACTGATGAGTGGTTTGAAGATAAACACGAAGATAAAGATGAACTTAAAACAAAAACCTCACGTCATTTTGTCCTTCCAAACGGCCACAAAAAATCTACTTCAACAACAAAAAAACAAAATGAAGAATGCCAAAGTCAAACCGCAAGTGAACATGTTTCAAAGAAGAAAGAGACCGATAATAGTGAAGATTTGGAAGATGAATTGTTTCTATTTTTTCTTAATTTTCTTTTTCTGTTGTTTGTTATGTATTTTTCAGCTAAGAACAAAAAATACATTATTTTAATAAAAACGCCAAACAGATAAAATGCTTGTGAAACGCCATCATGCCATAAAACACCAAAAACACCCAAACTATAATAAAATTACTTTGGACAAGTATTATTAAAAACTCAAAAAAAAAAAAAAAACTACTTAAAGCCATTAAAAAACGCCAAACTTGGAAGATGACATGTCTATCACCCTAAACTCATAAAAAGCTGAACAAAAACAGTAAAAATACACACAGTAACTGAAAAGACGGTTACTTTATTAATATCTCATTTATTATAATAAAATCCAGCCTAAACTACGCGCCAAAAACATCCTATAAGAGAGGCGTCTTTGCACAATCAATTGATCACACCCAAAAACAACGTCATGTTTCCTAGAAACCACTCACTTTAAAAACGCCAAAAAAATAGTTAAAAAAGCCACAGATGGGAAACCTCGTTTTTTCTATATTGAGTATTGTTCTGAATGAAGTTTCACTGAATGGATTCTCCTCTGAGGTGGGTATCTCTATAAGCTTTTGCTGAATGAGATAGACAAATATTCATGAAAAAGAGTCTGATGACACTGATATGTCATCATGTCACTTTATTCTTGATGGATATATTGATGGCATGAACGGATCAATACATTCGAGCAGGCATTGATCTTCAACATGTCACCAAACAAGTATATATCAAACCAAAATACAGGATGCCACTAAAAATAAGCATCTTCTAAATACGGGCATTATGTAGGAAAATTAGCATCTAGGTAAGGTATTCAAAAAGGTTCAAAACGCCAAAAAGGTTAAAGAAGAAGAGGCTGATGACGGTTAATGTTAGGGGTGGATTTCCACATGACCCGTGATCCTCAATTATTATCCTGCTTGGTGATCCTTACTTCTGTGTCAGTTAGTGATCCTCAGAAGTGCTTCAGGATCAGGATCATGGATCATCCTAAGGATCCTTATACTAATGATTGTCCACTTTGAATTCGTAATTGTTTTGCAGGAATATCAACTTGGACTTAGTCTTGGCGACATTCCAGGAGAATATTTTCAGTCTATTCCGCACGTGCTTGATCAGAAATGGACGTTGTGGAGTCGTGGAAGACTTGCATGATTTGCGGAATGTTAGTTAGGCTTGATATTTTCTATTTTTAAAGGGGTAGCGAGCTAATTTAGAAACACTTGGCTATTTTTGGCTACACACACACTCTTACAACCGCTCACATCAGCTTTCGTTCATTCACTTAGCAATTTCATACACTTTTTACACGTTACACTATAGTGATCCTTGTATTTAGCTCGCTATCATCCGAAGTTGTAACAGATTACTTGTTTAATTTGAGTTGGTGATCGGTAGTTTCCATCACCCGGGGTTTTTTGTGCCGGAGATCAACTCTTGATCAAGGGCTTTTTCCCCGTATAAACCTTGTGTCACTTGTTATTTATATTTCATAGTGATCCTCATTGTTATTTGCCAATTCAAGCATCATACCCCGTAACAGAGAGTTTGGTTGCATTATCCTCGTCTGATTTTTTGACCAAAACAGTTTGGCGTCCACCGTGGGGCAATTGGTGCTTCATTCCTAGAAAGATTCGTATTCTCGTGGTCATTTTGGTTCGTTACAACCTGGCAGATGGCTTCCTTAGCGAAGAACACTTCAAGTTTGATGCCCTCATTCAGTTCTTCACAAGGCGTTCCTCCTTTGCCTCCACCACCTTCTGGAGCCCAGAAAAATGCTGAAAATCCTGCGAAGAAACCGACTCCCATTTTCTCAAAACCTCCAACTTCTTCTGCTTCTTATACTCCCACTACTAGTGACTTGTTTACTCTGATTTTGCAGATGAAGGAGCATATACAGCAGCAGGATAAGACCAATGAAAGGATTCTTAGAGAAATTGGAGACATCAAGAAACAGAAGAGATCGGCAGATGATCATTCCCCACTGATGCCCAGATCTTTGAATTTCGATACTCCGGTCATAACTTCTCAGCCTTCAATGGTTCCAGATGTTCAATATGTGGGAGCACCAAAAGGAGTGCATTACGGATCATCAGCAATGACTCAGGCTTCAGGGTTACACTTCCAACCAGTAGGATCCCATCCTCAGCATATAGGATCCTTTGTAAGCTCAGAAGGATACTTAGGAGCCCAGCAGGTTCAAGGATCCTCCTATGTTCCAGGATCCTCCCAGGTTCAAGGATCCTTCTATGTTCCAGGATCCTCCCAGGTTCAAGGATCCTCCTACATCCCAGGATCCTCCCAGGTACAAGGATCCTCCTATGTTCCAGGATCCTCCCAGGTTCAAGGATCCTCTCAGTTTCAAGGATCCTCCCTGGTTCAAGGATCCTCCTATGTCCCAGGATCCTCGCAGGTTCAAGGATCCTCTTAGTTTCATGGGTCCTTCCAGGTTCTGGGATCCTTGAGGAGTTTGCAATCAGGGAATTCCGATATCCATCAGGGAGATTTCATTCCAATGCAGACCATTGCTTCTACTGGTCCATCGGTCATTCCAGAGCCCCAACAATATGGATTGACATCCGCTCTTCCTAATTTGAATCCAATGGGAGGTAACACTTTCAATAATTCTTATACCACTAACCATGGCCTTATGCAGGATACAGGTATCAATCATGCCATGGCCAGAGAATTGCAAAAGTTAAAGGATATGATATCAAGTGTCCCAGGAGTGGTCAAGCCTATCCCGGAGATTGCAGATGGGAGCCACAAGATATCTCTGTTAGGGGAGGATTTTCTAACAATTAGTGATCCTTACACGTTATCCTAATTAGTGATCCTTACTTCTGTGACAGGTGGTGATCCTCAGAAGAGCTTCAGGATTAGGATCATGGATCACTTTAAGGATCCTTGTACTAACGATTGTTTACCCATGTTTTGTACTATCTCGCAGGTATAACAAGCTTGACCAAGTCTTGGCGACTTTCCTGGAGAATATTCCTAAACTATTCTGCACGTGCTTGACCAAAAATAGACGTTGTGGAGAACGTGGAGGCTTGGCACGAAAGTCGGATAGTTAGTTTAGGTGGTTATTTCTATTTTAAAAGGGAGTAACGAGCTAGTAGAAAACACTTAGTCATTTTTCCAGTTACACACACTCGTACAAACGCTCATACAAGCTCTCGTTCAAACACTTAGCAATTTCATACACTTTTTACACATTCCACCGTAGTGATCCTTGTACCTAGCTCGTTACTATCCGAAGTTGTAAACATTCATTCATTTATTTGAGCTTGGTGATCGGTAGTTTCCATCACCCGGGGTTTTTTGTGCCGGAGATCAACTCTTGATCAAGGGCTTTTTCCCCGTATAAACCCTTGTGTTGTTTGTGCAATTTTACACTAAAGTGATCCTCATCATTGTTACACATTTGAAGCATCATACCCCGTAATCTAGAGTTTGGTTGCAATATCCTCATCTGATTTTTTGACCAAAACAGTTTGGCGCCCACCGTGGGGCAATTGGTGCTTTGTCCTTAGAAAAATACGCATTTCTGTGCTCATTTCGGTTTACTACAACCAAGCAAATGGCTTCCTCAGCGAAGAATGCTTCAAACTTGATGCCCTCATTCACTTCTTCACAAGGCGTTCCTCCTTTGCCTCCACCACCTTCTGGATCCCAGAAGAATACTGAGAATGCTGCGAAGAAACCAACTCCCATTTTCTCAAAACCACCTACTTCTTCTGTTTCAACTAATCCTACTACTAATGATCTCTATGCCTTGATTTTGCAGATGAGGAATCATGCACAAGAGCAGGATAAGACCAACGAAAGGATCCTCCGGGAGATTGACGAAATCAAGAAACAGAAGAAAACGGCAGAGGATCGTTCCCCACTGATGCCCAGATCGTTGAATTTTGATACTCCGGTGATTACTTCTCAGCCATCAGTGGTTCCAGACATTCAATATGTGGGTGGACCAAAAGGAGTGCACTACGGAACAACAACAATGACCCAGGCACCAGGTTCATATTTCCAGCCAGCGGGATCCTATCCTCAGCATATGGGATCCCTCACGAGTTCAGGAGGATATTCAGGAATGCAGCAGGTTCAAGGATCCTCCTTCGTTCCAGGATCATCCCAGGTTCAAGGATCCTCCTTCGTTCCAGGATCATCTCAGGTTCAAGGATCCTCCTTCGTTCCAGGATCATCCCAGGTTCAAGGATCCTCCTTCGTTCCAGGATCATCTCAGGTTCAAGGATCCTCCTTCGTTCCAGGATCATCTCAGGTTCAAGGATCCTCCTTCGTTCCAGGATCATCCCAGGTTCAAGGATCCTCCTTTGTTCCAGGATTGTCCCAGTTTCAGGGATCCTTTCAGATGCCAGGATCCTTAAGGAGTCTGCAGACAGGAAGTTCAGATGTCCATCAGGGAGATTTTATTCCAATGCAGACCAACGCCTCTACTGGTCCCTCGATCCTTCCAGAGTCTCAACAATATGGATTAACATCCATTCTTCCTAACTTGAATCCAATGGCAGGTAACACTTTTAACAATTCTTATACTACTAACCATGGTCTTATGCAGGATCCAGGTATCAATCATGCCATGGCCAGAGAATTGCAAAAGCTAAAGGATATGATATCAAGTGTCCCGGGAGTGGTCAAACCTATCCCAGAGATTGCAGATGGGAGCCATAAGATATCTCGTTTTGCACCACCAATCTGTGATGCTGAGATACCCAAGAGGTTCCATGTGCCTACAATGAAACTGTATGATGGTTCGACGGATCCTGAAGAACACATAGCACAATACAGGGAGAGGATGGAGATCAATCCAATCCCAGAAAGGAACCTAGATGAGGTAAGAACCCGGGCCCTTAGGTACATCCGGCTAGAGGACGACAAGAGGATCCAGGAGAGGTTACCAGGATCCTCAAAGCAGGATAAGCAAGGATCCTCATTCAGGAACAACAAGTTCAGATCCTACAATAGATCTGATAACCAGAACGTGCATTCTATCGATCAAGAGGAGGATGATGAGGATTATCCTCCAATTTCTGAATATTGTTTTAGTGTTGATAATAATGAACTAATCCTTGCGATGCAGAGTCTAGGTGATAAAGCTAGATGGCCCAGAAAAAATGATAGGCCAGCTGCAACTAAGGATAAATCAAAGTGGTGTGCATACCATGAAGATTTTGGGCACCTCACAGAAGAGTGCATTGCACTAAGAAAGGAAATTGGATACTTGTTGAGCAAGGGGCATCTAAAAGAATTGTTGGGAAGAAAAAAGTCAAGGACTCAGGATCCTGAAAGGATCCCTGAAAAGGCTCCAGCCCCTCCAGCGGATGCACAAGTGATAAACTTCATTTCTGGAGGATCAGACATTTGCGGCACATCCTTCTCAGCAGCTAAAAGGCATGCAAAAGAAACTAAAATGGATAACGGAGAAAGACCTGTTCGAACATTAAGTGTCTCCGAAGGAAAAGTTATAACCTTTGATGAAGAGGATCGTATTGATATCCAGGATCCTCATCACGATGGTTTAGTTATTACTCTTTTTATTTCTAACCATTTTGTCTGCAGGATCCTTATAGACGGAGGAAGTTCAGTGAACATTATCCAGCTTGATGTCCTAAAGAAGATGGGTATTCCTGAATCAGAGATCATACCAAGATCCTCTGTGCTCGTGGGATTTAGTGGTGAAACTAAGAATACCCTGGGGGACATTAAACTCCCAATATACATTGAAGGCCTACACTCTTATAAAAAATTTTGTGTTATTGACTGTTTATCTTGTTGTAATGTTATCCTTGGCAGGCCCTGGATACACGATATGAAAGCAGTCCCATCCACTTACCATCAATGTGTGAAGCTCCCTAGTCCTTGGGGAATAGTGAAGATTGATAGTGATCAGCAGGAGGCTAAGAATTGCTACACTTCATCGATGAAACCAGCCTCGAAGTCAAGGGAGCAATAGCAATCAAAGTATCCTCCGAGGGATGTCTTGGAGGCAAGAGAGCAGGATGTGATAGAAATCCTCATGGATCCTGATGATCCTGAATCCAAAATCTATATCGGATCAGGGATCCTTAGCGAAATGAAAGAAGACCTCGTATCCTTCCTCAAAAGGAGAAAGACTACCTTTGCATGGAAACATGAAGATATGACTGGTATATCCAGAGATGTAATCACTCACAAACTCGGCATTGACAGATCCTTCAAACCAATCCATCAAAGGAGAAGAAAGTTTGCACCGGAAAGGAATGCCATCATCCAGGAAGAGGTAGAGAAATTGCTCCGGGCAGGTATGATTAGGGAGGTCAAGTATCCAAGATGGTTGGCCAATGTGGTTGTTGTTCAAAAGAAAAACGGAAAGTGGAGGGTATGTGTCGATTTTACCGATTTAAATAAGGCATGTCCCAAGGATCCTTTCCCTTTACCCCATATTGACTCCATGGTGGATGCAACCGCGGGTCATGAACTGTTAACTTTTATGGATGCTTCATCTGGATTTCAACAAATCCAAATGGAACCATCCGACCAAGAGGATACAGCCTTCATGACTCCAACTGGTATATACTGCTATATTGCTATGCCCTTCGGATTAAGAAATGCATGTGCAACATATCAAAGGCTGGTGAATATGATGTTCAAGGATCAGATTGGACAAACTATGGAGGTTTACATAGATGATATGGTGGTAAAATCCTTGAAAGCTGAGGATCACCTAAGAGACTTGGAGGAAGCATTCAATATCCTTGATAAATATAATATGAAGCTTAATCCTTCAAAATGTCACTTTGGTGTTAAAGCAGGTAAATTCTTAGGATATATGGTGACAAAGAGAGGCATTGAAGCTAGCCCGGAACAAATCAAAGCTATAGTGAACATCAAATCTCCGGCCAATGCTAAGGATGTTCAAAGGTTAACAGGCAGGATAGCAGCTTTGAACAGATTCATATCCAAATCCTCAGAGAAGTGTAAAGAATTCTATGATATCCTAAGGAAGAACAAGAAATTTGAGTGGACCAAGAAGCATGAAAATGCTTTGAGGGCCCTCAAGGATTACTTATCCTCAGCCCCATCCTTGATGAAACCAGAAAAAGGCGATGTGTTATCCTTGTATCTTGCAGTATCCTCAAAAGCAGTAAGTGCGGTCCTTGTTAAGGATCATGAAGGTACACAACATCCTGTCTATTATGTAAGTAAAAGTTTACTTGATGCCGAATCCAGGTATTCACACCTTGAAAAACTTATTCTTGCATTAATAATGGCATCTACTAAGCTAAGACATTATTTTGAGACTCATGTTATTATTGTTAAAACTAATTTTCCAATTAAGAATGTCCTCAGGAAACCAGAGATGTCAGGGAGGATGGCTAAGTGGGCAGTGAAGCTGAGTGCATATGATATAAGATATGAGCCTAGGACAGCCATCAAATCCCAAGCATTAGCTGACTTTGTGGCTGATTTCAGTAGTGATTTACAAGAAGAAGCTGAGTTAGAAGTCCAGCAGCTAGAGGAGACCAAGGAACCTTGGATACTCCACACTGATGGATCCTCAAATGTCAAAGGCACAGGGCTTGGAATACTACTAAAATCGCCACAGGGGGACATAATACCCCACTCTATAGCTTGTGAGTTCCAAACCACTAACAATGAGGCTGAATATGAAGCCCTAATTGCTGGTTTGCAAATTGCTAAGCATATGGGGATCAGGTATCTTGAGGTACATGTAGATTCATTGCTAATTACAAATCACTTTAATGGATCCTACGCTGTTAAAGGTGAAAAACTAACCAAATATTTAGAGATAGTCAAAAATTTGGCACTCTCCTTTGTTTCCTTCAGTTTGACACAGGTACCAAGGGAAGAAAATACAGAGGCTGATGCATTGGCTAACTTAGGATCTTCCTTGAAGATCCCGGAGGATATCAAGATCCCTATTATCCATATCCTGACCCCGGCTATTGAGGATCATGTGGTTATGGAGATAGGAAATGATTCTGCGGTTATCCCTTGTGAGGATACTCAACCTCATTCAGGATCAAGATCATGGATCTCACCAATTATGAGATACTTACAACATGGAGAGATTCCTACAGGAGAAAACCCTAGGACTTTCAAATCTAAGGTATCTCAATTTACAATTATAAATAGTATGTTGTATAGACGATCTCTTGCAGGACCATACTTGAGATGCATTGAGGATCCTGAAGTCCAAGAAGTTTTAAAAGACTTCCATGAAGGAGATTGTGGAAACCACACTGGGGGCAGGGCATTATTCTCAAGGATCCTGAGGACAGGGTACTACTGGCCAACCATGAAAAGAGATGCTATGGAGTATGCTAAGAAATGTGATCCTTGCCAGAGACACAGCAATATCCTTCATCAACCAGCTGAATTATTGCACCCTATATCCTCCTCCTGGCCATTTATGAGATGGGGTATGGATATAGTTGGTAAGCTCCCTAAGGCACCTGGTGGAAAAGTATTCATGCTTGCTATGACTGATTACTTCTCCAAGTGGATAGAGGCTGAAGCCTTTGCCCAAGTCAGAGAAAAGGAAGTTATATCCTTCATTAAAAGAAATATTATAACTAGATTTGGAATTCCTTCTGAGATTATATGTGATAATGGTTCCCAATTTATTGGGGGCCGAACTACTAACTTTTGTGACAGCTGGGGGATTAGGATGATAACATCAACACCAGTCCACCCACAAGCTAATGGTCAGGCAGAATCATCCAACAAGATCATCATCAACAATTTAAAGAAAAAGCTTGGATCCAAGAAAGGGAAATGGGCAGAAGAACTATCCTATGTGCTTTGGGCTGATAGGACAACCCCCAAGAATGCTACTGGTCAAACACCATTCTCTTTGGTGTTTGGGGCAGAATCAGTGATCCCAACAGAAATGGTGGTTCCAACTGCAAGAACAAGTACCCGTGATCCTGAGAAGAATAATGAGAACTTGGCTCAAGACCTGGATACTATTGAAGAGATCAGGGATATGGCTAGGATAAGGATGGCCAGTTATCAACAAAGAATGGCTGGTGCTTACAACAAAAATGTCAGGATCAGGAGGTTTCAAGTTGGGGATATGGTATTAAGGAAAGCATTTCAGAATACCACCAATCCTGCTGATGGAAAATTGGCTCCAAAATGGGAAGGCCCTTATTTGATTGAAGCTGAGGCAGGAAAGGGGGCATATAGATTGCTAACCATGGAAGGTGATTTGCTACCAAGAGCTTGGAATGCTGTCCACTTAAAGAAATATTTCATGTGAGCAGGATCCTCATGGCATTAATGATCCTCACGATAGGGATATCCTTAAAGGATCCTCAAAGTATCGGTGATCCTTACTTAGGTAATATCCTAAACTTGAATTATTTCATTTCTTTATTTTCTCATATAAGGATAAGGATCATGTATCCTTTATCCATCTCTCACGTGAGTTCAAGTTTTGAAAGTTCAGGTATCCATAGCATAATGTTGGTTATCCGCAGAAGCAATCCGTCCTTTGGGTTTAACCCCAGTTATTTGGGCTTGATCCCAGTTCCGCCTGTAGCGCACGATGATCCTGGTATAGTTCAAGGCATTGGGACCAGTACTCGTTTTAGGGGCTGATAATTCCATTGTACTGGCTATGCTTAGGATCCTACGTATAATGGTAGACGTACCATACATCCGTTCCTAAGGTTTCTAACGTTTTCACGTTAGCTAAGGTTTCTAACGTTTTCACGTTAGCTAAGGTTTTGGCATTTTCATGCCACTAAGTTTGGATAGTCGCCAGTTAGGGCCATACTCCAGTTTACATACGATCCTTGGGCTTGTCCCCAGTTATCCTTGGGCTTGTCCCCAGTTATCCTTGGGCTTGTCCCCAGTTATCCTTGGGCTTGTCCCCAGTTGCTAACTCTTTTCTTATATTGGCTTAGTCCCAAGTGATGCTCTATTTCAGGTTCTTGAAGATAGGCAAATAGGGATCCTTGATCCTTACTTTATTCTAAGGTTTATCTTATAGTTATCCTTATTAAGGTTAGGATCCTAACTTGGATCCTCAGGTATGATCCTTAACTATTTTTAATTCTATTCATTATTTATTTGAATAACCCTTATACTTGACAACTGAACTTGTCATGCTTAAACCATATCACTTTTTAGAACTTATCGGTTATGGGATATGTGATCCTTGATCATATCCTAAACTTTCTGGATATCTTTTCTAATTTTTCAAGGCTTGATAAGTATAAACAGAATGAACATTACAACAGTTGGAAAGTAACATATTAAAAAGGATAACAACACGAGATAAGCGACAAAAGGTTAAGTTTTTATTTATAAACAAAAGACTAACCCTTAAAAGGTTGTCAAAATTACCTACCCGAGCTTCTACCAGCAAAACGTGGCCCGTCCGCTGGGGTAGGTAAAGGGTGTCCATGGTAATAAGTTCAAAGATAGTGCAGGAATATAAAGGCGGCAGGATTACAATGGCTTCATCCCCCAAACAGAGGATCCCTCCACCAATTGCAATCCTGCCTATTGTCCAAAGGATCATACATGACCCTTAATCCTAAAAACCTATTGTTCAGTACAACCCATCATTGTTCAACAAAAAAAACACCATTACCAAAACAAACTATCAAACTTAAAAAATGGGCTCCGGCTACGTCTAGAAATGTCCTTCATCGCCCATTTATGCAGCCTATGCCTTCGCTGCATCATCATCCCCTCCAGCTGCGGTATCCTTCACCAGATCCTTCCCACTGCCACTTGCTTCAATCACCAAGACCTCAGTAGCCTCCTCCTCATCATCCTCAAGATCAGCCAACCTTGCCTTCCAACCCTCAACATCCCAGCTGTTTTTGTCAAAACTAGGATCTTTAGCTTCCTGGGCCATCTTCAATTTTGTCTGATACATCGTGATGGCGGCAGAGACCTTAGCATTTTCAATGAGGTCATGCTTCTCATAGTCAAGGTTGATCAGAAGTTTAGCTGTCTTAGTCTTCTCATCTTGGAGTTCCTTCCGAAGATCAGCAAGTGCAAGGTCCTTGAGCACGGCAACCTGTTGGAGGTCAGCAATTTTCTTGTCCTGATCCTCAACATTCCCTACGTAATCCTCAATCTCAGCAAATTTCTGCAAAGAAAAGGATAAAGCAGTTCAAGATCAAGTGATCCTCATACGAGTAGGATACCTAGGCAGAATTAAGGATCCTTACATCATTAAAGTATTCAAGGAACTGGTGGCGAATCAGTGGTAGGCCTTGAAGATCCTCGGCATCAGAAGTTTTCCTCTTCTTGACACCCTTTCCTTTGGTGGGTGCCTTTGGAATGGAGATGCTAGGACTGGTAGTGGATCTTCTCTTCCTGGATCGTACGACATCAAGGTCAGCCGTGTTGAACTGGGAAACAGGCTTGGCAGATTTTCCAGCACCTACACAATCAAAACAAGATAAGTATCTTTTCTTAGTTCATATTTTACTATTTATTTAAATTTTAAACAAGGATACTTACTTGACATTGTGACAGAGCCTGAGGATACCTCCTGTGAATCTTGGGTTGTTGTCTTGAAAGTTCTTGTCTCAGGATCAAGTTTCTTGAAAGCGAGGAGCCTTTCCTTAGCAGCAGGGGACAGTTTCAGATGTGAGACGGTGATAGCTGCATAAAAAGAAAGCAAAAATATAAGTTATCCTTACATCAAAAGAAAGTTCCTAGTGATCCTTCTCAGGATCCTCCATCCTACCATGGGTAGCCCATTTTTTAGGAAGATCCTTTCCATCATGGATGGAATCTCTCTTGACAAAAAAGAAGCGCCGTTTCCAATTAGCATCATTCTTGGTGGCTTTGAAGATCGGGTGTTCCTCACCGGGTTTACGTTTGAACAAATAACGGTGAGAGCCAAAGGTGGTAAGATCATACAGTTCTCCTAGCTCTGCCATTCCTAGATCTATTCCCTCCTGATCAATGATCCTTTCAAGGGTGTACAAAACCCTCCAAATCATCGGCATGGCTTGGATATAAGAGATGCCGGTTAGGGAAAAGAAAGATTGGGTGAAGGCTGGAAAAGGATATGTATAGCCTATGGTGAAAGGAGTGACGGGGAAAGCAACCCACTTATCGGAGATATGATCGCTCAGGGCATTGGGGTCAAAAGGTCTAATTTCGGTGTTCGCCGGAAAACAGTAGCGGATCCTATCTATCTGAGCATCATTGAAGCAGCAGCATTCTTTGATAGAGTCTTCAATGATCCCCTGGCTTTTCGGAGGACTGTTCTTTGGGTGATCCTTGGCCGGTGAACTTCGGAGCAACATTTTCGAAGTGACGGAGATAAAGAAAGAAAAACAGAGTAAGAGAGGAAGAAAGAGGAGAAAGAATTACCTGGTTGTTCGTCGACTGAGAATTTAAAGGGAGTCTCTTTCGAATTTGAATGCATAATGATCCTATCTATATCTCTATTTATAATTATGATTCTGCAGGGTAGTCACTTCTATGACGTCATGATTGCAACGGCTAGTTCAATTTTAACGGCTATATATCCGTTAGTTTGTTACGGATAAGATCAAGAAAACATAACTCGCTATTTTTACAATTTCACTCCTTATATTTTGGGGGGCAATTGTTAGGGGAGGATTTTCTAACAATTAGTGATCCTTACACGTTATCCTAATTAGTGATCCTTACTTCTGTGACAGGTGGTGATCCTCAGAAGAGCTTCAGGATTAGGATCATGGATCACTTTAAGGATCCTTGTACTAACGATTGTTTACCCATGTTTTGTACTATCTCGCAGGTATAACAAGCTTGACCAAGTCTTGGCGACATTCCTGGAGAATATTCCTAAACTATTCTGCACGTGCTTGACCAAAAATAGACGTTGTGGAGAACGTGGAGGCTTGGCACGAAAGTCGGATAGTTAGTTTAGGTGGTTATTTCTATTTTAAAAGGGAGTAACGAGCTAGTAGAAAACACTTAGTCATTTTTCCAGTTACACACACTCGTACAAACGCTCATACAAGCTCTCGTTCAAACACTTAGCAATTTCATACACTTTTTACACATTCCACCGTAGTGATCCTTGTACCTAGCTCGTTACTATCCGAAGTTGTAAACATTCATTCATTTATTTGAGCTTGGTGATCGGTAGTTTCCATCACCCGGGGTTTTTTGTGCCGGAGATCAACTCTTGATCAAGGGCTTTTTCCCCGTATAAACCCTTGTGTTGTTTGTGCAATTTTACACTAAAGTGATCCTCATCATTGTTACACATTTGAAGCATCATACCCCGTAATCTAGAGTTTGGTTGCAATATCCTCATCTGATTTTTTGACCAAAACAATCTCGTTTTGCACCACCAATCTGTGATGCTGAGATACCCAAGAGGTTCCACGTGCCTACCATGAAGTTGTATGATGGTTCAACAGATCCTGAAGAACACATAGCACAGTACAGGGAAAGGATGGAGATCAATCCCATCCCAGAAAGGTTAAAGGAAGCATGTCTGTGCAAGGGATTTGGATCCACTCTTACTGGATCGGCTCTTAAATGGCTGCTAAGTCTTCCCCCTTACTCTATTACCTCGTTTGCTAGTCTAGTTAACCTATTTAATAACCAGTTTTCTTGTAGTAGAAAATTTGAGCGTTTAACTAGTGATCTGTATAGGATAACCCAAGGTCATAATGAATCATTAAGGGATTATATCACTAAATTTAGTAAAGAATCCTTAGATATTCCTAACCTGGATATAGCTACGGCTGTTGAAGCCTTTAAAATGGGTTTGCTTAGGGATTCATTATTCTATGATGATCTTGTTATGACACCATGCAGGAATTTAGATGAGGTAAGAACCCGGGCCCTTAGGTACATCCGGCTAGAGGATGACAAAAGGATCCAGGAGAGGTTAGCAGGATCCTCGAAGCAAGAGAAGCAAGGATCCTCATTCAAGAACAACAAGTTCAGATCCTATAACAAATCTGATAACCAGAATGTGCACGCTGTTGAACAAGAAGAGGATGACGAGGATTATCCTCCAATTTCTGAATATTGTTTTTCTGTTGATAACAATGAACTGATCCTTGCGATGCAGAATTTAGGTGATAAAGCTAGATGGCCCAGGAAAAATGACAGACCAGCTGCAACTAAAGATAAGTCAAAGTGGTGTGCATATCACGAAGATTTTGGGCATCTCACAGAAGAGTGCATCGCATTGAGAAAAGAAATTGGATACTTGTTGAGCAAGGGGCACTTGAAAGAATTATTGGGGAGAAAGAGGTCAAGGACTCAGGATCCTGAAAGGATCCCAGAGAAAGCTCCAGCCCCTCCAGCAGATGCACAAGTTATAAACTTTATTTCTGGAGGATCAGACATTTGTGGAACATCCTTCTCTGCAGCTAAAAGGCATGCAAAGGAAACCAAGATGGATAATGGAGATAGACCTATTCGAACATCCAGTGTCTCCGAAGGAAAAGTCATAACTTTTGATGAGGATGATCGGGTTGACATTCAGGATCCTCATCACGATGGTTTGGTTATTACTCTTTTTATTTCAAACCATTTTGTTCGCAGGATCCTTATAGATGGAGGAAGCTCAGTGAACATTATCCAGCTTGATGTCCTGAAGAAAATGAATATTCCTGAATCCGATATCATACCAAGATCCTCTGTGCTCGTGGGATTCAGTGGCGAGACTAAGAATACTCTGGGGGACATTAAACTCCCAATCTATATCGAAGGCTTACATTCTTACCAAAAATTTTGTGTTATTGACTGTTTATCTTGTTGTAATGTTATCCTTGGCAGGCCTTGGATACATGACATGAAGGCAGTCCCATCCACGTATCATCAATGTGTGAAGCTTCCTAGTCCTTGGGGAATAGTGAAAATTGATAGTGATTAGCAAGAAGCTAAGAACTGCTACACCTCATCAATGAAACCAGCCTCAAAGTCAAGGGAGCAATAGCAATTAAAGCATCCTCCAAGGGATGTCTTGGAGGCAAGAGAGAAGGATGTAGTAGAAATCCTTATGGATCCTGATGATCCTGAATCTAAAGTTTATATAGGATCAGGGATCCTTGGCGAGATGAAGGAAGACCTCATATCCTTCCTCAAAAGGAGAAAGACTACCTTTGCATGGAAACACGAAGACATGACAGGTATATCTAAAGATATAATCACTCACAAACTTGGCATTGATAGGTCCTTCAAACCAATCCATCAAAAGAGAAGGAAATTTGCACCAGAAAGAAATGCCATTATCCAAGAGGAGGTAGAGAAATTACTCCGAGCAGGTATGATTAGAGAGGTCAAGTATCCAAGATGGTTGGCCAATGTGGTTGTTGTTCAAAAGAAAAACGGAAAGTGGAGGGTATGTGTCGATTTCACTGATTCAAATAAGGCATGTCCCAAGGATCCTTTCCCATTACCCCACATTGACTCCATGGTGGATGCAACTGCGGGTCATGAACTGTTAACTTTTATGGATGCTTCATCTGGATTTCAACAAATTCAGATGGAACCATCCGATCAAGAGGATACAGCCTTTATAACTCCAACTGGTATATACTGTTATATTGCTATGCCATTTGGACTAAGAAATGCAGGTGCAACTTATCAAAGGCTAGTGAATATGATGTTCAAGGATCAAATTGGACAGACTATGGAAGTCTACATAGACGATATGGTGGTAAAATCCAAAAAGGCTGAGGATCACCTAAGGGACTTGGAGGAAACATTCAATATCCTTGACAAATATAACATGAAACTTAATCCTTCAAAATGTCACTTTGGTGTTAAAGCAGGTAAATTCTTAGGATATATGGTGACAAAGAGGGGCATTGAAGACAGTCCAGAATAAATCAAAGCTATAGTGAACATCAAGTCCCCTGCCAATGCTAAAGATGTTCAGAGGTTAACATGCAGGATTGCAGCTTTAAACAGATTCATATCCAAATCCTCAGAAAAGTGCAAGGAGTTCTATGATATCCTAAGGAAGAACAAAAAATTCGAGTGGACTGAGAAGCATGAAAGTGCCCTAAGAGCTCTTAAGGATTACCTGTCCTCGGCCCCGGCCTTGATGAAACCAGAAAAAGGAGATGTGTTATCCTTGTATCTTGTGGTATCCTCAAAAGCAGTAAGTGCTGTCCTTGTTAAGGATCACGAAGGTACACAACATCCTGTCTATTATGTAAGTAAGAGTTTACTTGATGCTGAATCCAGGTATTCACACTTAGAAAAACTTATCCTTGCATTAATTATGGCATCTACTAAATTGAGACATTATTTTGAAACTCATGCCATTATTGTCAAAACTAACTTTCCAATTAAGAATGTCCTCAGGAAACCTGAAATGTCAGGAAGGATGGCTAAGTGGGCAGTGAAGCTTAGTGCATATGATGTAAGATATGAACCCAGGACAACCATCAAATCTCAAGCATTAGCTGACTTTGTGGCAGATTTCAGTAGTGATTTGCAAAAGGAAGCTGAATTAGAAGTCCAGCAGCTAGAGGAGACCAAGGATCCTTGGATACTTTATACTGATGGATCCTCAAATGTCAAAGGAACAGGGCTTGGAATACTACTAAAATCGCCACAGGGGGACATAATACCCCACTCTATAGCTTGTGAGTTCCAAACTACTAATAATGAGGCTGAGTATGAAGCCTTGATAGCTGGTTTGCAAATTGCTAAGCATATGAGGATCAGGTATCTTGAGGTACATGTAGATTCTTTGTTAATCACTAATCACTTTAATGGATCCTATGTTGTTAAAGGTGAAAAGCTAACCAAATATTTGGAGATAGTCAAAGAATTGGCACTCTCTTTTGTTTCCTTTAGTTTGACACAGGTACCAAGGGAAGAAAATGCAGAAGCTGATGCATTGGCTAATCTAGGATCATCCTTGAAGATCCCGGAGGATATAAGTATCCCCATTATCCATATCCTGGCTCCTGCCATCGAGGATCACGTGGCTATGGAAATAGGAGAGGATTCTACAATTATCCCTACTGAGGATACTCAATCTCGTTCAGAATCATGGATCCTCCCAATCATGAGATACTTACAACATGGAGAGATTCCTACAGGAGAAAACCCTAGGGCTTTCAAAATTAAGGTATCTCAATTCACAATTTTAAATAACATATTGTATAAACGATCTCTTGCAGGACCATATTTAAGATGCATTGAGGATACTGAAATCCAAGAAGTTTTAAAAGACTTCCATGAAGGAGACTGTGGAAACCATACTGGGGGCAAGGCATTATTCTCAAGGATCCTGAGGACAGGATACTATTGGCCAACTATGAAGAGAGATGCTGTGGAGTATGCTAAGAAATGTGATCCTTGTCAGAGACACAGCAATATCCTTCATCAACCAGCTGAATTTTTGCATCCTATATCCTCCTCTTGGCCATTTATGAGATGGGGTATGGATATAGTTGGTAAGCTCCCTAAGGCACCTGGTGAAAAAGTGTTCATGCTTGCTATGACTGATTACTTCTCCAAGTGGATAGAGGCTGAAGCTTTTGCCCAAGTCAGGGAAAAGGAAGTTATATCCTTCATTAAAAGAAATATTATAACTAGATTTGGTATTCCCTCTGAAATCATATGTGATAATGGTTCCCAATTTATTGGGAGCAGAACTACTAACTTTTGTGACAGCTGGGGGATTAAGATGATAACATCAACACCAGTCCACCCACAAGCTAATGGTCAAGCAGAATCATCCAATAAGATCATCATCAACAATTTGAAGAAGAAGCTTGGATCCAAGAAAGGGAAATGGGCGGAAGAACTACCTTATGTGCTTTGGGCTGATAGGACAACTCCTAAGAATGCTACAGGCCAAACTCCATTCTCTTTGGTATTTGGGGCAGAATCAGTGATCCCTACAGAAATGGTGGTTCCAACTGCTAGAACAAGTATGCGTGATCCTGAGGAAAATGATGAGAACTTGGTTCAAGACCTGGAAACTATAGAAAAAATCAGGGATTTGGCAAGGATAAGGATGGCCAGTTATCAGCAAAGGATGGCTGGTGCTTACAACAAGAATGTCAGGATCAGGAAGTTCCAAATTGGTGATATGGTATTGAGAAAAGCATTTCAAAATACCACTAATCCTGCTGATGGAAAGTTGGCACCAAAATGGGAAGGCCCTTACTTGATTGAAGCTGAGGCAGGAAAGGGGGCATATCGATTGCTAACAATGGAAGGTGATTTGCTACCAAGAGCTTGGAATGCTGTCCATTTGAAGAAATATTTCATGTGATCAGGATCCATGATCCTTCCCAGACAAGTATCCTTGAAGGATCCTTAGAGTACAAATGATCCTCATTTTGGTAACATCCTAATCTCAAATTATTTCATTTCCTTACTTTCTCACATAAGGATAAGGATCCTGCATCCTTTATCCCCCTTTCACGTGATTCTGAGTTTTGAAGGTTCAGGAACTCTTAGCAAAAGGATGGTTATCCACAAAAGCAACCAGTTATTTGGGCTTGACCCCAGTTCCGCCTGTAGCGCACGATGATCCTGGTATAGTTCATGGCAGTGGGACCAGTACTCGTTTTAGGGGCTGATAATTCCATTGTACTGGCTATACCTAGGATCCTACGTATAATGGTAGACGTACCATACATCTGTTCTTAAGGTTTCTAACGTTTTCACGTTAGCTAAGGTTTTGGCATTTTCATGCCACTAAGTTTGGATAGTCGCCAGTTAGGGCCATACTCCAGTTCACACACGATCCTTGGGCTTGTCCCCAGTTATCCTTCGGGCTTGTCCCCAGTTGCTAACTTTTATCTTACATCGGCTTAGTCCCAAGTTATGTTCTATTTCAGGTTTTCGAAGTTAAACAACTAAGGATCCTTGATCCTTACTTCTTACTAAGGTTTGTCCTATGGTTATCCTGGTTATAATATTAAGGGTTAGGATCCTAACTTGGATCCCCAAGTATGATCCTTAACTATTTTGATTTTATTCATTGTTTATTTGAATAACCCTTGTACTTTGACCAATGTTTTCAAAACCGGACCGGAGGTCGACCCGGTCGCCTTACCGGGTCAAAGGTCGGACCGGTCCGACCGGTTCGACCGGATTTAAGAACCGGATAGCATTATAAATAACATAAATATTTTAATAATAATAAATAGATTTGTTTTATAACAAACATTCTAAATTATAAATCTGAATAAAAATTCGGTTGTCATAACCATTCAGTTTATTAAAAAACAAAGAAAAGAAACTTAAAGATAATAACTTTAATATTTTAATTTAATATATTATACTTATTGATTATAATTATTTTAATATTTATATTGTTTAATAATCATAATTGTACTCAATGGATTCCAGCTATACAACATTGGAAACCTAAACCTGCAAAAGGGTGAATTTCTCTTAAAGCTATAAACTCGGTATTTTCTAATTCCTATTTAAAAGCTAAAAACTTAGTGGTTCTAGTAGTTAATGGATACGCAGCTTCTTCTCCGGCGGTGGCCACAGCAAATTTGTCGTCGGTGGCATTTCTTCCGGTCCTGATGCTCACGGCCGTAACAAGGTGTTGATAATTTCTTCAAATCTCGCGGCTATAACGGCATGTTCTATCAGACCGCCCGACCACAGCCTCTGACCACGGCGTACAGAAGCTTTGACCGACCCGACCTCAGCCTCTGACCCGCCGGCTCGACCGCCCGGCTGCCGGCCCGACCACCGGCCCAATGTTGAAACGGCTCAAACAAGTGAACCGGCCCGCTCTAGACTCCGGGTCCCGGCCGGACCGGTCCGACCGGCCAGTCCGGTCCGGGTTTAAAAACATTGACTTTGACAACTGAACTCATGATCCTCAAAATATACCACTTTTTGGAAATTTTCAACTATAGGATATTTGATCCTGGATCATATCCTAAATATTTTTTATAATTTGTTCAACTTTTCTTATTCAGACAAGTGTATATCAAAACAATTGAAAATTAAAAGGACAAACAAGGATAACAACACAAGATAAGCCAAAAAAGTTAAAGTTATTTTATTAACAAAAGATTGAACCCCTTAAGGTTGTCAAAATTACCTACCCCGAGCATCTACCAGCAATACGTGGCCCATCCGCTGGGGTAGGTAAAGGGTGTCCATTGTCTAAAGGTCTTGGTAGTGCAGGAAACCAAAAGACGGCAGGATCACAATGGCTTCATCCCCCAAACAGAGGATCCCTCCACTATTTGTAATCCTACCTATTGTTCAAAGGATCATCCATGATCCTCAACCCTAGTTACTATTGTTCAAATACAAACCAACCATTGTTCATCAAAACACCATAACCAAAATAAACCATAACCAAACTAAAAAATGGGCTCCGGCTACGTCTAGAAATGTCCATCATTGCCCATTGCTGCAGCCTACACTTTCGCTGCATCACCATCTCCAGCTCCACTAGCTTCACCACCATGATCCTTGCCACTGCCTCCAGCCTCGATCGTCAGGATCTCCTCAGCCTCCTCCTCGTCATCCAGCTCAGCCAGCCTTGCCTTCCAGCCTTCCACATCCCAGTTGCTCCTGTTGAAGTCAGGATCCTGAGCTTCCTGGGCCATTTGTAGCTTGGTCTTGTACATGGCAATGGCAGCGGAGACTTTAGCATCCTCTGTGATCTCGTGCTTCTGATAATCAAAGTTGATCAGGATTGCAGTCGTCTCAGCTTTGGCATCTTTGAGATCCTTTTGGAGGTCAGCAATCTTAAGATCCTTGAGCAATGCGACTTGTTGGAGGTCAGCAATCTTCTTGTCCTGCTCCTCCACATGCCCAACATAGTCTTCAATCTCAGCAAATTTCTGCAAAGAGGATAAAGAACAGTTCAAGAACAGGTGATCCTCAAATAAGCTGGATACCTAAAGCAGGGATAAGGATCCTTACTTCGTTGAAGTACTCAAGGAACTGGTAGCGGATCAGGGGCAGACCTTGCAGATCCTCAGCTTCAGAGGTTTTTCTTTTCTTGCCACCCCTTCCTTTAGAGGGTGCCTTGGGGATCGAAGCAGTTGGGCTGGCAGGAAGCTTTTTCTTGGAGGATCGTACGGTGTCAAGCTCGGCAACACTGAATTTGGAGGCAGATCGTGAAGATTTTCCAGCACCTACATATTCAAAACAGATAAGTATCCCTATCCTATTTCTATTTAACTATTTATTTAAATATTCAACTATACAAAAAACAGGATACTTACTTGACATGGTGACTGAGCCTGAGGATACCTCTTGAGAATCCTGGGTGATTGTCTTGAATGACCTTATTTCAGGATCAAGCCTCCGAAAAGCAGCAAGCCTTTCCTTTGTTGCAGGTGTTGTGATGAGGTGCGAAACAGAGATAGCTGCATAACATAAGGCAAAAGGGTGTTAGTGATCCTTATACAAAAACAAGGTTACTGGTGATCCTTCTAAGGATCCTCCTATCCTACCATGGGTGGACCACTTCCTGGGTAGATCCTTTCCGTTTGGAATGGTATCCCTTCTGACAAAGAAAAAGCGTCGTTTCCAGTTTGTATCGTTCTTGGTGGCTTTAAAAATGGGATGTTCTTCGCCGGGTTTTCGCTTAAACAGATATCGGTGGGATCCAAATGTTGTGATATCATACATTACAGCCAACTCCGACATTCCTAAATCAATCCCTTCCTGCTCTATGATCCTTTCAAGGGTGTATAAGACCCTCCAGATCATCGGCATAGCTTGGATGTAGGAGATGCCGGTAAGGGAGAAAAAGGATTGGGTAAAGGCTGGAAAAGGATAGGTGTATCCTATGGTGAATGGAGTAACAGGAAAAGCTACCCAAGTTTCAGAAACGTAATCACTTAACGCATTGGGATCAAAGGATTTGAAATCAGTGTTCGCCGGGAAGCAGTGTCGGATTCTATCAATCTGTGGATCGGTGAAATAACAGCGTTCTTTTGCGGAATCTTTGATGATCCCTTGGCTCTTTAAGGGGCTATCCTTCTTGTGATCCTTGCCCGGTGAGCTTCGGAGCATCATTTTTGACGAGATGATGGTAAAGAAAGAAAAGCAGAGTAAGAGAAGGAGGAAGGAGAAGAGAAATACCTGAGTGATCGTCGGATGTGAATTTAAAGGGAGTTCTCTTGAATTTAAATGCAAATTGATCCTATCTCTAACTCCTATTTATAATGATGATTTGCAGGATTGTCACTTCAATGACGTCAGGTTTGCAACGGCTAGTCCATCTTCAACGGCTAGTTATCCGTTAGTTTGTTACGGATAATATCGACAAAATATAACTCATTTATTTACAATATAATTCCTTATATTTTGGGGGCAATTGTTAGGGGTGGATTTCCACATGACCCGTGATCCTCAATTATTATCCTGCTTGGTGATCCTTACTTCTGTGTCAGTTAGTGATCCTCAGAAGTGCTTCAGGATCAGGATCATGGATCATCCTAAGGATCCTTATACTAATGATTGTCCGCTTTGAATTCGTAATTGTTTTGCAGGAATATCAACTTGGACTTAGTCTTGGCGACATTCCTGGAGAATATTCTCAGTCTATTCCGCACGTGCTTGATCAGAAATGGACGTTGTGGAGTCGTGGAAGACTTGCATGATTTGCGGAATGTTAGTTATGCTTGATATTTTCTATTTTTAAAGGGGTAGCGAGCTAATTTAGAAACACTTGGCTATTTTTGGCTACACACACACTCTTACAACCGCTCACATCAGCTTTCGTTCATTCACTTAGCAATTCATACACTTTTTACACGTTACACTATAGTGATCCTTGTATTTAGCTCGCTATCATCCGAAGTTGTAACAGATTACTTGTTTAATTTGAGTTGGTGATCGGTAGTTTCCATCACCCGGGGTTTTTTGTGCCGGAGATCAACTCTTGATCAAGGGCTTTTTCCCCGTATAAACCTTGTGTCACTTGTTATTTATATTTCATAGTGATCCTCATTGTTATTTGCCAATTCAAGCATCATACCCCGTAACAGAGAGTTTGGTTGCATTATCCTCGTCTGATTTTTTGACCAAAACAGTTAAGATTTGGATAAGAAATTAGATTAGAATTTTTATTTTTTTTTTCATTTTCTATTGTTTGTTATCTAATTCTCCGTTGTTTATTATCTAATTCTCTACTAATTAAAAAAAATGAATATAAAACGCCAAAAATTACAAACACCAAAGCACCTGATAGTATGAAAACTGTGAGAACGGATGCTAGCAAAGCACGTTATTGCTATATAAAAAGCCAAAAATTGCCAAACACAGTATTACTAGAAAAGCAACACTAATTGACAAATGAAACTGAACGAAACAGTAATTGCAAAATAGTAAAATGGAGAGACGGTAACATTATTTCTAAACATTTTTTTATATTAAAAGCCACTACATGGAAAATTGAATTTATTTATCTTTTCAAAACTCCATAATTGTCTGTCACATTATAGGCCTGCATCCTACATGGCAAAACAATTGATAGAAAAAATAAACATCGATGTTTTTTACATTATAGGCCTGCATCCTACATGGCACAACAATCAAAGCCATACTTAGTTAAAACGCCAAAATATTTACTATGCTCCTGATCTAAAAAAACAATAAAAAAGCCGCGTATTTGTTAAATGCCAAAAAATGGAGAGGTGATGTGAGACGCGTTTAAAAAAATAATATAAAAGGACAAAAAAGCCACACCGCCCTTCACTATGTCGCGTGACACGTGCTACGCCAGAATCCGTTCTCACCGTTCTCACACTTTTGGGTGTTTTCTCCTGATCCCGTACCTATATATATATATATATATATATATATATATATATAGAGAGAGAGAGAGAGAGAGAAAGTATAATGTACTTTACGCCTTAACGTACGTTAACGTACGCGACAAGAACATAACGTGCGTGATTAATATAGATAACTTGCGTGATTACCTTTTGATCAATGTTCCATGCGTGATTATGTTCCTGTGCGTGATAATTCAGGTCCCATGCGTGATAATTCAGGTCCATGCGTGATTAAGTGTTCTATGCGTGATAATCCACGGCCAGGATTGTCGCGTACGTGAAGTAGGATAAGCCGTGAAGTATGTTAACCGCGCTATATATATATATATATATACACACACATATATATATATATATATATATGTAATGATCCTTATCCTATATAGGGGAAGGTTCTATGCAGAACACTAAATATTGCGAGAACACGCAGAACAAAATGAACCACTCATTTTTTCAATCCTAAAAACCTAAAAAGTAAATGGAAATGTTATAAATGTAAGATTTATTGTTTCTCACACTAGAATTGGAAACAAAATATAAAAAAAATCTTCAGTTTTTAAATAACCTACACACATGTAGGTTATGTGTATGCTAAATTACCTACATGTATGTATACTATGTGTAGGGAAAAATATATGATTTTTTTATGTATATATAATACACGTATGAATGTAAGAAACATAAAGTTTAAGAAATATGAATCTTAAATCCCAAAATTTAGTGATTTAGAGTTGTTCTTTTTGTTCTCGCAATAATTAGTGTTCTGTAATGATCCTTATCCTATATATATATATATATATATATATATATATAGGATTAGGTTCAAGAGTGAACACTAGTGTAGCTTGCGAACTGAGTGAACTAATCCTGGCCATACACGTGTGTAGATCAATGGCCAGGATTTGTTCACTCAGTTCGCAAATACACTAGTGTTCACTCTAGAACCCCACCCTATATATATATATATATATATATATATATATATATATATATAGGATTAGGTTCAAACGTGAACAAAATCCCAAGAGTGAACTGCATGAACTGATCTGGACCATTGATTATTATGATCTTGATTATTAAATTGAATGGCATGATGGTAATTATTTGATTAATTGTTGTTACTGTTTAATTAAATGAATAAGGGTATATTTGTAATTTCCATTTTAAATTGATTGCATTAATCTTGTTCTCTCTCACAAATCAACATATTCAAACCTTATTCAACATCCAACTTTCTCTCTCAAAACAAACCCTCATCTCAGATCTCGTCGGCATCAAAACAACCATTCGTCTCAGATCTCGCCGGCATCGAGGACAAAAACAGGGCATTTTGTCGCCGGAATCAAAGAAAAAAACAGGGGAGGTTCAATGTTTTATCGCCGGAAAACTCTGTTCCTCGTCTCCTAGTTTTTCTGATCAACAGGTGATGTTCGCCAGATCGTTTTTCAGATCCGAATCAAAGAAAAACGATTCATCGCTGTTTCATTGCCGGCATTGATCTTCGTCGGATCGTTTTTCAGATCCGAATCGAAGAAAAAACGATTCATCTCTGTTTCCTCGCCGGTATTGATCTTCGCCGGATCGAAGAAAAAACGATTCTAAATCGCATTTTATTTTGTTTTTCAGATCCGAATCGATCACCGATGTATCGATCATTACTTTGCAATATGAGGAAAGGTGTATTGTGGTTGAGTTAAATATATAGAGGATTATAATAATTGCATTGATGTAACCGGTGATGGCACCTCCGCAATACGTCGTTGCGCTTCCGCCCAGATGAGAACCTGGCTTCCTTGAAGGCTGGTACTGTCTCTTTTGCTAATTGTATTCATTTCTTCCAATTTATACTTGATGATTAAATTGTTTTTTTTTTTTTTTTTGAGAAAATTAAATTTTAAATGTTAAATGATAAATTGATTTTGTAAATATGGTGCAGTGTGGCTGCTCTGTGTTGCTGCTGCCTTCTTGACGAATGTTGCTGTGACCCAACCATAATTTTCTAGTAAAGTATCATCCATATTAATAGAAACTTGTATGTTCTTCTTGTTTTAGATTTTAATTACATGTATTTATTTTAAAATTACTAGAAACTTATATGTTCTTTAAAATTCGTAATTTCCTTTTGTTTTACTGATTTGCTAGACTATTAGGGTTCCGATTTAAGTTTTTTGGAGTTTATTTTTTTTTATTTTGATCTGTTTTTAATGCGATGTACACACGTGTATTCTGATTTTGCTCTATTTTCTGTGCAATGTACACATGTGTATTCTGATTTTGCTCTGTTTTTGATGCGATGTACACATGTGTATAGCATTTGTTTTTGTGATATCTCAGAACTTTTTGTGTATTGAATATGTAAAGTTGTTTGATGTACACTTGTAAATTATGCAAAATTAGTTGCTGAGTTTTTTATGCTATTATAGGACATGTCGTTAACGAGAAAAGTGGAGATGGAAGGTCGATAAGGATGCTCATGTATGAGAGGTCGATAAGGATGATTCACGTATGTTTGTTTGCTTGGTCGATATGGATGATTCAGCATACAACGTGGCGAATAGTTGTAAAAGACTAAGTTTTTTGTTTTTCCGATTATGTTGGGTGTATTGTTTTTACGAAACTGGAACTTGTAATTGTATGTTTTTTTGCTTGGTTTTGACAAACATTATGGAACTTGTAATTTGTTAAATATAAAATAGTTTTATAGATATTGTTTCTATGTATGTATTATGTAGCTAATTACACATATGTACGATGCTGAGTACACATGTGTACTGTTCTATTTATATCCAAGTACACATGTGTATACCGTTGAAATATGAAGGTTACGTGGATCTTAAAAATCAAAATTTGAATTCTGGTGACGAAATCTGAAATAAAAATTAAAATTGAAATCTGGTGATTTGCTGTTTGTTTTGATAATTATCTTATTAATAAATAAAACATAATGTGGATAATGAATTTAAAATAGGAAAGATGTAACTTAATTCAATTATTAAAATAATGATTTAAATCTATTTTTTTATATAATTACAATCCTACCCTTAACAACTAAAAAGGAAATCAAGGGTCCAGATCTGTTCACGCAGTTCACTTTTGGGAGGTTGTTCACGCTGGAACCCTACCCTATATATATATATATATATATATATATAGGATTAGGATCAAGAGTGAACAATTTCTTGAGAATGAACTGAGTGAACTAATCTTGGCCCTTGATCATTTTTTAGATTAAAAGGGTAAGATTGACATTATCCAAGTATGTTTAATTAAAATCCCTTAATTTTCTCATCTCTTAACTCTCTCTCTCTCTCTCTCTCTCTCACAATTTTAATTATCATTTAACATTTAAAATTTAATTTTCTCAAAAAAAAAAAACAATTTAATCATCAAGTATAAATTGGAGGAAATGAATACAATTAGCAAAAGAGACAGTACCAGCCTTCAAGGAAGCCAGGTTCTCATCTGGGCGGAAGCGCAACGACGTATTGCGGAGGTGCCATCACCGGTTACATCAATGCAATTATTATAACCCTCTATATATTTAACTCAACCACAATACACCTTTCCTCATATTGCAAAGTAATGATCGATACATCGGTGATCGATTCGGATCTGAAAAACAAAATAAAATGCGATTTAGAATCGTTTTTTCTTCGATCCGGCGAAGATCAATACCGGCGAGGAAACAGAGATGAATCGTTTTTTCTTCGATTCGGATCTGAAAAACGATCCGACGAAGATCAATGCCGGCAATGAAACAGCGATGAATCGTTTTTCTTTGATTCGGATCTGAAAAACGATCTGGCGAACATCACCTGTTGATCAGAAAAACTAGGAGACGAGGAACAGAGTTTTCCGGCGATAAAACATTGAACCTCCCCCGTTTTTTTCTTTGATTCCGGCGACAA
Source organism: Helianthus tuberosus (assembly GCA_030545235.1). Classification (NCBI taxonomy): domain Eukaryota; kingdom Viridiplantae; phylum Streptophyta; class Magnoliopsida; order Asterales; family Asteraceae; genus Helianthus; species Helianthus tuberosus. Next base: position 4,327,337 of record CM060363.1, read on the forward strand.
AATGCCCTGTTTTTGTCCTCGATGCCGGCGAGATCTGAGACGAATGGTTGTTTTGATGCCGGCGATATCTGAGATGAGGGTTTGTTTTGAGAGAGAAAGTTGGATGTTGAATAAGGTTTGAATATGTTGATTTGTGAGAGAGAACAAGATTAATGCAATCAATTTAAAATGGAAATTACAAATATACCCTTATTCATTTAATTAAACAGTAACAATTAATCAAATAATTACCATCATGCCATTCAATTTAATAATGAAGATCATAATAATCAATGGTCCAGATCAGTTCATGCAGTTCACTCTTGGGATTTTGTTCACGTTTGAACCTAATCCTATATATAGGATTAGGTTCAAGAGTGAACAACTTCTTGAGAATGATCTGAGTGAACTAATCTTGGCCCTTGATTATTTTTTAGATTAAAAGGGTAAGATTGACATTATCCAAGTACGTTTAATTAAAATCCCTTAATTTTCTCATCTCTTAACTCTCTCTCACACACATTTTTAATTATTTCTCCATTATTTCTTTATCCATAGATTTTGTTTTAATTTTAACTTGAATATTGTTTTTCTTTTATTATACGTATATATAGATATCATAATATATTGTTTTTAACTTTTTATAATTTTCAATAAACATTAAAAAAATTCTCTGAGATTGAAATTGTAATTTTTTTGGGCATTAATTTTTTTTTGAATATGTGATGAAGTTATTTATTTTTGTATACATGTGATATGTTTCATTTTCATTATTTTCATATTTTTTATATGAATCTACTCGTGTGCATGCCTAATATACTATATATTGTTAATATACACATATGTAACCATTTCTGAATATAATACACAAATGTATAAAAGACTGTACACATGTGTATAAACTAACAGTTGTGTATCTTGTATAAACTGATAGTTAGTAAGATTGTACACATGTGTATAAACTAACAGCTGTATATATTGTACAAACTGATACTAGCAAGACTGTACACATGTGTATACACTAACAACTGTGTATCTTGTATATACGGAAACTAGCGAGATTTTAGGGATTTTGATTATGTTGTTTAATAAATGCAATTTACAAAAGACACAAATACCCTTCTGTCATTTATTTTAAAGGTGAGTTACAACATTATAATTACAATCTTGCCATTGTTTAAAAATCTCTAGATGGTGTAATCCAATGGCCAAGATTAGTTCACAAGTTCACTCTCAACCTAGTGTTCACTCTAGAACCCTACCGTATATATATAATGGCTTATTCAAGTTCAAACGATTCGTATGAGAAATTTGCTTTGTCATCCTCATCGGACGATGGGGCGGAATTATTATTAGGAGCAGTGTCGATGGTGGTGAAAGTATTGTTGCGATGCAAATGAAGGGACTTCCCAACCTAAACGGAGGAAGTATATTGTTCGTGAATGCGAAACCACAAACGATTTGTTGGTAAGTGATTATTTCTCACCCGAACCAACGTATGATGAAAGAATGTTTAGGCGTCGTTTTCGTATGAGTAAAAATTTATTTTTAAGAATATCAAAGGATTTAGAGGATAATTATCCTTTTTCCGACAAAGACCCGATGCACGTGGTAATTTGGGATTTACCAAGTGGCAAAACATCATGGCCGCCCTAAGACAATTGGCTTACGACAATAGTTCTGACATAATGGACGACTATTTAAAAATGTCGGCACGAGTGGCTAGGGAAAGTCTTCACAGTTTTTATGCGTGTATCATTGAACTATATATGAAAAGATACTTGAGAAAACCGACGTTTAGTGATATGCAACAAATTTTGGAATATCATGGTCTCCCCGGGATGATCGGTAGTTTAGATTGTATGAAATGGGAGTGGGTACTTTGTCCAACTGCATGGCAAGGCTCTCACACAAGTGGATATCATGGAATGCCGACTATGATGCTTGAAGCGGTTGCATCACAAGATCTTTGTATCTGGCATGCATTCTTTTGTATGCCCGGTTCACATAACGATATAGACATTATACACCACTCGCCCATTTTCAATGATCGAATAAATGGTATTGGACCGAAAGGAACATTTTTTGTAAATGGGGTTGAATACAAGTATAGGTACTATCTTGTTGATGGAATTTACCCTAAGTATGCTGTTTTTGTGAAATCATTTTCAAGAGATGGAACCCTAGATCCTAAAAAAATAAAGTTTAACATAGTTCAGATGGCGGCACGCAAAGACATCGAGCGAGCATTTGGTGTTTGCAGAAAAGGTGGCACATTTTGAGCATGCCTTGTCGATTATATGAACAAGATCAAATAAGAAATGTGATGTACGCGTGCATCATTCTACACATCATGATTTTAGAGGATGAAGGGCGTGCAATCGTTGAATATTATGGCGAGGAGCCCGAATCAAATAACGAAGACATTAGTGACGAAGAGAGAACGCAAAACCAATATCTAATCGAGTCAAGACAAATAAATTCAAACATTCGAGTTAATTTGGTAAAACATGTTTCAACACTTCCTATATTCGACTCCAATGAAGATGAAGATGAAGATGAAAATGATTGATTTTTATTTTTTTGGTAATGTAATGTATTTTTTTATTGTATTTATTTAATATAAATAAAACTAGTGAGAATATTTTCCAACCAGTTTTCGTTAAAAAATTCCTACTAAATTTCGACCAACTTCCCTCTGACAAATTATTTTTCGACCCACTTTGACAAAAAGTTGGTTATTTTTTCTACCAATTTCCAACCAAATGCATTTTTAATAATAATAAAATAACATGATGAATGTCCGAAGAAACTTTAATATGTCGGTGTTTTTTATTTTTGTTGGAAAATGGTCGAAATTTACGACCAAATTTTCTTCTTAGGAAAGTCCTACAAAAAATGGCAATTTTGTTGGAAAATGGTCGAAATTTACGACCAAATTTTCTTCTTAGGAAAGTCCTACAAAAAATGGCAATTTCTAGTAGTGTACCGATCATGCAATATCTTTTATTTAACTTATTACTAATGCATTATGGTGATCTAGTTTTCATTTAATGCAGATACATGGGAGTTACTATACCGTCCCAAAGAATCGCAGGGGAGAAGCGATTTGCCAAATGATCGGACTTTGTGTTTCTAAGATATGGTGTTTAGTTTTCATATTTGTTTTATCGGTTTAAATGGTGGTATACTCATTTTGTTTTGGTGAGAATGATTTTTTGATTAATTTTAATCGGACTTTGTTTTGGTGCGATCCGCATTTCGAAGCTACAAAGGACACCTGGGTAGAGTAGGGAAAAAGATAAAGTAAAAGGACACACGTTTGATTAAATACAAGTGTTGAAGCAACTGGTACAACACCCAAAATCAGTGAAAAGAATTTAAGCATAGCTTACAACTACAACATGCATAAGCATGTTGCTAATTTATACTATATAAATGTGTTTTCAAAATTACTTTGCTAAATTCTATGATTAATATAAAAAAAATTAGGTGCCACATGTCACCCCAACGCCGGCCTCGCCACGCCCCATCCACACCCCACTTTTTTGGGTGTGGACTAGTAGAGCCAACATCTGCCACGTGTCGAGCAATGCCCCAAACCCAAGCCCCTCCACACCCCATAGTCGAACCTATGGATATAAATTTCACTCGTTCATTTTGGGCCGTGTAACCAGGGGCAGCCAACCTGTGCCGTCGCTCGAGGCCCAAATTTTCAAAGGGCCAGAAAGGTTTCTATAAGCTTTTATATATATATATATATATACTAAATTATATATTTAATATATGCATCCAACTTATTATGCAATAAAATATCAATGGTAAAGTGGAAAACCATCTCAAGATAAAAAAAAAAGGTCTTAAGTTCATGTCTTAGCTCCACGTAGGATTGTAAACGAACCGAACGAACACGAACAAGGCCTTGTTCGTGTTCGTTTGTTAAGGAAATAAATGTGTTCACGGACGGTTCATGAACACTTACCAAACAAGATTTTATGTTCATGTTCGTTCATCATGGAAATGAGCGTGTTCATGAACGGTTCTGATGGCGAGGGGAATGATTTAGTTGTGGCGGGTTTCAGAGATGGTGAACCGATTCCAAATGATAGTGGCTAAGAGTTCGTGGGCTTGTTCGGGACCGGGCCAAGCTACCTCCACCTTGGACGACCCTTGATTTATTTTTATATTTGTTTTTTTTTGTTTCCATGTTTATCTCCTTGAGGCTTATTCCTCAAGTTAGGTTTTCTATTTAAACTCTTTTCCTTTGTGTATGGAATTGGGTTAATGGTTTTTGATTTAATAAAAGTTTTATCGTTTGGAGGATTCAAACGTATCTTGACATAGTTCAGGAGATCTTGTTGACATAGATCAACATCGTGTGACCATCACGCTATCAAGTGGTATCAGCGCCATGGAGGATCATCCCAGACGTCAACGTAGATTCGCCGACAGAGGCAACGGTGATTATGAACGTGATCCGCGAGACGTAGAAGAAATTGAAAGGCTGTGCCAACAACTTTTGGATGCAGGATTACAACCAACAAACGAAGGAAGATGGCGGCAGGAGAGAGATTCAGAACAAACCGAATGGGATGGGTTCGACATGGGGGATGGAATCAACGACAACCCTTTCGCTCAACCAGCCAGGGTGCGACGTCCAGTACCTCCCGTGTCCGACCCACTGCGAGCCCTAGGGCTTCGCATGGAACTTCCAGATTTTGAAGGCGGAGTTCAACCGGACGAGTTTATTGATTGGTTACATACGGTCGAACGGGTCTTCGATCTCAAAGACGTCCCCGATCACATGAAGGTTAAAATTCTTGCTATTAAATTAAAGAAACACGTGTCATTATGGTGGGAACACTTGCAGAAAAACCGCGTCAAGGAGGGTAAACGTAAAGTCGATTCGTGGGATAAAATGAAGCGTTTATTGAAAAAAAAATTCTTGCCCGTTAACTATCGACAGGATGCTTTTTTGGAATATCATGGCTTAAAACAGGGAACCTTAACCGTGTCTAACTTTATTTTAGAGTTTGAACGGTTACGGATGCGATGTGACGCCAATGAAGATGAAGAACAGGTTATTGCTCGTTTTTTGGGATCCTTACGGACCGATATTTCCGATATCGTGCAGTTGCATCCCTACTATACTTTTGACGACGTGTGCAGGCTCGCTCACAAGGTGGAACAACAGGTGGCAATACGGGGACGGTATTCAACCCTTCGGCCCAATCAAAGCCGGGGCTCAATGCCGGCTCCCGTCCCAACCCCACCCTCTTCGACACAGAAAAAACCTACAGTCGCAGCGGCCAAGCCACCGGCATCAAACCCGCTTCCGGGAATGCAACGGTGTTTTAAATGCCATGGGCTGGGTCACCTACAACGAAATTGTCCCAACACACAAACTGTCACTTTCGTTGATGACTCCATACCTTGTTTTGATGATGACCAGGAGGCGGATGATGAATATAAGGATGCGGAAGTTCTTTACCCGGATTGGGGTGAAGCTTTAATTTCTCAAAGACTCCTCAGTACGACGGCCGTAGAGGACGCGGATGACACCATGTGGTTACGTAACAATATTTTCCGAACCAAGTGCACGATCCAAGGTAAAATTTGTGATATTGTTGTTGACGGGGGGAGTTGTGATAATATGATCGCCACTACGAATGTGGATAAATTGGGGTTAACAGTTCAACGCCATCCTGACCCGTATCAGCTATCCTGGCTAAAAAAAGGTAACATAATCAAAGTCACGCATCGATGTTTAGTCTCATTTTCAATTGGTAATAAATATACGGACGAACTTTGGTGTGAGGTCATTCCAATGGATGCATGTCATATTCTTTTAGGCCGACCTTGGTTGTATGACCGTCGCGTAAAACATGACGGTTACCGTAACACGTATAGTTTCCGGAAAGACGGGTTGAGCATCACGTTAGCACCTTTTAACCCTAAAGAGTCACAAACCGAAGCACTAATTCTCTCGAAAATAGAATTTTTGGGGTGTGCTCTTCAACCGGAACACCCATGGATCTTTGGTCTTCTTATTGTCGAAGAAAATCCGCTGACCCCACCCCCACCCGCAGCGGTAACACCTTTACTTACGGAGTTTCGTGATCTTTTTCCGGAGGAGATACCGTCAGGCTTGCCATTGGAACGTGAAATTCAACACTGTATTGATTTTCAACCGGGCGCGAGCATACCTAACAAACCAGCTTATCGAATGAACCCGAAAGAATTTGTTGAATTACAACGCCAGGTGACCGAGTTACTAGAAAAAGGTTTTATTCGTGAAAGTAAAAGTCCGTGTGCTGTGCCCGCGTTACTTGTTCCAAAACCAGGTGGCGCTTATCGAATGTGTATTGATAGTCGCGCCGTGAATAAAATCACAGTGAAGTACCGTTTTCCTATTCCCCGATTTGAAGACTTACTTGACCAATTGCACGGGTCTAGCATCTTTTCCAAGATTGATCTTCGAAGTGGATACCACCAAATTCGAATGCGACACGGGGACGAGTGGAAAACCGCCTTTAAAACGAGGGATGAATTATACGAATGGATGGTTATGCCATTTGGGTTATCTAACGCTCCGAGCACCTTTATGCGTCTTATGAATCATATTTTTCGAGGTCTTATTGGCGTTTGTGTCGTCGTTTATTTCGACGATATCCTTGTTTTCAGTCCAACGTTGGCACAACATTTGGAAGACCTACGGGCCGTTTTTACTATTTTACGAGAACAACGTTTGTTTGCTAACGAAAAGAAGTGTCATTTTCTTACTCGCGAGGTTGTCTTTTTGGGGTATTTAGTGTCGGGTGACGGGATTCGGATGGATGAGAGCAAAATTTCGGCCATCACCTCTTGGCCAGTACCAAAAACTCTACATGATGTCCGAAGTTTTCATGGTTTGGCATCCTTCTACCGTCGTTTTATCAGAAATTTTAGTTCTATAGTAGCACCTATGACAGAATTATTGAAAAGTTCCAAATTCGTTTGGACCACGGCTGCACAAAAATCGTTTGACACCTTAAAGAGCCTTGTTACAACGGCCCCTGTTCTCGCCCTCCCGAATTTTAATGAAGTGTTTCAAGTTGAGTGTGATGCGTCAGGTATTGGGATTGGTGATGTTTTGAGCCAAGGTGGCCGCCCTGTCGCATTTTTTAGTGAAAAGTTGAATGAGGTTAGGCGACGTTACAGTACATACGATAAAGAGTTTTATGCCATTATTCGTAGTCTTGATTATTGGCGTCATTATTTACTTCCAAACGACTTTATTCTATTTTCGGATCACCAAGCTTTGAAATACATACAAGGGCAAGTCAAGTTGAATCCACGTCATGCCAAATGGGTCGAAACCTTACAAGAATATTCGTTTACTATTCGTCACAAAGCGGGATCTTCTAATAATGTAGCGGATGCCTTGAGTCGACGGCTGAACTTACTTACCACTTTTACACTTTCTGTTCCGGGTTTTTTCTCGTCTTGGCAACACCTCTATGTCGATGACCCGGATTTCGGAGAGGCATGGTCTCGGACCACTACTGGGCCGTGGGGTGTCTTTAGCCGTCAGCATGGATTCTTATTCCGAGGCTCCCGTTTATGTGTTCCACAGTCCTCGTTTCGGGAAGCAATTATTTTGGAATGTCATAGGGGTGGTCTCGCGGGGCATTTCGGTCGTGATAAGACACTCGCACAAGTTCGGGATCGTTTTTTTTTTTCCACGCTTAGAAGCTGATGTGGCACGCTTACTTCGTCGTTGCCATGTGTGTCACATTACGAAGACCACGCACACAAACCAGGGGCTTTACACGCCATTGCCGGTTCCATCGGGTCCTTGGGAGGATGTTAGTTTGCACTTTGTTCTTGGATTACCCCGAACTCAGAGGCAAAAAGATTCCAAAATGGTCGTCGTTGATCGCTTTTCCAAGATGGCGCATTTTGTTCCTTGTGCGAAGACTTTTGATGCGTCCCAAGTTGCACGGTTATATTTTTCGGAGATTGTTCATCTACATGGGGTTCCTCGGACTATCACTTCCGATCGCGATGTTAAGTTTGTTGGCCATTTTTGGCGTACCTTGTGGAAACGATTGGGTTCGAAGTTGCAATTCTCTAGCTCTCATCATCCCCAAACGGATGGACAAACAGAGGTAACAAATCGTAGTTTGGGTAATTTACTTCGTAGTTTGGTTAGAGATAAGCCCAAGCAGTGGGACTTAATGCTCCCTCAGGCCGAGTTTGCTTATAATCGTTCGTGTCATAAGTCCACTGGTAAGAGTCCACTTTTTATTGTGTATGGGCGCAATCCTTTTACTCCGTTAGATTTGGCGCCTCATATAGATATGTCTCACCTTAGCACCGATGGTGATGTGCGCGCTGGCCAAATTCAAGAGCTCCATCAACAGGTTCGTGCTCAAATAGCAAAACATAACTTACAATATCAAGCGGCTGCAAATCGACATCGGCGTTCCATTGTTTTTCAACCAGGAGATTTGGTTTGGGTTCATTTACGTCATGAGCGATTTGCACGAGGCCGTTTCGGTAAGTTGCATCCACGGGCGGATGGGCCTTTTCGGGTACTCGAGCGTATTAATGACAATGCATATAAGATTGATTTGCCAGGCCACTACAAGGTTTCTGCGACGTTTAATGTGGCTGATTTGTCCCCCTATGAAGGTGATTTAGATGATGATGACTCGGGGACGAGTCCTTTTCAAGCCGGGGAGGATGATGGCGAGGGGAATGATTTAGTTGTGGCGGGTTTCGGAGATGGTGAACCGATTCCAAATGATAGTGGCTAAGAGTTCGTGGGCTTGTTCGGGACCGGGCCAAGCTACCTCCACCTTGGACGGCCCTTGATTTATTTTTATATTTGTTTTTTTTTTGTTTCCATGTTTATCTCCTTGAGGCTTATTCCTCAAGTTAGGTTTTCTATTTAAACTCTTTTCCTTTGTGTATGGAATTGGGTTAATGGTTTTTGATTTAATAAAAGTTTTATCGTTTGGAGGATTCAAACGTATCTTGACATAGTTCAGGAGATCTTGTTGACATAGATCAACATCGTGTGACCATCACGCTATCAGGTTCACAAATACAAACGAACACAAATAAATTTGGCGAACGCAATGAAGGATAAAGGTGGATGACCCAGAGAGTAGCATGGAACTTGAATCCCTTATTGTGGAACGGAGGTCGATCGTATTCGTCGATATAAATAATGAGAAATGAAAGGGAAATGGTGCATGAACAAGGTGAAATAAGGTTTCCTAGTTTAATTGTTAGGGTAATAAAATAAAAATAAGTTTAATAATATAAAAAAGTATAGATAAAATATATAAAATTACAAAAATCTTTAATTAAAACACAAACATACAAACATAAACAAACGCAAATGAATGAATGTTCACGAACACCTTACCGAACGTTCACGAACACAATTGAACGAACGAGAACTCTGTTCGTGTTCGTTCATTAAACTAATCGAACGAAATTTCTTATTTATGTTCGTTCGTTTATTAAATGAACGAACATAAACGAACTCCCCGCCGAACGGTTCACGAACTGTTCGCTGAACGTTCAGTTTGTTTACAGCCCTAGCTCCACCAATAAGGTTAGGTCTAAATTTTTTAAAGAGTTCTCGGGGACGACTCTGCATGTAAGATGTTACTGATCATATCTTAAGGGCCAGCAATGCAATGACATCAGCTGAATTGGTACAATCTATAACCAATATCACATAAATTCACAAGACAAAACAACAAACAAACCAAACTCATGAACCAAAACAAAAAAAAATGGCAAATACAGCAGAGCTTGTATTCATCCCAGCCCCTGGCCTTGGTCATATCGTGTCAACCATCGAGGTCGCAAAGTTATTCGTGAACCGCGATCAACGTTTTTCCATAATCGTCCTTGTTATTAAGCCTCCTAGCTCGACTTCTGGCTCGGCTATCACCGCCTACTTTGAGTCATTAGCTGTCACACCCCGAATTTCCACGTGTCACCGGTGGGCCCGGTGGGGAGTATCGTGACGTCATGGTTGGCAACATAATAGTCAAACAACACAATATATATGAATGCACAGCGGAAGCAAAGGATATTTATTATTACATTCCGAATATGAAGTAATATTCAGTATTACAACGGAAGTAAAGGATCCACAGGCGGATCTTTAAAACATATCATTTGTTCAACAGACTTTAGACGCCTAGAACTTGCAAGATTCCTTATTAGCGCCCTGAGCTTCCAGCCAATTTCGTTTAGTACCTGTCACTTAACCTTTTTGGAAAATACGTCAGTTTTCACTGGTAAATACACTCAACCGACTCATTTTGAAAAATGATTAAAAATTGGTTTGGATGCACATGGCACAAAATATATTGACACTTTGATTAAAATGCACAGAGGCAAAAATTAATCTTTTATAACTTGGGAAAATTATTTGTATATAATCTTGTATACAGTTTTACTTATTTGTCGTCCGTTAGGGCCGGTTTGTAGGGCCGGACTAGATTAACAGACACGCCACAGGTATAATGCCCACGGGCTATCATCCCCTAAGTGGATTACCAGTTCCGGTATAACCCACAGGGATGATACCTCGGAGTGGATTACCAGTTTTTACATAATGCAGCTGCCAGGTGTATGCCTACACCCCGTGCTTAGGTCGTGGCCATTTCGTAAAATGATGCCAAGGATATCCGGGACATGGTCATTAACCCCCAAGGGCCATACATCAAATAATACAGAATAAAACGAGTTATGTAATACATTAATCACAATCCGATTTAAATGTCTACATACCCGACCAAGCGGTACTTTTATAGTACCGTATCCCAAGCTCGTATAGGGAAAATAAGTTAAGAGTATTTACCTGAGCTAGCTCCTGTCTTAAATAGCAAGAATCTAATAACTCAGCCGTAGTCACTTAAGTAAGCGTAGGTACAATTTACCGGAAAGCTCTAGTCTGGAATGATGGTATAAATAATTAATTAGAATGCTAACGGGTCTTTAATTAAGCCTAAGCTTAGACCGGTTAGTCTTAAGGGAATATACGGTTCTTACGCACGATTAAGCGAAGACCGGAATAGAATGTGATTCTGACCCGACAAGTTTGAAGACTTGTTTAATATGGGTTCATTATTGACATTCTAGATTTTGAGATAAAACCGATAAGGTTTGACCCGTTTCGGCTAACTTATATAAACTAGTTATATAAACCGATCCGAACGCGAATAACGCGTAACGGGTAACCGAATAGGTCACGAACAGGTTTCCTAAGTTAATATGCCTTAAATATGTTGTGATATCAGTAGGATACCTTCCATTATGCCCAAAACGAGTTTAATCTCAATTTAAGCCCCGTAGGGGTATTTTGGTCATTTACCTAAGGCATATATACTACCTGTCATACAACTACTCGGACGATGTGACCATAAGGTCGCTTAATGTGTTTGGTCGGGTCCTAATGATCGACCAAACGGGTCGGGTTCGAAAGTATAAGCGATTGTTTAGATCGCTTACCTTCACGACCCTATATAAGCACTAAACTAAAAGTGACGAGCTAAGCATGTTAAAACATGCTTAACTAAGTTAGAAAACATGTTTGGTATCAAAACAAACGGTTTTGATACCCATAAGTAGTTTGGTTACAAAATACGCAAGAATACGTATTCTGGTCGAAAACTACGGCTCGTCACTGAGCCTAGGTAACGTGGTAATCAGTAGGTATAGTCACTAGGGACTATAACCATCGTGATCACGCTCACGTTATGAAGTTCAAACGAACTTCACATCGACCATAAACTGGTCAATGCAGAAAGTCAAACAAAGTTTGACTTTCGGACTCGAAAAGCGATAAAAGAACGAAAGAATACTTACGAAGGGTCCCCGAATGCTAATCTAGATCAAAATAGCTCAGGTATGAAACGAAGGTTCCAACTTAGAGCACGATGATCAGATTTGTGGGTTTTAACAATGAAAGGCATGGGGTATTTATAGTTTTCGGTCCACCGTTAGGATCGTTTCTTGGAGAAGAGGGCACGATCAATGCCGTACACTTGTCGGGAAGTTGTGGTGCCTAAATTGCCACTAACCATAAGGTATCAACACTTGGCAAGGGATTAGGAAGTGGTTAACAGCTGAAAACAGGCTGTTACATACTCTGCATCTGGTCTGTCATAGGCTAGCGCACCGCTACGCTAAAAGTGTAGCGCACCGCTAGGCTTAAGTTTGGCAGATTTTCACTTTTGGTCCCTGTCATGCATTCAGCCCATTTTCGACACGTTTAAGGCCCGTTAACCCCATTTCAAAGCTCTAAAATGAAGTTAAAGTATAGGGAACTTAAAATGTGTTCAAAAATATCTCGGATGTCGGTTCGTTTGGCCGTACGAACGCGATGTTCGCTTAATTACGACGGAATGCGCATAAGCGCGAAAAACGAACCAAATGACGCGACGAATGGATTTTTCTTAAGGCGAACACTAAAATATAATGTAGTCATGCTTACATAAATTTTTGGATGTCCAGATGTATTCAGAACGTAGGTTATGCGCGAAAATGCAAACTTATGCACTTTTTGACGCTTTTAGTCCCTGATCCTTCTATACTTGATCTTAACATGCTTTCTTGCACTTCGAGCCCTCTAACTTGACTTTTATGGGCCTTAAGACATAACCATACTTTGTTAAGTCCTTGGGTAACTTTATGGTTGCCCGAAAAATCTTAATTTCCAATGTTTACGCTTTTAACCCCTCTCACACGAATTTGATCATAACTTTCTCATACGATAACGAAACTTTATGAAATTTTAATCATGCATTCTAGTGAGCATAATTTACATTTACAAAGCTTCGGGTTTGTCAAAAGGTCACTCAGAGGTATATCTTTAACATGTTGACACATTTAACCCCTGTAGTTTGTAATCTCTCACTTTTAGCTTCGTATGATCCATGATTCATTCGTTTGAAGGTATGAACATTGTGTAGGGTTAATGTTCATTATATTTTATTCACAGTTGACATTTAGAATCCGTATTAACACATACTTTCCATGTTTGTCAACTCTAGTCCTTTTATAACATTCTTTCACACGTTCAAACTTTATGACACGTGTCAACACATTATAGGACGTGAATTTTCGAGGTGTTACATCCTCACCCCCTTAAAATAAATCTCGGCCCGAGATTTACCGAATTAAAGGAAGTATTCTCTGCCTAATACTGGCAACTTACAGATGATTAGGAATTTGTATGATCTTATTTGTTGTTTCCTGGGCAACGTTCAGATCCTTATAATTGGACTTACCAATCTATTGTCCTAACAATAAACGTTTAACATGCCATTTATACAAGGTCTCCAAGGAGCCACCTTGATACTTATATGGCAGTTATTATAGAAAGCTTATCTTAAGGTGAGATGATTATTCCAATCATTGCTCAAAATTAATCTTACGGAATAGCTAATCTTTACAGTTAGTCGAACAATTCGACGATTTTGGGCAGCTGATGGCGATTCTTAATCGTCGCCTAATTAGGGTTGCGGTGAACAATGCCTTAGCAAAATGAACCGTCTTTCATAATTTCCTATACCGAATTCTCAGGATATTGAGTTAGGTTATGAATCTCCTATCTTAAAATTTACTTAATCAGGTTTTCGGTTATTCCATAATCAATATGGAGTTCTTACAACTCTCTAACCCAAAGTGGGATGTTAATCTTAACTCCACCTGTCTCAAGGGGGTAAGCAGGGTAAACTTAGAAGAAGATAATCAATGTACAAGAGGTTGCAGAGATTTTCATATCTCAGGCTCCAGTTCACTCATCGTTGCTTATGACGAATAAGTGACACATTTATGTTACTAGTCCACGAATTCCTTAATCGGGAATATTTACTTGGACAATTTGATTTTGGATATCTTCTTTGAATACCATTAGTTGACTTTAGCACAATATGACCATTGGGATATCTCAGGGGTTCCATGTATTAAACCTCCATGCTGATCAGACATGGAAATAATCTATGGGACACACTAGGATATGCCAATCCTCATATGATACTTTTGTTCAACATAGTTTGGCATTCGCAGGCGATATAAAACAACGAGAAAATAATCAAAATAATATACGTTGTCGTACTCTATGCAAAGAAAGAGTGCTCTTAGATCTTTCGGAAGGATTCCTTGCCGATTTATATGAATCGGTTACTATGGTTTCCTTGGTAGCTATACCTTGTGGATGATAAAAAAATTTTGCTAAGTTTATGGTTCATGGAGATTTATTATTGCCTGTATTAAAAACAGGGCACTTAGCAGGAGTTATCATTGATACATGATAAGGAAGTTCATTGTACTAGTGCTTATATCTAATAAATAATGGAAGTTTCACAAACTAGGCACCTAGCTCAGTTGGCTAGGCGCGCGAAAGGGTGCGGCCGGCCTAGACCCGGGTTCGATTCCGGGGACGGCCAGTTCCACCATTTTTTTTTTTTTTTTTTTTTTTATGTTTAATATTAATTACTCGTACGGATACGTGTAATTACGAGAGTTGTCTCATAAGGAGTCTTGATAATTAATTGCTTCTTATCACTCACAATATGGATTTGATTTTTAAGGTAACCAATCGATTTTTATCACTATATTGAGTCCTTAAGTATGCAACCAAAAGTTTGCTACAGGGATATTAGAAAAATGATTTCTAATAGATATTAATATCAACATAGGATTTGTTGGAGCATTTTTTTGACGTAACATCGTCACTTTCTACCGGGCATTAAATGACCGGAGTCTTAATCAGGTGGAGACAGCAGTTATCAACCTTTATCATTCATAATATATTTATATGTGCCAATATCAAATAAGTTTCTGCATAACTGTTTGATAAGGAAAGGTACATATTATACTATTATTATTCTGCATCATCTCTTGGGCGTTCCTCCTGAAAACTCATGCGTTTGCTTTCTTGGCCTTTTCAGGCTACTTCGCGTACTTAGGGCAGTTGGTCTTTATGTGCCCTTTCTCGTTGCAGTTGTAGCATGTAGCATCTTTAATCTTCCTGCAATCAACAGTCTTGTGCTCCCTAGACTTGCATATCCCACACGGTAGAGGCTGAGACTCAAATCTGCATTTCCCAAGATGGTATTTCCTACAGGTTTCGCACCTGGTCTTTTCCCTGGTCTGCTGTCTGACATTTAAATCCTTCTCAGACTTAGTTGCTCCCTCCTTATTACAAATTCCGCAAGGCTTAGCTTTCGTATTTAAGGTGCCTTTTCCTTTAATCGCCGTCTTTGGGCAGCGGTTCTTTATGTGCCCCTTTTCGCCACAGCCATGGCAGGTCGCATCTTCCATCTTCTTGCAATCCAAGGTCTTGTGCCCCTTGGTTTTGCAAATTCCACATAATTTAGCACGTGGGTCGATTGTGCATTTTCCAGAATGTTGTTTCCTGCAGTTGTTGCATTCGGGTTTTGCCTCCTTTGGCTTGGACTGGTTATAGCTTGAACCGGTCTTACCCTTCTTGTAACCTCTATTTGGGGTATCATCGCACTTTCGCTTAAGATCCTCCAACACACGGTCCGCAGCGTTGCTTACGGCTATTTCGATCATAGCCTGTAACCCGGTGCTTATTAATTTCAGTCTTGCATCATCTTCCTGATTAACTGGATGATTGCGAGCTTCAGAGGGGTCAGCCATGGTGAAGCTTTGAGGGCTACAAACCAAGTAGCAATAATGGGTTTAAGTATATGACGAATTGTCCAATTTTGATAAATTAATAACCATGATTCCCATTGATCGCTTTTGCTAAAAAGGGGTTTGGAAAAATTTCCTAATATAAAGATGACAAGTGTGATTTTATCGCATCACTGTTGCCAGGAGTGTTAACATATTTACAATGTTACAAGGATTTGAATCCTTTGAATAGGTTCTACCATCTTGGCCTTGTCTGGAATGACATATAGGCTAGGTCGTACCTTTAGGATTCTTTTTAATAATTAACGCAGAACAATCCTAATTGAACTGTTAACAAGGATCTGAATCTAATTATGGAACTACCATCTTGGCCCTGTCTTAAAGTGACATATGGCTAGGTCTTGTCCTTTTTAAATTTTGCCATTTTATTATAATGGTAGATCTTATAATATAGGAACGATAATTTAAACATAATCGTTCCTTTAAAAATTTAACAAGCATATGGTTGCCCTAAACGGGACTTCTAATAGCAATTGACTTGAAGAATACTTTCCATATTCTATGCATAGGCAAGTCAGAAAAATAACAAAGGAATCAAATAAGGACAAAATAAAACGAATTTTAGAATTTGTCCTATGTTCTTGTCTAGACTCAAGAATGTGCAATTGTGTAACTGAGATTAAACACAAAAGACTAGTGTTTAATTCACTCAGTGTTGGCTCTGATACCAACCTGTCACACCCCGAATTTCCACGTGTCACCGGTGGGCCCGGTGGGGAGTATCGTGACGTCATGGTTGGCAACATAATAGTCAAACAACACAATATATATGAATGCACAGCGGAAGCAAAGGATATTTATTATTACATTCCGAATATGAAGTAATATTCAGTATTACAACGGAAGTAAAGGATCCACAGGCGGATCTTTAAAACATATCATTTGTTCAACAGACTTTAGACGCCTAGAACTTGCAAGATTCCTTATTAGCGCCCTGAGCTTCCAGCCAATTTCGTTTAGTACCTGTCACTTAACCTTTTTGGAAAATACGTCAGTTTTCACTGGTAAATACACTCAACCGACTCATTTTGAAAAATGATTAAAAATTGGTTTGGATGCACATGGCACAAAATATATTGACACTTTGATTAAAATGCACAGAGGCAAAAATTAATCTTTTATAACTTGGGAAAATTATTTGTATATAATCTTGTATACAGTTTTACTTATTTGTCGTCCGTTAGGGCCGGTTTGTAGGGCCGGACTAGATTAACAGACACGCCACAGGTATAATGCCCACGGGCTATCATCCCCTAAGTGGATTACCAGTTCCGGTATAACCCACAGGGATGATACCTCGGAGTGGATTACCAGTTTTTACATAATGCAGCTGCCAGGTGTATGCCTACACCCCGTGCTTAGGTCGTGGCCATTTCGTAAAATGATGCCAAGGATATCCGGGACATGGTCATTAACCCCCAAGGGCCATACATCAAATAATACAGAATAAAACGAGTTATGTAATACATTAATCACAATCCGATTTAAATGTCTACATACCCGACCAAGCGGTACTTTTATAGTACCGTATCCCAAGCCCGTATAGGGAAAATAAGTTAAGAGTATTTACCTGAGCTAGCTCCTGTCTTAAATAGCAAGAATCTAATAACTCAGCCGTAGTCACTTAAGTAAGCGTAGGTACAATTTACCGGAAAGCTCTAGTCTGGAATGATGGTATAAATAATTAATTAGAATGCTAACGGGTCTTTAATTAAGCCTAAGCTTAGACCGGTTAGTCTTAAGGGAATATACGGTTCTTACGCACGATTAAGCGAAGACCGGAATAGAATGTGATTCTGACCCGACAAGTTTGAAGACTTGTTTAATATGGGTTCATTATTGACATTCTAGATTTTGAGATAAAACCGATAAGGTTTGACCCGTTTCGGCTAACTTATATAAACTAGTTATATAAACCGATCCGAACGCGAATAACGCGTAACGGGTAACCGAATAGGTCACGAACAGGTTTCCTAAGTTAATATGCCTTAAATATGTTGTGATATCAGTAGGATACCTTCCATTATGCCCAAAACGAGTTTAATCTCAATTTAAGCCCCGTAGGGGTATTTTGGTCATTTACCTAAGGCATATATACTACCTGTCATACAACTACTCGGACGATGTGACCATAAGGTCGCTTAATGTGTTTGGTCGGGTCCTAATGATCGACCAAACGGGTCGGGTTCGAAAGTATAAGCGATTGTTTAGATCGCTTACCTTCACGACCCTATATAAGCACTAAACTAAAAGTGACGAGCTAAGCATGTTAAAACATGCTTAACTAAGTTAGAAAACATGTTTGGTATCAAAACAAACGGTTTTGATACCCATAAGTAGTTTGGTTACAAAATACGCAAGAATACGTATTCTGGTCGAAAACTACGGCTCGTCACTGAGCCTAGGTAACGTGGTAATCAGTAGGTATAGTCACTAGGGACTATAACCATCGTGATCACGCTCACGTTATGAAGTTCAAACGAACTTCACATCGACCATAAACTGGTCAATGCAGAAAGTCAAACAAAGTTTGACTTTCGGACTCGAAAAGCGATAAAAGAACGAAAGAATACTTACGAAGGGTCCCCGAATGCTAATCTAGATCAAAATAGCTCAGGTATGAAACGAAGGTTCCAACTTAGAGCACGATGATCAGATTTGTGGGTTTTAACAATGAAAGGCATGGGGTATTTATAGTTTTCGGTCCACCGTTAGGATCGTTTCTTGGAGAAGAGGGCACGATCAATGCCGTACACTTGTCGGGAAGTTGTGGTGCCTAAATTGCCACTAACCATAAGGTATCAACACTTGGCAAGGGATTAGGAAGTGGTTAACAGCTGAAAACAGGCTGTTACATACTCTGCATCTGGTCTGTCATAGGCTAGCGCACCGCTACGCTAAAAGTGTAGCGCACCGCTAGGCTTAAGTTTGGCAGATTTTCACTTTTGGTCCCTGTCATGCATTCAGCCCATTTTCGACACGTTTAAGGCCCGTTAACCCCATTTCAAAGCTCTAAAATGAAGTTAAAGTATAGGGAACTTAAAATGTGTTCAAAAATATCTCGGATGTCGGTTCGTTTGGCCGTACGAACGCGATGTTCGCTTAATTACGACGGAATGCGCATAAGCGCGAAAAACGAACCAAATGACGCGACGAATGGATTTTTCTTAAGGCGAACACTAAAATATAATGTAGTCATGCTTACATAAATTTTTGGATGTCCAGATGTATTCAGAACGTAGGTTATGCGCGAAAATGCAAACTTATGCACTTTTTGACGCTTTTAGTCCCTGATCCTTCTATACTTGATCTTAACATGCTTTCTTGCACTTCGAGCCCTCTAACTTGACTTTTATGGGCCTTAAGACATAACCATACTTTGTTAAGTCCTTGGGTAACTTTATGGTTGCCCGAAAAATCTTAATTTCCAATGTTTACGCTTTTAACCCCTCTCACACGAATTTGATCATAACTTTCTCATACGATAACGAAACTTTATGAAATTTTAATCATGCATTCTAGTGAGCATAATTTACATTTACAAAGCTTCGGGTTTGTCAAAAGGTCACTCAGAGGTATATCTTTAACATGTTGACACATTTAACCCCTGTAGTTTGTAATCTCTCACTTTTAGCTTCGTATGATCCATGATTCATTCGTTTGAAGGTATGAACATTGTGTAGGGTTAATGTTCATTATATTTTATTCACAGTTGACATTTAGAATCCGTATTAACACATACTTTCCATGTTTGTCAACTCTAGTCCTTTTATAACATTCTTTCACACGTTCAAACTTTATGACACGTGTCAACACATTATAGGACGTGAATTTTCGAGGTGTTACATTAGCTAAACCCGCTATTAATCGCGTATCGTTTGTAGAACTCCCTCAAGACGACGCCCCTCCTGTGCATGACCTGAAGTCTTTTGTGACTTCTTTAAATGAATACATTAAAAGTCATTGTAAATATGTTAGAAACGTTGTGGCTGAGTTGCTGAGTCAACCGGGTTCGGGCCGGCTCGCTGGGTTTGTGGTGGACATGTTTTGTACATGCATGGTAGATGTGGCTAATGAGTTTAATGTTCCTACCAATGTTTTCTTCACTTCTAGTGCTTCTTTTTTAGGATATGAATTGTTTATGCAAACACTCAACGATGATGAGAAGCAAGACGTTGTTGAGCTCAACAACGCGGTTACCGAGGTGTCGGTTCCGAGTTTTGTCAAACCGGTGCCGACTAAAGTCTTTTGGGATGTGCTCCGGACTAAAGAGGGACTCGAGTTTGCTATGTCGGGAGTGCGGAAACTTAGAGAGGTTAACGCAATCATGGTTAATACGTTCTTGGAACTTGAAACACATGCTGTCGAGTCGTTGTCTGTTGACATCAGCGTCCCAACGGCTTACCCAGTGGGACCCATACTCAACCTAGAGGGTTCTTCTCGAAAACCGTCGGATGATGATGTCATCATATGGTTGGACAGTCAACCGCCTTCTTTGGTTGTCTTATTGTGTTTTGGGAGTATGGGTAGTTTTGATGAGGTCCAAGTGAAAGAGATTGCGCGTGCTTTAGAGCAGAGTGGCCACCGGTTCGTGTGGTCCCTACGTCGACCAACATCTAACGGAACAACAAAAGTCCCTAGTGATTACGAGGATCCGGGAGCGGTATTGCCGGAGGGATTTTTGGAGCGAACGGATGGAGTCGGGAAAGTTATCGGGTGGGCCCCACAAGTGGCGTTGTTGGCTCACAGTGCGGTTGGAGGGTTCATGTCGCACTGTGGGTGGAACTCGTTGTTGGAGAGTGTGTGGTTTGGTGTGCCAGTGGCAACATGGTCGGTGTACGCTAAGCAGCAGATGAATGCGTTTGAAATGGTGGTGGAGTTGGGACTGTCGGTCGAGATAAAGTGCGATTATATAAGGGATTTGTTTGATCCTAAAGCTAAGACGCCCATTGTGAGTGCTGAGGAGATAGAAAGTGGGATACGACGGGTGATGGAGGATAAGGAGATTTGAAGAAAAGCGAAAGAGATAAGTGAGAAGAGTCGGGCAGCGGTGGCTGAAGGCGGTTCGTCTTATGCGGCTGTTGGCAATCTTATTCAGGACTTTATAAGTAACATTTCCTAAATACCTATTTGAAAGAGTCAATGGTATAATCCCTTGTGATCCTTTGTATTCATTACCCAATATTATATAGAGTTTACAATGAGATAATATAGGAAATACAGCTAATACATAATCTATACAATAAATGCCTAGACAATGTTGATCCTATATTATTGGCTATTATACCCCCGCAGTCGAAGCTGGAGGAGACCGGATACTGAGACTGGATCTAAAATCTTCAAATAAGTGCCGTGGAAGACCTTTGGTGAATATGTCAGCGATCTGAAAGCGAGATGAAACATGATGAACTCGGATTAAGCCCTTCTGAACTTGTTCTCGAACAAAGCGGATGTCAAGTTCTATGTGTTTGGTACGTTGATGTTGAACTGGGTTTCCCGAGAGGTAGATCGCGCTAACATTATCACACAAAACTATTGTAGATTTGGATAAAGGATGATGAAGCTCAAGTAACAAATTGCGTATCCAACATATTTCCGTCACGACATTAGCTACGCCGCGGTATTCGGCCTTCGCGCTGGATCTAGATACTATATTTTGGCGTTTTGATGACCACGAAAGAAGAGCCGATCCATAATAAACACAATAGCCGGAGGTTGACCAACGTGTGTCGGGGTAACCTGCCCAGTCGGCGTCGGTGTACCCGGTCAATGATGATGCCGAAGATGGTTCCAAAGTTAATCCGAAAGAAGAAGTGCCCTTCAGGTACCGTATAATGCGCTTTAGCGCCTGCCAGTGCGATGTCAAGGGAGCGTGCATATGCATGCATATTTGTTGCACGGCATAACTGATGTCAGGGAGTGAATGAGATAATATAAGAAATACAGCTAAGGCCATGGGGTATGGGGCTTGGGTTGGGGCGTGGGTTGGAGGAAAACGCCTAAGCCACCACCCCAGGTGGGCTTGGGTTGGGGTGTGGCCCTTGGGGCTTGGGTTTCAAGCCGGGCGTGGGGCGGTATGGACATGCTAGCTGGCAGCCTCCCATTCGCTCACCCCGCCATGTCATAGCGGACTTTTCAAATTTTGAATTTTAAATTCAAACGGTTTGGGGGAAAACCAAACCGCCACCCGAGTCTCCCAACAACCCCTATATAAAATGTAACCCCCAACCCACTGGTCCCCCCATCCCACGAACCCAACCCCACCGGCTACCCACTTTTCTCGAACCCGCTAACTGTCACACCCCGAATTTCCACGTGTCACCGGTGGGCCCGGTGGGGAGTAACGTGACGTAGTTGATATCATCATAGTCAAACAACACAAATAATAATGCACAGCGGAAGCAAAAGATAGATATTATTTCAACTGAAAATATATTGTAATATTAAGTATCACAAGATGTTGAAATAGATCCACAGGCGGAATCGAATAAAAAGGAAAACTGTTCAGCAGACTTTGACATCTAGAGCTTGCGGGACTTGATTAATGATGCCTGGAGTAGCCAGCCTATTACGTATAATACCTGCACTTAGCCTTTTTGGAAAATACGTCAGTTTACACTGGTAAATACAACTTAACCGACTCATTTTGAAAACGTTTAAGAAAATTGATTTGGATGCACTTAGGCAAAAACATCTTTTATAACTTGGGACAATTATTTAAAATAATCTTGTATACAGCTTTACTCATTTGTCGTCCATTAGGGCCGGTTATAGGGCCGGACTTAAGTTAACTGACACGCCACAGGTATAATGCCCACAAGGTTGATTCCTTTAAGTGGGTTACCAGTTTTTACATAATGCAACTGTCAGGTGTACGCCTACACCCCGTGCTTAGGTCGTGGCCATTTCTTTGAATGATGCCAAGGATATCCGGGACATGGTCATTTAACCCCCAAAGGCCATACACCAAATAATACAGAATAAAACAGGTTATGTAAATACATTAATCACAATCCGATTTAAATGACTACATACCCGACCAAGCGGTATTATTATAATACCGTATCCCAAGCCCGTATAGGGAAAATAAGTTAAGAGTATTTACCTGAGCAAAGTATAAAATCAAATATAGCAAGTGCAAGTACTTTTACTGGGCTCCTAATCTGGAACAAAGGTTTATAGTTACCTTTTAGATTTCTAACGGGTCTTTAGTTAAGCTTAAGCTTAGACCGGTTAGTTTTAAAAAGGAAGACACGGTACAAACGCATGAATAGGCGAAGACCGGGATAGAATGTGATTTAGACCCAACAAGTTTGAAGACTTGTATAATATGGGTAAGCTAAACACACTCTGGATTTTGAGATAAAAAGGACATGGTTTGACCCGTTTCGGCTAATATATGTAATCTAGTCACATGAGCCGATCCGAACGCGAAGAGTGCGTAACGGGTAACCATATGAATCATATACAAGTTTCCTAAGTTAATGTGCATTAAATATGTTGTGATATCAGTAAGATATCTCCTATTATGCCCGAAATAAATTTAAACACAAACTATGCCCCGTAAGGGCATTTTGGTCATTTAAAAGGTTATAAAAGAGTTTAATTAGAAATATGAGTTACATGTCTGACTTATTTAGTAAATATACTTAATTTACTAAGTTACATCAGTAGGGTATAACCTATATGTGAAATTTATCATTTAAAACCAAACTATGCACCTTAGGGGTATTTTGGTAATTTCACTTAGGCTAAAAAGGTTGAAATTGGAATTCTGAGTTTAAAACTTTAGCTTACAGTAAAAATATAATAATTTACTTAAAATATCAGTAGGTATCAAACCTTATATGTTTAAAATAGTTTTAATACTTACTATGCGTTAAAAACGCTTCAAAAGGCGATTTGGAGCCATTTCCGGGTTTTCAAAGGAAAGCTGATATTTTTATAATTCCAGAAGGCTCAAAATACTTTATTTATAAAATAAAATCAGTAGAAATAGGTTTGGGGTCAAAAGGATTTGTAAAACTCATTTTATGGCTCAAAAGGGCAAAACCGGCATTAACCGAATCAAACTTAGAGACCTATGTTATGCTCAGCCAAAAATTAAATAAAAATCTTCAAAAATCCCAAAATATTATATTACATCAGTGGGTAAAAAGTTTGATATCAAAAAGTGGGTTTAGATAGGCTATATGCTAATTACGCCAATTATCTAGTAAGAAGCTTTCTAATTACGCTAATGAGCATAACTCTTAATCTAGACCTCAAACTGATGTCAAATTTTAGGTGCAAGTTTATAAATCAGTAACTAATGTTTCTACTCTTTTACTTTTTCAAAAATCACGTTTTAAGGTCAAAAGGGCATAATAGTCAACATATAAGCGATTAACGGAAACATGCATGTGAATCGGATAATTAATGAACCAAGTTGTGTGACCTCAGGGGGTTACACCAATATGAAACCTGGTCCAAATAAATCTCTAAGGCATTTCTAAACAATGCTTAAACGGGTCAGAACTGAAAGTCAAAGCAAAAGTCAAACTATGCGACTTTCGGTTCCGATCCGAGTCTAAAAGGAAAATTGTCGGGTTGAACATGTTTAGACATGTTCTTACATTAATTACCAAGTTATATTAGTGATCAAACAGGTTGCATGCCTCCTACATTGCTAATTATGCATTAATTTGAAAATAAGCATTCTGTTGACTTTTTAATAACAAGTTTGACCCGACAATTGACCTAGTTAGAGTGGGAATCAGAGAGTGCCCTTTTAAGGGTTTATTACCCACATAAATACCTTCTTATAGGTACTTTTAATTCGAGATTTTACTGAGCCAATTTTAATTAATCTCGAAGTCAAACTTAAATTACGACGGTTTGACTTTTAGCTAATTAGCTAAGCTAAACTGAATTTAGAAAGGTTAAGTATACTTACAAGAGTCCTAATTACGACTAGAGATCACTAGGAAGCTTGAGGTTGATCAGAGGAGCTCCAGAAGCGGACTTGTGAACTTTGCAAATGAATGGCACAATATGTTGCAACTTGAAGCCCCTTATATATTGAATTTGATCTCACAAGATGGTGCCAAGCAACTCTACCAATGTTTCCAGATCAAGACAACTGCCCCTATTGCATGAAAAACCATTGGAGAGCCTCTGGTATAATAAAACAACCCATTTAAGTCGGTTACAGGCCTGACTGGCAGCTGCAAGTCGTTTTCTGGTACTGGCACTTTCTCGCGGGCCGCGTAAGCCCTTAAGGGACTCTTACGCGGGCCGCCTGGACCTTCTGAACCAGCTAAACAAGTTTCAAACTTTGCATTTTTGGTCCCTGGTCCTTTGTTACGTGGTTTTAAGTCCTATTTTTGCTATTTCAGCCCTCTAACCTTATTTTTAAGGACTTTAGGACTTATACAAACTTCGTTAAGTCCTTGGTTATCTTTGTAACCACCCAAAAGCCAAAATTTCCAACGTTGACGCTTTTAACCCCTTGCATACGAATTTGATCATAACTTTCTCATACGATAACGAAACTTTATGAAATTTTTATCACATATTCTAGTGAGTATATTTTATCGTTACAAAGCTTCGGGTTTGCTAAAAGGTCACTCAGAGGTATACTTTAAACATGTTGACACATTTAACCCTTGTAGTTTGTAATTTCTCACTTTCTTTCATTTTCTGCTTCGTATGATCCATGATTTATTCGTTTGAAGGTATAAACATCTTGTAGGGCTATTTTAGAATATATTTATCCATTGTTGACACTTTGGACCCTGATATTCACATAGTTTCCTTGTTTGTCAACTTTAGTCCCTTTAACTTAATTCTTTACACGTTTAAAGTCCGTGACACGTGTCAATACATTATGGGACATGAATTTTCGAGGTGTTACATCCTCACCCCCATAAAAGAAATCTCGACCTCGAGATTTACTGAAACAATTGAGGGTACTTTTCATTCATCATGTACTCTACTTCCCATGTGTATTCGGGACCTCTGCGGGCATCCCATTTGACCTTTACAATAGGCACATGCTTCCTTCGAAGCTTCTTTACCTGTCGATCCTCAATCGACAATGGTTTTTCCACAAACTTCAAGCTCTCATCTATATGCACATCCGTATGTGGTATGATTAGCGATTCGTCAGCTAGGCATTTCTTCAGATTGGAGATGTGGAATACGTTATGAATACCACTGAGCTCTTCGGGTAAGTTCAACTTGTAAGCCACTGACCCAACACATTCGATAATCTCGAATGGTCCTATATACCTCGGGCTTAACTTACCTTTCTTACCAAACCGCATCACTCCCTTCCAGGGTAATATTTTAAGCAAAACTTTATCACCAACCTCAAACTTTAGAGGTTTACGCTTTGGATCCGCGTAACTTTTCTGCCTATCTCTGGCAGCTTTCAGGCGGTCGCGAATCTGGACAATCTTGTCCGTTGTTTCAAAGACTATTTCAGGTCCTGATAATTGAACTTCTCCTACTTCCGCCCAACAAATAGGTGTTCTGCATTTTCTACCATATAGTGCCTCAAAAGGCGCAGCCTTAATGCTCGTATGATAGCTATTGTTATAGGAGAATTCTATCAAAGGTAGGTGGTTATCCCAACGTCCACCTAAATCAATTACACATGCACGAAGCATGTCTTCCAACGTTTGGATGGTACGCTCACTTTGCCCGTCGGTCTGGGGGTGGTAAGCCGTACTAAAATTCAAGCGCGTGCCCAGAGACTGTTGGAAGCTTTTCCAAAAATGTGAAGTGTACCTAGTATCCCTGTCAGAGATAATAGATACTGGTACGTCATGCAGGGACACAATTTTGTCTACATACAATTGGGCCAACATGTCGGAGCTATAAGTCTCCTTTATGGGTAGGAAATGTGCTGACTTAGTCAGTCTATCTACTATCACCCATATGGTATCATTTCCTTTCCTTGTCTTCGGTAACTTGGTAATGAAATCCATTGTCACCATTTCCCACTTCCAAGTGGGAAGTTCAGGCTGTTGCAGCAAACCTGACGGCTTCTGATGCTCAGCTTTGACTTGCGCGCACGTCAAACATTTAGCTACATAGGCAGCTATAGACTTTTTCAAGCCTATCCACCAATAGTTTGCCTTTAGATCCTGGTACATCTTATCAGCTCCAGGATGAACGGAATATTTAGAGCTATGGGCTTCCTGGAGGATAACATCCCTAAGTCCTCCATAAACTGGAACCCATATTCGTCCATTTAGCCTTAGGATTCCGTCCTTGTCATAGGATAACTGTTCCTCAGTCACTCCTAGCTTTTCATTAGGATAGTTAGCTTCCAACACAGCTTCCTTCTGTGCAGCTAACAACCTTTCATTTAAACTATTCTTTATCTCAATGCTCTTGGCATTAATCCTTATAGGCTTTACTCTTTCTTTCCTACTTAAGGCATCAGCGACCACATTTGCCTTGCCAGGATGGTATCGTATCTCACAGTCATAATCGTTTAAGGTTTCCATCCATCGTCGCTGCCTCATGTTCAAGTCCTTCTGATTGAACAAATATTGAAGGCCCTTGTGATCAGAATAGATCACACACTTAGTTCCATATAAGTAGTGCCTCCACGGTTTTAGTGCAAATACAACGGCACCCAGCTCCAAGTCATGGGTGGTGTAGTTCTTCTCGTGCACCTTCAACTATCGAGAAGCATAGGCAATGACCTTGCCTTTTTGCATTAGCACACATCCCATGCCTGTGTGCGATGCGTCACAATATACCACAAACTCTTCTATTCCATCAGGCAATGTCAATACCGGTGCATTTCTCAACTTTTGTTTAAGAATGTCAAAGGATTCCTGCTGCTTAGGACCCCAGTCGAACTTAACTTTCTTCCTAGTCAATGAGGTTAGGGGTGCAGCAATCCTGGAGAAGTTTTCAATAAAACGCCTATAATAACCTGCTAAGCCTAAAATGCTACGAATCTCAGTGGGCGTCTTTGGCTCTTGCCAATTCATGACAGCTTCGACTTTAGCGGGATCCACTTGGATACCACGCTCACTAACCACATGTCCAAGAAACTGGACTTTCCGAAGCCAAAATTCACACTTTGAAAACTTGGCATAGAGTTTCTCTTGTTGAAGGAGTGCTAGAATGCATCGAAGATGCTTCTCATGGTCAGCTTGACTCTTTGAGTAAATGAGAATGTCATCAATGAAGACGATGACGAATTTATCCAAGTAGGGCTTGCAGACGCGATTCATGAGATCCATGAATGCGGCTGGTGCATTAGTGAGCCCGAACGGCATTACTAAGAACTCGTAGTGACCATACCGAGTCCTAAAGGCAGTCTTGTGTACGTCTTCATCCTTAACCTTCAATTGATGATAGCCTGACCTCAAATCGATCTTAGAGAAATAACTTGCTCCTTGAAGTTGATCGAACAAATCGTCGATCCTGGGCAAGGGATACCTATTCTTGATAGTGACTTTATTAAGCTCACGGTAATCGATGCATAACCGCATCGATCCATCCTTCTTCTTGACAAACAGGATCGGCGCTCCCCAAGGAGACGAACTTGGTCTAATGAAACCTTTGGCTAGTAGATCATCTAACTGCGTCCTCAATTCCTTCGTTTCTGTTGGTGCTAACCGGTATGGCGCTCTTGCGACAGGTGCTGCTCCAGGAATAATGTCAATTCTGAATTCTACTTGCCTATCTGGTGGCAAACCAGGTAGTTCTTCAGGAAACACTTCAGGGTATTCAGAAATGACAGGGATATCTTCAATCTTAGGCTTCTGTTCATCAATGGTTACTTGTGCCATATAAATGACACAACCCTTCTTCAAGCATCTAGATACCTTGAGCATGGGCACTTGCTCAGGCAATCCATACTGTGTATCCCCCTGAATGGTAAGTGGCTCACCAGACGGAGTCTTGATCACCACTTGCTTCTTATTGCAGACGATCTGGGCTTGGTTATGCGGTAACCAATCCATGCCTATAACTATATCAAAACCGGCTAACTTAAAGGGAAGTAAGGATAAAGGAAAAGAGTGGTTCCTAATGGATATAACACATCCATCTAACATAGTTGATGCGGCTTCTATGGTTCCATCGGCTAATTCCACCTCATACTTCACACTTAAGGTTTTAACAGGCAACTTCAATAATTCACAAAACTTATTATCTACGAACGACTTATCAGCGCCTGAATCAAAGAGTACCCTTGCAAAAACATCATTTATGAGGAAAGTACCTGTGATCACGTTATCATCTTGAACAGCTTCCTTTGCATCCATGCGGAAGACCCTAGCATTGGTCTTCTTGACCTCCTCAGTCTTCTTGGCGAATTTAGGGCAGTTGGTTTTAATGTGCCCTTTCTCATTGCAGTTGTAGCATGTGGCATCTTTAATCTTCCTGCAGTCAACAGTCTTGTGTTCCTTAGATTTGCACAACCCACATGCAGCTGGTCCGGACTTAGACTTGGACTCAAGTCTACATTTTCCGAAGTGGCGTTTTTGGAAAGTCTTGCACTTAGGCTTTTCCTCAGCTTGTTGGTTACCCCTGTTGGATCCAGACTTCTTCTTGTAGTCGGTATTACCTTTATGCTTCTTCTCAGATCTTCGTGAGTTATCATCCTCACGCTTCCTCTTGCCTTCTTCCGAATTCTTTAGCGATCTGAGCCTGATCGCGTCTAAGGTAAGGGATAGAGACAGATCCGCTGCTGACCTAAAAGTAGCAGGTCTGGACGCCTTAACACTGGCTTTGATTTCTGGGGCTAAACCCCCAATGAAGCGAGCCATCCTTCTGGGTTCCGGGGTTACCAGATACGGAACCAGTCTAGACAGGGTATTAAAACTGGTGAGGTAAGCTTGACAATCTAAATTTCTCATTACCAGTGATAAGAAATCTGATTCAATCCTTTCCACCTCATGCTGTGGACAATAGTTCTCCTTAATGAGGACTACAAACTGTTCCCATGACATATTATAGAGTGGGATCTTCCCAGCAGCTTGAATGAGAGACTTCCACCAAGCTAACGCCTCTCCCTTGAATGATTGGGATACATACTTTACTACATCCCTTTCAGCACAACCGCTGATATCAACAACTGTGTCCATTTCATCTAACCAGGTCATACAATCAATTGCTCCTTTCTCCCCAGTGAAATCCCGGGGTTTGCAGGAAACAAAGTACTTATAGGTACAGGACTTGGCACGCGGTTCATTATTGAACACGATCTTTTTGGATGGAACACTGTTTTGATTAGATGAATGTCGATCATCATCTTTCTTCAGTTCATCCTTCTTAGAGAGTGGTTTGCTGTGTACCCTTGAATGAGTCTTGGGGACAGACTTAGAATGTGGCTCAGATGATGCTTTACTGTTAGTCCCACTATACTCCCTGAATTGCCTATCTACAGCTTTAGATACAGCTGTATCAATCAGCGTACGGAGTTCCCCTTTGGTTATATTAACCTTATCATCATCATGGTTTTCCAGGGAAAGACCGTTTACTTCTTCGGACCTAGCCATGTAGCTTTAATTGCTACATAAAATCAAATAAGGACAATGTTTATTTAGAAGCCTATACAGTACTATCGTTCTTGACGATTTATTAACCATGGTTCATAATAATCATTTTGGTTAATTTGTTTAAATATAAAATTTTTCAGGATTTTTATCATAAATCCTAATTTACAGTTAATAATAGCACAAAGGCCTAGTCATATAGACAAGTATAATTTTTATAAGCCCAGATTTTTATGGAATCGAGGCATTAAGGTTTGAATCAAAGTTCATTACCTTTTCTTGACAGGGAGTTGTAAGCTACCGCTGTCTTTAGTCCCAAGGACGTCAATTATAGCCCGTAGGCACTTCATCCTTAAGGGATAATTATTTTAATAAAGAAAAGTGGAGTAATCCAAAATAAAGATGGCTCATGTGAGTTTCTCGAATCACATTCTGCCAAGAGTGTTAACATGTCTTCAGATGTTAACAAGAAATTGAATCCTTTAAATAGGTGTTACCATCTTGGCCATGTCTGCAACGACATATAGACTAGGTCTTACCCTTAAGATTCTTTTTAATAATTGACGCAGAACAATCCTAAATTGAAATGTTAATATGGATCTGAATCTAATTATGGGAGTACTATCTTGGCCCTGTCTTAAAATGACATGTGGCTAAGTCTTGTCCCCTTTTTAGATTTTTCCATTTTATTATAATGGTAGATCTTTAAATAAGAATATTGTTTGCACTTATTTTATGTTCATGCATATAATTAATCAACAATAATGAAAATTTAAAATTTAAATCATTCCAACATAAATTCAAATGGTACAAACTTTGCCCTAAACGGGACTTCTACAAAAATAACATGCCCACGTAGGGGCGAAACAAATAAACATACCCTCGCATGGGTCAACATAAAGACATGCCCACGCAGGGGCAGAATACAAAAAGACATGCCCACGCAGGGGCAGAATACTGAAACAAATGTCCACGCAGGGACATGATTACAACATTAAATTTAAACAAACAATTAAAGGATTTAGCGATCCTTCTTGCTTTTTCCCTTAATTAAGTTTGCCAAGGTCTTGAACATCCCATGGTTGTGCCTTCGGTCTTCCCGCAATTCATGTCGCACCTCTCTAATATTTTGCAGAATCTCCTGATGCTGTGGTGGAGATATCTGCGGGGGTTGCTGATATTGTGGAGGTTGAGGAGGCGGCTGTTGATGATACCCATAAGGTGGGTACCCAGTTCCCCAAGGAGTTCCATAAGGTCCTTCTGGGTGGAGGGCGTTGTAGTTCGCAGCTACAAGATACGGGTCGGCCTCTGCATAATTATAATTGTTGTGGACCGGCTGTTCAAAGGGATTATACGCCGTTGAACCGGCGTAAGTCAGAATTGGGTTACCAAAACCCAATGGTGGTGGCGCTACAGGCACTGAATCTACCTCAGAGACGGGGTTTGAGGGTCCCCCCATCTCTGGGTCTTCATAAAGTGGCGGATAATGGTTGCTACTTGAGGGTTGAGGGGTGTTGATACGCACTCCTCCTTGCGCGGACATCCGCGCGTTTGACCTTCTCCGCCTCGGTGGTTCTGGAGGCGGCTGCTGAACAGGTGGTGGTGGTGGCGGGGTAACTGCCACAAAACGAGAATCCTCTGAAGGATCCTGCTGTTGCTGCTGCTGCTGCTGGTACGGAGACGAGTGTTCGGAAGGGGTAAAATACCAATCGATCCGGTCAAACCTCGCCTGGTAGCTATCCGGACCGCGGTAAGGTGATCCATGATACGAAGACCCATCGGAGATCTCAAAGGGATGGTTAGGGGTTCCGGTTTGTGGTTCTGCAGGCTCCGGATCCTCATCCATATCCATTCCCTGAGCTTCAGGGAAATGGTCTTCGGGGCCCAATGGGTTGAAACCCACTGGCTCTTGAATGTAGTTAGCCGGGTTGAACCGGCTTTGGAAAGCGGGAGTGGGGTCTCCGAAGGAATGGTGCAAGTTAGATCGCTGTAGAGGTATGAAGGAAGGTTGTGGTTCATTAGGCTCGTTCTCTGAATAGGGTCCAAAAGAATGCTGGTATGATGGTGACGAGCTTAGAGAGACGGATCGTCTCCCTGGTTCAATAAACGTCCTCCAGGGTTCCTGGGGACTAGTGCTTATGTTGACGGATGGCGCGCGCTGGCTGGAAGGTCCGGCTTCATCGTCATTGGGGGCACGGAATGTCCCCTTACCTCTTCCTCTTCCTCTGAAGAATCGCGGTGGCATCTTGAACCTGTCAACAAAAACAAAGATAATAGAAGCATATATATATGTAAAAATGAAAGACAAAAATTTAAAACAAAACGGAATTTGTCCTATGTTATTCGTCTAGACTCGAGGATTGAGGAATGTGCAATTTGTGTAACTGAGATTAAACACAAAAGGCTAGTGTTTAATTCGCTCAGCGTTGGCTCTGATACCAACCTGTCACACCCCGAATTTCCACGTGTCACCGGTGGGCTCGGTGGGGAGTAACGTGACGTAGTTGATATCATCATAGTCAAACAACACAAATAATAATGCACAGCGGAAGCAAAAGATAGATATTATTTCAACTGAAAATATATTGTAATATTAAGTATCACAAGATGTTGAAATAGATCCACAGGCGAAATCGAATAAAAAGGAAAACTGTTAAGCAGACTTTGACATCTAGAGCTTGCGGGACTTGATTAATGATGCCTGGAGTAGCCAGCCTATTACGTATAATACCTGCACTTAGCCTTTTTGGAAAATACGTCAGTTTACACTGGTAAATACAACTTAACCGACTCATTTTGAAAACGTTTAAGAAAATTGATTTGGATGCACTTAGGCAAAAACATCTTTTATAACTTGGGACAATTATTTAAAATAATCTTGTATACAGCTTTACTCATTTGTCGTCCATTAGGGCCGGTTATAGGGTCGGACTTAAGTTAACTGACACGCCACAGGTATAATGCCCACAAGGTTGATTCCTTTAAGTGGGTTACCAGTTTTTACATAATGCAACTGTCAGGTGTACGCCTACACCCCGTGCTTAGGTCGTGGCCATTTCTTTGAATGATGCCAAGGATATCCGGGACATGGTCATTTAACCCCCAAAGGCCATACACCAAATAATACAGAATAAAACAGGTTATGTAAATACATTAATCACAATCCGATTTAAATGACTACATACCCGACCAAGCGGTATTATTATAATACCGTATCCCAAGCCCGTATAGGGAAAATAAGTTAAGAGTATTTACCTGAGCAAAGTATAAAATCAAATACAGCAAGTGCAAGTACTTTTACTGGGCTCCTAATCTGGAACAAAGGTTTATAGTAACCTATTAGATTTCTAACGGGTCTTTAGTTAAGCTTAAGCTTAGACCGGTTAGTTTTAAAAAGGAAGACACGGTACAAACGCATGAATAGGCGAAGACCGGGATAGAATGTGATTTAAACCCAACAAGTTTGAAGACTTGTATAATATGGGTAAGCTAAACACACTCTGGATTTTGAGATAAAAAGGACATGGTTTGACCCGTTTCGGCTAATATATGTAATCTAGTCACATGAGCCGATCCGAACGCGAAGAGTGCGTAACGGGTAACCATATGAATCATATACAAGTTTCCTAAGTTAATGTGCATTAAATATGTTGTGATATCAGTAAGATATCTCCTATTATGCCCGAAATAAATTTAAACACAAACTATGCCCCGTAAGGGCATTTTGGTCATTTAAAAGGTTATAAAAGAGTTTAATTAGAAATCTGAGTTACAGGTCTGACTTATTCAGTAAATATACTTAATTTACTAAGTTACATCAGTAGGGTATAACCTATATGTGAAATTTATCATTTAAAACCAAACTATGCACCTTAGGGGTATTTTGGTAATTTCACTTAGGCTAAAAAGGTTGAAATTGGAATTCTGAGTTTAAAACTTTAGCTTACAGTAAAAATATAATAATTTACTTAAAATATCAGTAGGTATCAAACCTTATATGTTTAAAATAGTTTTAATACTTACTATGCGTTAAAAACGCTTCAAAAGGCGATTTGGAGCCATTTCCGGGTTTTCAAAGGAAAGCTGATATTTTTATAATTCCAGAAGGCTAAAAATACTTTATTTATAAAATAAAATCAGTAGAAAAAGGTTTGGGGTCAAAAGGATTTGTAAAACTCATTTTATGGCTCAAAAGGGCAAAACCGGCATTAACCGAATCAAACTTAGAGACCTATGTTATGCTCAGCCAAAAATTAAATAAAAATCTTCAAAAATCGCAAAATATTATATTACATCAGTGGGTAAAAAGTTTGATATCAAAAAGTGGGTTTAGATAGGCTATATGCTAATTACGCCAATTATCTAGTAAGAAGCTTTCTAATTACGCTAATGAGCATAACTCTTAATCTAGACCTCAAACTGATGTCAAATTTTAGGTGCAAGTTTATAAATCAGTAACTAATGTTTCTACTCTTTTACTTTTTCAAAAATCACGTTTTAAGGTCAAAAGGGCATAATAGTCAACATATAAGCGATTAACGGAAACATGCATGTGAATCGGATAATTAATGAACCAAGTTGTGTGACCTCAGGGGGTTACACCAATATGAAACCTGGTCCAAATAAAGCTCTAAGGCATTTCTAAACAATGCTTAAACGGGTCAGAACTGAAAGTCAAAGCAAAAGTCAAACTATGCGACTTTCGGTTCCGATCCGAGTCTAAAAGGAAAATTGTCGGGTTGAACATGTTTAGACATGTTCTTACATTAATTACCAAGTTATATTAGTGATCAAACAGGTTGCATGCCTCCTACAATGCTAATTATGCATTAATTTGAAAATAAGCATTCTGTTGACTTTTTAATAACAAGTTTGACCCGACAATTAACCTAGTTAGAGTGGGAATCAGAGAGTGCCCTTTTAAGGGTTTATTACCCACATAAATACCTTCTTATAGGTACTTTTAATTCGAGATTTTACTGAGCCAATTTTAATTAATCTCGAAGTCAAACTTAAATTACGACGGTTTGACTTTTAGCTAATTAGCTAAGCTAAACTGAATTTAGAAAGGTTAAGTATACTTACAAGAGTCCTAATTACGACTAGAGATCACTAGGAAGCTTGAGGTTGATCAGAGGAGCTCCAGAAGTGGACTTATGAACTTTGCAAATGAATGGCACAATATGTTGCAACTTGAAGCCCCTTATATATTGAATTTGATCTCACAAGATGGTGCCAAGCAACTCTACCAATGTTTCCAGATCAAGACAACTGTCCCTATTGCATGAAAAACCATTGGAGAGCCTCTGGTATAATAAAACAACCCATTTAAGTCGGTTACAGGCCTGACTGGCAGCTGCAAGTCGTTTTCTGGTACTGGCACTTTCTCGCGGGCCGCGTAAGCCCTTAAGGGACTCTTACACGGGCCGCCTGGACCTTCTGAACCAGCTAAACAAGTTTCAAACTTTGCATTTTTGGTCCCTGGTCCTTTGTTACTTGGTTTTAAGTCCTATTTTTGCTATTTCAGCCCTCTAACCTTATTTTTAAGGACTTTAGGACTTATACAAACTTGGTTAAGTCCTTGGTTATCTTTGTAACCACCCAAAAGCCAAAATTTCCAACGTTGACGCTTTTAACCCCTTGCATACGAATTTGATCATAACTTTCTCATACGATAACGAAACTTTATGAAATTTTTATCACATATTCTAGTGAGTATATTTTATCGTTACAAAGCTTCGGGTTTGCTAAAAGGTCACTCAGAGGTATACTTTAAACATGTTGACACATTTAACCCTTGTAGTTTGTAATTCCTCACTTTCTTTCATTTTCTGCTTCGTATGATCCATGATTTATTCGTTTGAAGGTATAAACATCTTGTAGGGCTATTTTAGAATATATTTATCCATTGTTGACACTTTGGACCCTGATATTCACACAGTTTCCTTGTTTGTCAACTTTAGTCCCTTTAACTTAATTCTTTACACGTTTAAAGTCCGTGACACGTGTCAATACATTATGGGACATGAATTTTCGAGGTGTTACACTAACCCACTGGTCCCCCCATCCCACGAACCCAACCCCACCGGCTACCCATCCCACGAACCCGCTATGGCATCCTGGACCCATGAAGAAGAATTGGCTCTCGTCACAAGCGTCGTTGATGCTATGAAGGGGCGGCCACCGGGCCAAACAAAATATTGGTCGGAAGCATTCGCAGCCTACCGACATAACGTCGGTAACGACCGCCACAACCTCAACGCGTGCCAACATAAATGGCGCGAGCTACGGCCCAAGCTCGAGCGTTTCAAGGCTTACTACGAAGCCGTTCCGAGCGGCGAGTTAAGCCACGAGGACCGGGTGGCGGTGGCGAACATAGAGTTTCGAGGCAAGGAGCGAAAGGTGTTCGACAAGATCGACCTTTTTGAAATTTATTTAACGCTCTAGGTTTGTTATTTTGTAATTTTTAGAAATTATGTAATTTAGGATTATGTAATTTTTAAAATTTTAATGAAGTTGTTGGTTTTTTTTATAAATGTTGTGTGATTTTTTATAAATTTTTTGTAATTTTTTTTAATATTCTGCCACGCGGTGCACCCAACCCACGCCCAACCATACCCCGCGGACACGTAACCAGGCGGTGGGGGGGCTCCCATTCCACGTGTCAACAAATGCCCAAACCTAAGCCCAATCCAAGCCCCACCATACCCCACGATCTAATACATAATCTATACAATAAATGCCTAGACAATCTAGATACTATATTATTGGCTATTACTATTGCATGAATAAAGATGATATTGTACCGTTATGATGAAATTGTGGGGTTCTTTAGTTTGTTTCAAAGAGGTTATATACTTATATGGACTCAACATTTCTATACTCTTTTAACGGAATAAAATGTTTTTTTTACCGAAATCTTCATCTTCTCCAACCACACCAGAGCCGTTTTCGAAAACTCACAAAAAAATTTGGGTCTCGGGCGACAAAAAAAATTGGGCTCAAAATTGTGGTTAAGGGGAAATGAATTAAAAAAATAAAACCTTAGCGGTGGAGCCAAGACTTAAACTTAAGACCTCTACATCATCTTAAGATGGTTTTTTTCACTCCACTAACATTTTTTTTGCATATCAAATGGATACATATACTAAATATATAATTTAATAAATATATATACAAGCTTATAAAACCTTTCGGGCCCTTTGAAAATTTGGGCGTCGTGCGACGGCACAGGTTAGCCGGCCTAAGAGCCGGCCCTGAACCACACAGTCGGAATCCGGATGCACCGAACTCCCCTTTCTTTCTTCTTCAATCAGCGTAAGCACCGTGATCACCAACTTCAACTGGCCCGTTGAAGCTCAAATATGGTTTATGTGCTTGATATTGATAGAAAGGCAAACAATAAAACATACTAATGTCATAGTATTGAGTAATTGTATTTGAAACTTGATTTACTTGAACAACATCCAGTGTGTTGTATGATGATAAGTAGAAAATGTTGTAAGATTAAATATAATTATTATGATTATATTTAATTATGTAGCCATTATAATCATTTATATTATTTGGATCAAAATATATTAAAACCTATAATAAATTAGTTGGTAATTGTTGATGGGCCAGATTACCTTTATTAACTAATTGGGTTTCCCCTTGGGTGTATATAAGGAGATTATTAGAGAGGGATTAGGGTTAGACAATCATAACATCAACACTAAAATCGCCTCCTCTCTTTCTCCATTACTACGAGTTCTTCAACCCTAAAGAACTCGGTACTACCATCAAGAAGATACATCCTAAAGGGGAACCAGATCAAGCTGACAACTATGTCGAACTCCGTGGCCGTGTCTCTGACTGGATTCTCTGCTGGCCTGTTTGCTGTATCAGGTATTATTTACATGTTTTCCCTTATGTTTAAACAGAACTGATCAACATGTGGTATCAGAGCGTATGTTGATTATATCAGTTCAATCAAGGAATTCAATGAATCGATTTTGAAATTAAAATCAATCAAAAAATTATTTTTTTATTTGATGATTACTAAATCGTTCTTCTTAAAATAATCGAAATCGCTTAAATCCTTTACGGTTTCAGTTTCCACCGCTAATTAATTATTATACTACATATTGTTTTTGAAGTTTGTGAACATAATTAATTCAATGAATTCTTGACAGTATTGCACTTCATTAATATTAAATTGAAGTCAATTATTTTATGTGTTCATGTAATTCATGTTCACATATTCATTTTTTTTAATGTATGCATTTAAATTAGAATGGTGGAATCAATTGCACTAAGTTGTTATCGAATGATTCTTTCAAATCATATTCGGTTATTATGTTGAAATTAACTTGCCTTATTGCCATTCAGATAAATGTTTGTTATGATATCACCTAATTTTGTGATACATTAGGATTTGATTATGTTTTCTAAAATTATATATCTTTATCTCCAAGTTTCGAATAAAATATAATTTTAATTATAATCGAATAATTAACTTGGATAGATAAACATAAGATATTTTGAAGTTATAATCAAAATCCTTTAAAATAGCTGATTCAAACTTATCACACTAACAACTGTTAACAGGAGTTTCGAGATCATTTGTTTAACGACTCGAGACCATAAGGTCTCTACTCGAGACCATAAGGACTCTACTCGAAATCATAAGTGTTCTCAAAACTTCACAACTCGAGACAAAGATTTCGACTCGAGACCACAGGGTCTCGACTCGAGACCGCTGAGGTTTCGACCAAGGGCTTCAATCTTAATCACTCCAGACCATGGTTGCGACTCGAGATCTCATCAAGCACTCGAGATCTCATAAAACACAGTAGTCGAGACCATGATTACGACTCGAGACTGAGGTTGCGACTCGAGACCTTGATGAGTCGAGACCTCATAATTTTACAAGTTGAGTCGAGACTTGACTCGAGATCTCACTCGAGACCTCATAACTGAGTCGAGATCTCACTTGAAACCTCATTATTTTAGGCTGTTTAATGTGAACTAAGACTTAAATAATTGGTTTTGTAAATACTTAGTTAATTAATAAGGATCAAATAATGTTTTACAAAACCAAAATGGCTTAACTTGAATGAGCTTCTGATGTGTCACTTCTGGCCAAAGCTGATTTGATGCATCTATTTATTGTTCAAGTATTATAGAAGCTATGTTAATTATGCATTACAAACGTGAATGTCTTACTTCTGGCCAAAGCTGATTTAATTCATTTATGTCTAGCATACTTAACAAGTGCATAACTAAAGTGATTGTCTCATTTCTGGCCAAAGTTGATTTGTCACGATTACTTTGCACACATGCTTAAATGATTACACTTCTGGCCAAAGCTGATTTGTCTTCGTTTAAGTAGAACTTTAAATAAGTCTATTATTTTGATATTAGTAATGGACATATCACAACCTCTTCACATAATGATCCTTATATCAATGATCCTTCATTAATTTTATGATCATTTCGTCTGCTTTATTTTTTAGTACCCATAATTTTACTCACTATAACTTTCTTCTATAAATCAATATCTCATCCACTCTAATTTTTAAACCTAATATGTTTTTGTTTTACTTAAAGTTTCTATAAGAATTAGCTCTTAAATTGAATCCTTGATTATCCCTTAAGACATGATAATCCTACTGCTCTCTTCTGATGATAATTACTACAGAAGAAAAGTAGAGCATGATGAATAGGACAAATAAAAAAATGATGTCTCTCATGATAATCAAGAACTCTCTAACATAAGTGCTGTCACTAAAAGGTTATTCCAGATTAAGTCTTTCCTAAGACTAATCTATAATTGTGGAATAATCATAAGAATTCTTAAGATGCATGCCTTCATTTAAAATTCTAAACTATAAAGCTAAGTGGTATATGTGAATACATAATAATGTACAATACCATGACCCATAAAGTTAGGGGCTTACGCATGGAAATAAGTACAATTTTCAGTACATTACATACTAAGATTTTCACTTGTACAATTTGATGCCTTATAAATCAACTATAACACTCAAAAGTACCAAAGTATAACGAGTGTGTTGATAAGCAACAAATGTACAAAGAAATAAATGTTTGAAACTGGAAAATAAGATGTTATTCACCTTACAACCACTAAAACTTTAAAAGAGGATTGTTCTAAGGTCCATAGACAAATTACAAGTGCTAATTCCACCTCTAAGGTTCTTCAAGGGAAAATCTCACTGCATAATTTTGCCTTAGACTAGGCATAACGAGACTATCCATTATTCAGAAGAACGGTTGGATAAGTTAATTAGGTAGTCACTTCCTAATGATATCTAAGTCTGATAATTTTAATATTCCTATTAACACATGATTAGTTGACTCTAGTTTTAAACGTTTCCTTACCAGAAGTCAACAAATAATTAACATGAGAGTTAGTGACCAAATTAAATGTTAAGGCTATAAAAACCATAATAAGCAGTCTTCTAACAAAAACTTTTCGATGCCTTACATATTCTGAAGATTAATCAGAATATCGTATCATAATTAAGCTATGTTATGAAGGTTGTGAGGTTTGCATGGTCAACATAAAGTCACACTTACTTAAACCCTCATTTTATTTGTTCTAAATATCTGGATTGAGACATTACTAAGATAAGACTAGATGATACCTTACACTTTCACAAATTTTGTCATCATGCAAATGAGAATTTGATAAAATAAAAAATGAGACTTATAAATTTCATCCATTATAACCGAAATTTGTAACACCCCAAAATCCGAATATTTATATTCGTTAAATGTTACGATATGGTACATCAAGAAATAAGTGACTAGGTTATTTAGCCTAGTTAGGAATATGGTAAAAAGTATTAAAAGATGAAAGTAGTGCATATTATGTTTTAAAGGCAAACCCGAGGGACTAAAGTAGGATAAAAGGAAAGTTTATTTATGAATTTAAAAGAATATATACACACACATTACACACACTTCGTGTGTGAATGTCTGGATCGACCAAGAGCTCCCCCAAAGGAGCCAAACCCTAAACTCAACTAAATCACCCAATTGAAGGGTAAATTGAAGCTCAAATGCAAGAAGGAACATGAATTAAGGATCACCTACTCAAGGGGATCATGAGGTATGTCTCAAAAACTAGATTGATGAAGTTGCATGAAGTGGGTTATGTCTTGATCCGTGAATTGGTATGAAATTGTTCATGTATAGGTGTTAGAATCACCATATAGAACATGGATTATGTATGATTTAGCTTAATTTGATGTTTATAAGTGAAACCCAATTGTTAGGGTGAAGATGATAGTATGAATATATCATCTAGGTCCAATTCTTGTTCAAAAATGATGTACCATGTTATGTATGATGGATTCTTGTTAGAAGGATTGGAAGAAATGTGAGGATTATATGTTTGATAATTATGCATGTATGAATCATGTTGATTAGGAGGAAGGAATTGATGAATTATGGATGAGGTTTGAAGGATATGCATGAACTAGTTGTACACTATGCCTAGGAG
The DNA here is from genome assembly GCA_030545235.1 of Helianthus tuberosus. NCBI lineage: Eukaryota > Viridiplantae > Streptophyta > Magnoliopsida > Asterales > Asteraceae > Helianthus > Helianthus tuberosus. The sequence continues at coordinate 4,369,076 of CM060363.1, forward strand.
GTAGTACACACATCAAAAGCATGAAGAAATTATGAAGAACTTAAGATTAGATCACTTGTAAGTGATTAGAAAAATAGTTATGAAGTGGGTTTTGATGATATGATGAAAATGATAATATGTTCATGTTATTGATGTTTGATTTTAAATACCACATGTTGGTTAGTAGAAGGATTTGATGAATTATGTATGAATTTAGAAGATTGTGCATGAATTAGTTGTACGTTATGCTTAAAAGGTGGTACGCACACCCATGGTGCGATAAGACGTATATAGTGACGACCGTATAGTCTATTATGATGTCACGAGTACATGATGATAAGTAGGAAAGTTAAATTAATGAACTGTTGACTTTCGGAAAGTCAACTATGCATATGAAGTACAATATGACTAGTTGTCGTAAAGGTAGGTTAATGAGAAGTCGTATGGTACATGTAATGTCAATCCGTGTTAAATGTAATGATATGATGAGTTACATGAGTTTAACGTATACGGATATGATTATATGAAGTCCGTTATGTATTTTAATGCTTGTTAGAAATGACTAAGGAAAGTTAAGTGTGAATTATGCGAGTGATATGAATGTTACGTGTACAAAGGTGTATGCTAATAAGAGCGTGGTTTCGATGAAACGAAAGTATAGGGATCACGCCGAGAAGGACGCAAGCATGAGGTGTTAACGGGTCAAGAAGAGGCAAGGAATCGGATACGAGCACGGACGCATAAGGTAAGTGATTTCCGTAATCACTTCTTAGTACAAATAAGTTATAAAGTGTTGTAATGAATTAAACATGACGTTTGAGGTCAAATATGTGTTAAAGTCTTTATCCGTAAATGATGGGTTTAAGGTTTACCAAAACGCCCTTGATGGGTATTTTGGGGTAAACGAGCTTAAAAGTAATTTTGAAGCAAGTTATTCGTTTAGCGTAATGTTTTGGACAAGCATGGAAGTGGGGATGATGGTTTGGTTAGTTATAAACCAATTAATGCGCAAATACCCATAACGGGTCAAATAATGAGAATGTAATAACAAGCCGATAGGGCGTAAGATAAGAATTTCCTTAATCCGGTTGTGGGTTTTTAAGTTCATATGATAGAATGTGATTTTATAAGCATGTAGGAAGAAACGGGAGGTTAAACGGGTATACGGTTCGAAAGTTATGCGCGTTTTAGTGCGTTCGGATGTTAAAACGGATCTGCAGTAAAAATGGGTTTTAGGGAGGCCGTCGCCGACGGGTATACCCCCCGTCGCCGACGGGCAGTAGTTTGGTCGTTTCGTCAGACGGGTTAACCCACTGCCGACGGGTTTTATGGCCGACGGGCATTTCTACAACCCGTCGCCGACGGCTTGGGGGCCCGTCGGCGACGGGCTCCTGTTTGTGAATTTTTGTTTTTCATGTTTTATGTACCGGTTGACTCGTAACGCGTCTTGATGCTTCGGTTTACGACCCGGTAGTGTGTTAAGCTCCCGAAAAGCTCCCTAACCTTGTCTTATGTATATATGGTGATACGCGTGACAGTATGCATGTATGGGAATACGTAGATGTGTATGTATGTATGTATAAGCGTATATATGAGTGTATGCACGTATGTAAAGTTGTAGAAAAGGTATGTTTGTACGTAGATGTGTATGTATGCATGTATAAGCGTATATATGAGTGTATGCACGTATGTAAAGTTGTAGAAAAGGTATGTTTGTACGTAGATGTGTATGTATGCATGTATAAGCGTATATATGAGTGTATGCACGTATGTAAAGTTGTAGAAAAGGTATGTTTGTACGTAGATGTGTATGTATGCATGTATAAGCGTATATATGAGTGTATGCACGTATGTAAAGTTGTAGAAAAGGTATGTTTGTACGTAGACGTGTATGTATGCATGTATAAGCGTATATATGAGTGTATGCACGTATGTAAAGTTGTAGAAAAGGGTATGTTTGTACGTAGATGTGTATGTATGTATGTATAAGCGTATATACGAGTGTATGCATGTATGTGGTGATGTAGGAAAGATATGTACGTATGTAGTTGCGTATGTAAGTACGTATGAAGTACATAGAGGTGTATGTATGTATGTATAAGAGTATATAAGAGTGTATGCATGTATGTGATGATGTAAGAGAGTATGCATGTATGTGATGACGTAGGAAGGGTATGTACGAATATGGAAGAGTATGTATGTACGTATAAAGATGTGTATGAGTGTATGCATGAATGTAAAGATGTAAGCTTAATGTACGTACGTATGTAAGCATGATTTAGACATTGAGGGTTTATGTTAATAATGGTGTACGTTGAGAATGAAAGGTATGCAGGTACATTATTGAAGCCTCATCAGAAAATGGATACGCGGATGAGATGCTTAAAGCTTGTTAAAGAATGAAATGGGAAGTGTATATGAATGAGCTGGTTTATATAACTTGTGCTAATGTTTCGGATGTATGTGGTGAATGCAGGTTGTACAGATGATGAGCGATTAGCACGAGGATCATGGATCGAAGACCGAGTCACGAGAGAGATTGTACGGGAACGTTGGATGAAAAATGTAATAAGTGAAAGCTATGTTTTTAGTTAACATATAAGAGGATGACAGATTTTGATTAAGAACCAAGTTAAAGTTAAAAGTTTTAATAAGTTGAGATATTTTTAATGCAAGAAATTTTATGGTTAATGTTTCCGCTGCAACTTTTTGTCAAATACGTTTTAGGGCGTAACAAGTTGGTATCAGAGCCCTGGTTTGAGAGAATCAAGTGTAAGAAGGTAAGTGCTTGAACTCAAACCTGTGTGCTCTTGTGATAAGAAACCCGTATAATCCGAGACTCGGCCAAAGATCCAAAGGTAAAAGAGAATGTAAGTATGTACTTATGTATACGCATAAAGAAACTGACGGATTTGTATATGCAAGGTAAGTATAAGCGTTTGAAGAAGATGATCCGCGAGTGCGGTCAACTACCGACACCAAGGCATGAGATAAGATAAAGTTAAGGTGCGTAAATTTAATATGTCGGTATATGCAATGGTAAAATGCATTAAGGGAAGAGAAATGCTAAATGAAGGACCATGATGGTATAGTAAACAAGTTTTGAAAAATGATACACGTGCCGAAACCAAATTCTTCGGACATAAGGTGACAATTACACGAAGACACGAAACTAGTATGGGGATTGTGTACCTGGCCAGTACACGTGAAGCATATGACGTTCGTGGGACCGTGATAATTGATACAGGTATGTCCGTTAGGATTAAGTAGTAGGTGGACGTGAGGGTGAAGAGAAATGTAAGACTCTCAAGAATGAGAGTATGAAATGCTATGTTAGAATCCGCGAGACGGATTCGAAACATGATATGCTATGCTAGAATCCGCGAGACGGATTCGAAACATGAAATGCTATGCTAGAATCCGCGAGACGGATTCGAATTATGATATGCTATGCTAGGATGTTTGAAACCGTTAGATGGATTCAAAACATAGACGATACAAAAGACTACAAAATGTAGAATGATGTTAGCTACGGAGATAAGCAAATAGGTATGACGATGACATAGTAGTTTTGTTGTGATAACAAAACAAGGGTTAAATGTTATGCAATGTGTCTATAGAACGGAATCATAGAGGATGAGATAAAAGTATTAAATCTGTTATAAACGGATCATATGAGTATAAGCATTATTATAAGTTTGAATAAGTATGTATATTAACCTGTTATTAACGGGTCAAAGGAAATGAGAATGTTATACGAAAGTATGCCATGGAAAGTATAGACTTGTTAAGAAGAGGAAGCCAATTGATTAAATAATTATGAAATGTGATAGGATGATTACTTATGATTATGATGTGACTATGAAGTCAGACATGAATGTGTGTGTGTGCAAGAAGAAATGAGAAAGGTTTCGGGGACGAAACCTTATTTAAGGGGGGTAGACTTGTAACACCCCAAAATCCGAATATTTATATTCGTTAAATGTTACGATATGGTACATCAAGAAATAAGTGACTAGGTTATTTAGCCTAGTTAGGAATATGGTAAAAAGTATTAAAAGATGAAAGTAGTGCATATTATGTTTTAAAGGCAAACCCGAGGGACTAAAGTAGGATAAAAGGAAAGTTTATTTATGAATTTAAAAGAATATATACACACACATTACACACACTTCGTGTGTGAATGTCTGGATCGACCAAGAGCTCCCCCAAAGGAGCCAAACCCTAAACTCAACTAAATCACCCAATTGAAGGGTAAATTGAAGCTCAAATGCAAGAAGGAACATGAATTAAGGATCACCTACTCAAGGGGATCATGAGGTATGTCTCAAAAACTAGATTGATGAAGTTGCATGAAGTGGGTTATGTCTTGATCCGTGAATTGGTATGAAATTGTTCATGTATAGGTGTTAGAATCACCATATAGAACATGGATTATGTATGATTTAGCTTAATTTGATGTTTATAAGTGAAACCCAATTGTTAGGGTGAAGATGATAGTATGAATATATCATCTAGGTCCAATTCTTGTTCAAAAATGATGTACCATGTTATGTATGATGGATTCTTGTTAGAAGGATTGGAAGAAATGTGAGGATTATATGTTTGATAATTATGCATGTATGAATCATGTTGATTAGGAGGAAGGAATTGATGAATTATGGATGAGGTTTGAAGGATATGCATGAACTAGTTGTACACTATGCCTAGGAGGTAGTACACACATCAAAAGCATGAAGAAATTATGAAGAACTTAAGATTAGATCACTTGTAAGTGATTAGAAAAATAGTTATGAAGTGGGTTTTGATGATATGATGAAAATGATAATATGTTCATGTTATTGATGTTTGATTTTAAATACCACATGTTGGTTAGTAGAAGGATTTGATGAATTATGTATGAATTTAGAAGATTGTGCATGAATTAGTTGTACGTTATGCTTAAAAGGTGGTACGCACACCCATGGTGCGATAAGACGTATATAGTGACGACCGTATAGTCTATTATGATGTCACGAGTACATGATGATAAGTAGGAAAGTTAAATTAATGAACTGTTGACTTTCGGAAAGTCAACTATGCATATGAAGTACAATATGACTAGTTGTCGTAAAGGTAGGTTAATGAGAAGTCGTATGGTACATGTAATGTCAATCCGTGTTAAATGTAATGATATGATGAGTTACATGAGTTTAACGTATACGGATATGATTATATGAAGTCGGTTATGTATTTTAATGCTTGTTAGAAATGACTAAGGAAAGTTAAGTGTGAATTATGCGAGTGATATGAATGTTACGTGTACAAAGGTGTATGCTAATAAGAGCGTGGTTTCGATGAAACGAAAGTATAGGGATCACGCCGAGAAGGACGCAAGCATGAGGTGTTAACGGGTCAAGAAGAGGCAAGGAATCGGATACGAGCACGGACGCATAAGGTAAGTGATTTCCGTAATCACTTCTTAGTACAAATAAGTTATAAAGTGTTGTAATGAATTAAACATGACGTTTGAGGTCAAATATGTGTTAAAGTCTTTATCCGTAAATGATGGGTTTAAGGTTTACCAAAACGCCCTTGATGGGTATTTTGGGGTAAACGAGCTTAAAAGTAATTTTGAAGCAAGTTATTCGTTTAGCGTAATGTTTTGGACAAGCATGGAAGTGGGGATGATGGTTTGGTTAGTTATAAACCAATTAATGCGCAAATACCCATAACGGGTCAAATAATGAGAATGTAATAACAAGCCGATAGGGCGTAAGATAAGAATTTCCTTAATCCGGTTGTGGGTTTTTAAGTTCATATGATAGAATGTGATTTTATAAGCATGTAGGAAGAAACGGGAGGTTAAACGGGTATACGGTTCGAAAGTTATGCGCGTTTTAGTGCGTTCGGATGTTAAAACGGATCTGCAGTAAAAATGGGTTTTAGGGAGGCCGTCGCCGACGGGTATACCCCCCGTCGCCGACGGGCAGTAGTTTGGTCGTTTCGTCAGACGGGTTAACCCACTGCCGACGGGTTTTATGGCCGACGGGCATTTCTACAACCCGTCGCCGACGGCTTGGGGGCCCGTCGGCGACGGGCTCCTGTTTGTGAATTTTTGTTTTTCATGTTTTATGTACCGGTTGACTCGTAACGCGTCTTGATGCTTCGGTTTACGACCCGGTAGTGTGTTAAGCTCCCGAAAAGCTCCCTAACCTTGTCTTATGTATATATGGTGATACACGTGACAGTATGCATGTATGGGAATACGTAGATGTGTATGTATGTATGTATAAGCGTATATATGAGTGTATGCACGTATGTAAAGTTGTAGAAAAGGTATGTTTGTACGTAGATGTGTATGTATGCATGTATAAGCGTATATATGAGTGTATGCACGTATGTAAAGTTGTAGAAAAGGTATGTTTGTACGTAGATGTGTATGTATGCATGTATAAGCGTATATATGAGTGTATGCACGTATGTAAAGTTGTAGAAAAGGTATGTTTGTACGTAGATGTGTATGTATGCATGTATAAGCGTATATATGAGTGTATGCACGTATGTAAAGTTGTAGAAAAGGTATGTTTGTACGTAGACGTGTATGTATGCATGTATAAGCGTATATATGAGTGTATGCACGTATGTAAAGTTGTAGAAAAGGGTATGTTTGTACGTAGATGTGTATGTATGTATGTATAAGCGTATATACGAGTGTATGCATGTATGTGGTGATGTAGGAAAGATATGTACGTATGTAGTTGCGTATGTAAGTACGTATGAAGTACATAGAGGTGTATGTATGTATGTATAAGAGTATATAAGAGTGTATGCATGTATGTGATGATGTAAGAGAGTATGCATGTATGTGATGACGTAGGAAGGGTATGTACGAATATGGAAGAGTATGTATGTACGTATAAAGATGTGTATGAGTGTATGCATGAATGTAAAGATGTAAGCTTAATGTACGTACGTATGTAAGCATGATTTAGACATTGAGGGTTTATGTTAATAATGGTGTACGTTGAGAATGAAAGGTATGCAGGTACATTATTGAAGCCTCATCAGAAAATGGATACGCGGATGAGATGCTTAAAGCTTGTTAAAGAATGAAATGGGAAGTGTATATGAATGAGCTGGTTTATATAACTTGTGCTAATGTTTCGGATGTATGTGGTGAATGCAGGTTGTACAGATGATGAGCGATTAGCACGAGGATCATGGATCGAAGACCGAGTCACGAGAGAGATTGTACGGGAACGTTGGATGAAAAATGTAATAAGTGAAAGCTATGTTTTTAGTTAACATATAAGAGGATGACAGATTTTGATTAAGAACCAAGTTAAAGTTAAAAGTTTTAATAAGTTGAGATATTTTTAATGCAAGAAATTTTATGGTTAATGTTTCCGCTGCAACTTTTTGTCAAATACGTTTTAGGGCGTAACAAAATTCATGAGAAATCATGACATGGTTAATGAGGATGATTTTTTATCTAATCTCATTATAAGTGATTTTAAATGATGACGTTACAGCCCTAAATATTACTTGGCTTAAGGAATAAGTATGGGTCCATCATAAGTTATATCTCATTAACATTCGTGGAACTTATTCCAAATGGAATATTCAGACATAATTCATTTATAATTTAAAAGACTATCAACTTGTATCTAAATTTTGTCGCGTATGGCCCACGGTCTTAGAAGAAATCTATTCATATATGTACTTAATAAGATTTCTATTAAATATGTCCCTAAAGTTTCTTATGATATCTGGACATTAAAGAATAAAGTCTAACGTATATAAGATAGGTTCCCACGTCACGTAGCTCATTGAAACTTCTCTTGTAGCATTTTAGAGATATTAAAGATCAGTGGGAGCATTAAGTGTCTTAATAATAACTTGCAATAGTTGCAAGAGGTGGGGGTGTGAAAATTTTACATTACCTAAATTTACACCTCATGTACAAGACACTGCTCCATCTTGACACTGTTCTATCATAACTTGTCTCCTTAAAATCTAATGCTACTCTTACAAAGTTTCATTGTTGCTTAATTGTGGGCACACTTAGATTTCTTACCTAAACTAAGATAATCCTCAACAAGAGAAACTACAATGACTAACGTCATTAATATGTTTTCTCTATTAGAATTTGTTTGGTCGTTACACATTGACCCTAAGCATGCCGAGTTCCTAAATATTTCTAAGGTCAGTGGGAGCAGTCAAAGTCCTTATCATGATTTGCAAGGAATACAAGAGGCGGGGGGAAGAGTGTCATTAAATTTTACTCCGAATTTAACTCCGATTACACCTCTTGTACACCATACTGCACCAACTCTTACAAACTTAGAATGAAAATGATAGCAACCTAACCAAGAGCTAATCCATAAAACTGAAACTTCTAACAAACCCAATAATCAACTCAGGAGGTCATCTAGGTTTAAAAACCTACTAAATTTGATGATTACATAACCTCCCTAATTGAAGTTGAAATGGATTTTGGAAAAGTTTACTGATCCTATCTCTTCTAACTAAGCCATTAGTGTCAATCAATCTTCTAAATGGAATAAAACTGTTTTCTAGTAAAACTGATTTTATGTGTTCGCATAACGTTTGGGATTTGATTGAATAACCTAAGAGTGTTCATAACTAAACAAAATCCTGATATAAACGTTAAGACACAAAGAAGCATGATTGATTGTCAAAGGTTATACTTAGGAAGATATAAATTATCAAAGATTTCTTTAAGGATCATCATTGTTCTAGTGGCTTATAATAGTTTTGAGCTACATTAGATGAACATTAAAACAACTTTCTCTAACAACTGGCTGACATATTTACATGTTCATAAAACAACCTGAAAGTTCTAAACTTAAGGTTAAAGAACAGTTTGTCTATAAGCCAATAAAATCCATGTATGGGTTAATGCAAAAAAAATCATAATATGATGAAATCTTAACGTAATTATTTTCATCAACAATCAAGTGGATTAATGTACCTACCTCAAGATGAGTGGGAGCAACTAAGATAAACTTGTCTATATGGATGATATTCTTTTGACAAGTATATGTTACATAAGTCAAAGCATTGTTAACACAAACTTTGATATAATAGATCTCAGAGATATCTCTTACATAATAAATATCATAACATGTTGAGATAGACCAAATGGGACATTACTTCTGTTCCATAAGTTTAACATTAAATTGGTCCTTACATATGTAACAAAATACTGCTCTCCTTTAGAGGATAATAGGATAAATGAGATTATTTCTTATGCTTCATTAATTAGAAGCCTTATGTAAGTTTAAGTCTATACTCGTTTAGATATTACTCACATTGCAACACACTAGATATGTCTAGATTAATGTGAAGCATCTAATAGAATATTACAATATCTTTAAAAGAAACGAGAGGCTATGATTTGAAGAAGAAGTGAGAATTAAAACCGGTTTATTACTCTAACTTTGTAATATTCAAAGATGACAAAATGTAATTTCGGGTATATCCTTATGTCAGCAGACAAAACCTATCTCATGGAGGAGTCATAATGGACTGATATCAACAACCTAAGTTATAACGACATAATATAGTCACTAAATGTTGTTGGAAATTTATCAGTGGACTCATGACTTTATTAACTCCATCTAATTAATATATTGAAGACTTATTGTGATAAAGTCAGCTACCATGTCTCCTTGAACAGTAACAGTTCGAGAGGTGCTGCATTAAATTTCGATACGCAATTAATTATTCGTTTATGAACGAATTGAGGAAACTAAATCTTTGTATCGAATTCATTCATGATATGCTTAAGGATCCTATAACTAAAAGTCTATCACCCATAACTATTATGTAAGCGCTTATAATAATCACGGGTATATTGATGACTATGTACAACTGCATATCGTACTATGAATGACTAACTATTAATTAATTTTCCTCATCAGTTTGATTTTGTATGTCTCTAATATATGTTCTGCCGGTGTAATGACATATAGACAAGTATAAATACAAATCAAACTCTAAAGGGCTTGTTTGTATTTTGATCATAACTGTTAGGTTTTAAATTGAGGCTGTAGTATGACTAATGGGGGTCCTGAGTCGCATAATGATTCAACGGCTGTATTTCTCTGCTACGGTTCTTGGTTTAAAGCTAAAATGAGTGTTAACTTCTGATCAGACTTATCTAATACTCATGATAAATGATTACTCGGCTAAGTGGGAGAATGTAAGATTAAATATAATTATTATGATTATATTTAATTATGTAGCCATTATAATCATTTATATTATTTGGATCAAAATATATTAAAACCTATAATAAATTAGTTGGTAATTGTTGATGGGCCAGATTACCTTTATTAACTAATTGGGTTTCCCCTTGTGTGTATATAAGGAGATTATTAGAGAGGGATTAGGGTTAGACAATCATAACATCAACACTAAAATCGCCTCCTCTCTTTCTCCATTACTACGAGTTCTTCAACCCTAAAGAACTTGGTACTACCATCAAGAAGATACATCCTAAAGGGGAACCAGATCAAGCTGACAACTATGTCGAACTCCGTGGCTGTGTCTCTGACTGGATTCTCTGCTGGCCTGTTTGCTGTATCAGGTATTATTTACATGTTTTCCCTTATGTTTAAACAGAACTGATCAACAAATGTTACTTGATTTGGAATTTCTCAATGTAACATGATTTTAATCATTGGGTTTTGTAAATATGTTTTGATACTTTTAAGAGAGAACTTTGTAAGATCATCCACAACTTAGAAGAGTCCACAAACCATCAGTCCGCAAACAGGGACTTGGGGGATAGACCAAGCAAGGTTCTTGGTTTCGGACCATCGTCAAATCACCTCATTGTGGGTGAGTGCTCCTAAAGGCTTAAAACTTAAACAACTTCCCGATCTTTATTAAAATTTCTAAAACTGTTACTATCTTTTTTTACTAGCTAACTAACACACTATCTAAACCGACCTTTAAATCTACACTTAAGTCCATCATTGAACTTTAATCACAACCTCATAGGGACACTTTTTCTTCACACCTTGACATCGTTGGGCTACAAGCCCCTTGGTATTATCTACTTCACATATTTTTGAATCTAACATTTTGTTCGAGTCATATTTTGGGAATGGGTTAGGGCGCGTCTAATTTGGGTGGCGGTTTTCAAACTCCGAAGGAAATCTTTAAAGGACTTCATAAGT